>JAFMOC010000013.1:0-190000 GCA_019802505.1 Corydoras sp. C115
TTCCACTTCATTGTCTCCCGCTTATATCCTTGCTATTCTAGGCGTAGCGCGGTGGTTCCCCATGCCCATCCAGTGAGGAACTGTATTGGCGCATGGGCAATAGACCCAGGGACAGGGTGCCCAATCCAGCGCCTGGGCACACACTCACTGAGCAACACAGACACCTCTAATAGTGGGCAATTGGGACGACTTAAGTTGCTTGATCCATGTTTTGGACGTGGGAGGAAACCGGAGGAACATGTCGAGGAAACCCACACGGACAAAACGGGGAGAAACAGGAAACTCCCCCCACCCCACCAGATTGTGATTCGAACCGCTGAAGAGAAACATGCAGTAAGACCGCCTAATTATGATGTTATCTGTTAAAAAGTATTTTTTTATCATTGCCTCGTCGTTAATTGATGCATACTTTAAAACCTAATGGAGCCGGATACGCAAGCCATGCTCGTATAAAGCTTCACGTCTTGTAACCAACACGATAACAATGAATCACCTAAATCAAATTGGTTAAATCCTCCAACACCTTCATTCACCCTGCCAGGACATTCGAAATGCACATCGGGAAGAAAAGCAAGCCGCTTTGTGAGGCCCGGCCGGCATCCTACCGGCTATAAATACAGTTGCAGTAGAGTCGATCGTTCTGCTGATTGTAAACGCGAGGTACAGGCGCGGCTGGTGTCCCGTGCCGGAAGTACGTACCTGTAGGAACTCGTCCAGCTGACTGTCGTTTATTCAGATCGACCTCGTGAGGATCTCGTGTCGAGAATCTCATCGATCTGACGCTAGTTTCTGAAAGGAGGAGATAAGAACAAACACCAAGTAAAAACCAGACGCGAACAATTATTCGGAAAATATAGAGGCACACATCCCAGGAATTATACACCCTTCAGGATACAAGGCGTTAGTATACACAGAGGCCAAACTAGGGAGGCCCTTTTAAGAACCTGAAACTCCAGAATCTAATAACGCCCACACGCACCAAAAATAAATGCATACTCATGTATATACGAGTGTTCTGTATTACACATATACACACATATACGTTGGGAACGGCCTCCTTTTTGCTCCACGTGTTTATCATCCATGCTTTTTTTTTTTTTTATTTATTCTCAGTTCCCAGACCTTCTGTTAAGAGGACTTTGTTAGTTCTACATTTCCATCCGCACTGTAGTTCAGCGTTTGTGTTCTACATTACATACTGTGTACGTCCCCTGTTCACCTCGTTCTAATGGTCTCAGAACCCCAATAGCAGCAACACAGGCAGGGGTTATTTGGTTGGTGCATTATTCCTATCCCAGCAGTTCACTGAGGTGAAGAAATGAAACTACAATAAAAAAAAACCCTACCACATCAGTGTCACTGCAAGAACTGACAATAAATACAATACCACCACCACACATGATACCTGTTACTGTGATACTCCTGACCAACAGAGAACAGAGAGACCCCAACAGCAGGCACGGACAAACAAGAAAAAGAACACAGAATGGACTACTATGTCTGTAAGATATAAACATACAACGTCCATATCTATATACTGTGTTGTTTACAGCATACATAAGTACAAACCTTATTTAATTCTACACACTGAGTACACTACCTTCTGCAGTATTACTTTGTCAATTTAATTTATGAAAAAAATTTTTGTATATTTAATGATCTTTTATGTAGAGGTTATATCCCTGATGTCCACCATAAGAATTTCCCACATGACAGAATGTCCAACATGTTGCACAAATGACAAATAACTTGAAACTATTATGATAAGTGGAGGAAATAGATAATGGGAGCAAGAATGGGAGGCTACGATCCCAAAACTTTTGAACTGATACACTGTACAAACAATTAATTAGCTTTTAAATGTTTTTTTCAAAATGTACAAAACCATAAATGGTGCGTCCTTATACCCATTGGCTGTAATTCACTAAATAAACTTGGAGGGGCGCATAAGAAATCACAGAGCAAGTTGATAATTAAGTGTACTGAACAAACCCTCAAGAGACAACAGGAGAAATATTAAACACGGTCGCGGAGAGAGAACGAAGATAATGAGAGAAAACAAAGTTCAACCGCAAAGTTAAAAAGGAGGAAAAGTGTATGAAGAGCTTGTTTTACACAGATAACTGTAAGGGGGAGACGAAGAAAGAGCGGGTGTCTTCTGATGAGTCTGTTAAAATGTTGGCAGTAGAGGAGACAGCATGAAACCAAAATAAAAGAAGTGGTCACTTAATGAAATTACACCCAATCAACTGCTGATAACCGCTTCGGATTTTTATTTCGAAAAAAACGTGGTCGCGCTACAGCAGAGCAATTAAACTCTTTATGAAAACTACTGCAGCACAAGCTGTGCGCTTGCAGAAACCGGCACGTGTAGGACATAGTTATGATTCCTTAGTTGATTAAAAAAATAAAGTGCCAAAGAAAATTTGCACATGCCACAAATTGTTGTATTCAATTTTTGTTTTGGTAGGTTAAGAAGTCGTTAATAAATTGGTGCTCCTGAATTAATGTTGCCTGATTGAAATTTGAATTTATTATTATTTAAAATTTTTTAAATCATTTAATTTTTTCCCCAGTATCAAATGCCAGTCAGTTTTCAAAATGTTTCTAGTTTAAAAATGAATTGTAATCATTTTGTTTACAAGGAACTAAAAAAGAGAGACAAAAAAAAGTTAATCAAATTATGTCTTATGGTTCTAGTGAGCTGATCTCTATTTCTTTTCTTTGTTGTTTTGCCTGTATTGTTAATACGAGATAGACATTGTTATTAAAGGAGGTGTACTATAACAAATTATAGACAAATCATACTTATCAGTGGTCTATATATATGTACTTTTTCACCCATTTTGTCATGTACGGGGGGGGGGGGGGTGGAGGGGGTGCAAAAGTTTTTCTTTTCCTAGGGGGGGCTTAACACACGAAAATAATTGAGAATCCACTGCATATGAACGAATGCCCCATGAATGTGTGCTCTGATAAACACACGTAGCATGAAGTAACTGAAGGGGTGTTGTTCCATATACTTATCAATATATTATCCATAAGGCAAAATAAATAAACACACTGCAATAGAACATCCTAATACGCAGAACTTCAGACAGTTATAATAATAAAAATTCCCCTCACCCTACTAGAGCTTGCTGTACAGCCCAACATGTAATAAAACCTTTACTCTCTTTGTAACAAAATTATGCTAGAAGCGCTTCTGATATCTGTAAATCCCAAATGGCTTTAGCATATTCATCAAGAGGTGGTAAAATGAATCCATGGTATGGACAAAGCCTTCACACAACGAGCACCTGGCAAACTCTGATCTGGAGTCAGCGAGGATCTCCGACGTCTTGGCCAGCTGCTCGGAGCAGCTTTGTAGCCATCTCATGGATAGAGAACGTCCTGGCATTCTTCCAGTTCCTCCGATAACACACGTACACTTCAACCATTCTGTAACTGCCATGAGCACATGAGAGCAAATCCATAATTGGGATGTATAGCATGAATGGTAGCAGGATGTCTTCATGTTCTCCCCGTGTCGCGTGTGGGTTTCCTCTGGTTTCTACCGCGATTTCCTTGCGACCACAAGTTATCCAAAAAACATGGATTCAAAAATACATGTATAAATATCCCCAAATAGCGTTTTGAGTTTGTCGATGTGGTTGATTCCGACCAAGATGGTAGAGAATGGGGGACCCGCCCTCCCCCCACACACCACAACCTTTAAGTGAGTAGGGATTAAGCAGAAGATAAGAATGAATGCAATGAAACATGAGTAAGTCTCTCCTGAGACATCGAAGATCAAGATTTGGGTTATAAAGCTTCCTCTGGGAATGCAAGGTCTGTGTGTTGAGGTCCTTACAACACGAATATTACATTATAAAGTACTTTAGCATAAAAACTTTGTAAACTGAATATACAATTCTAACAAAGTAATACAAAATTATTTAAAACAATACATTATCTATCTAGAGCATATATATATACGCGGCACGGTGGCCTTAGTGGTTGGGATGTTCTCCTCCTCAGCAGTGATAGGGATTGCCTGCGTGTCGATCCCAATCAGGGTGAAGTTTCATACAGTCTCCCCGTGTTCATGTGGGTTTTCTACGGGTTCTCCGGTTCCTCCACAGTCCAAAAACATGGATCAAGTCATTGAATTCTCCAAATTGCCCCAATATAGAGTGGCAGTGATGGGGGGGGGGGGGTGTGAGTGTGTTGCTCACGCATGATACATTGGCACCCCTGTCCCTGGGTATAATCTGCCCAAGCGCCCGAAGACGTTCTCCCCTGGTGGGATGGGGAAACCCCCCGCAACCCTAATATAGGATAAAGCGAAGATAATGTGTGTGTGTGTGTGTTATATATATTCCATTCATTCATTAGCTCCCGCTTTCCTAATTAGGGTCGCGGTAGGGTTCACCATGGCCCATCAGGGGAGAACGTCTCGGGCGTGGGCAGGACAGACCCAGGACAGGGCGCCAATCCATCGCTGGGCACACACTCACTCACACAGGACACACTCTATATGGGCGAATTTTGAGAATTTAATTGACTTGATCCATGTTTTTGGACTGTTGGGAGGAAACCGGAGAAACCCGCAAGGAAACCAGCAGACCGGGAGACATGGAAACTCCACCCAAGATGGGGGATTCGAACCGGGAACCCTAGCACTGAGAGGCGAAGTTGCTAACCACTAAGCCACGTGCCGCCGTATATTATATAGATATATATCTATATATATATATATATATATATATAGATATATATATATATATATATATATATACACACACACACACACACACATTATTTTATATATATTTATATGAACATACATATACAACACACACAAACACACACACACACATTATAATTATATATATAATATATTGTCGAGAAAAAAATGGGCGGGGGAATTGTATCAAATCCACTATCTAAAAACATGCAAAACTCCCTGTGGAGTGTGTTTGGAACCTATGGTGGTGTGGTGTGTGTGTGGTGTGTGTGTGTTGTTAAGGGTGGGGGTACCTGTATGTTTAGCTCCCTAGAGGTAGATGTGTAAACTCCCGCGAGCGGAAATGTATCGTAGCAAGACCAGCGAAGGGCGCTAATATTAGAATATTTTTGTGCGGACAGGAAAATCTTGGATTCTATGTGAAAAGGCCAGCGCAACACACTATCACCGCTCACACACTCACTCCAACAACATCAGACGGGAATATACTATCACTCAGACACCTGACGTAAACGCACGAGTATTGGCAGACCCAAACGATATTGTGTTGCCTGAATTGGGTGGAGTATTTTAAGATTCTCACTCCATGCTGGTCAATCTATTTTAGACCAGGAGGTTAAAACAATAGCCAGCTATCATGCCGTTTAACTTAAATCCTGCGCTGGACCTTGTCTTTCCGCCTGTGCAGGAAAGGCTCCATTGTTTTCAAACCCTATCGCTTGCAAAAAGCTGCAGGTGTATGTTTCCCGTAGATGGAAAGGAACACATGATTACAAAAATGGCGATGCTTCTGACATTTTGCTGTTGGTTTTTTTTTATACAAAGCTCTTTCGGCCTTCGGGCACTAAACACTGCTGCCTTTATTCCAATGGAGTAAAACGAAACGGCGTACTTCTTCTTCTCTCGTACCAGGCCAGTGTGTAGTTGGCCATGACTCTCCAAGACTTTCGGCAGAGCTTTCATCTGCAGCACTGGGAGTTCAGGAAACCAGTCGCGTCCTCGGGCGATCATGTCGATGGCGGTGCATGCGTATTCGTTTATTACCACTATAACCACCGTGCAGAGACAACGTACCAGAAATGAGTTCTCTGGTGCATGTAGAGTAATACAGTATAGAGAAAGTGCAAAACCGTTAGACGCGTAAACCTGTTAGGAACTGAGACATTATTCTTTTTATCATTTTCGTTTCACTAGGTTGCGGGGGGGGTCCCTATGCCCATGCAGGGAGAACGTTTCAGGCGCTGGGAAGATACACCCAGGAACAGGGCTCCAAAGCTATCGCTGGATACACCTCACTCGCAACCCTAGTGAAACGAAAAGGAATAAAGACTGAATGTCTCAGTTCTAACGGTTTGACGCGTTTAACGTTTGCACTTTCTTATTGAGTATTATTAAAATGCACAGGAGAAACTATTTCTGGTACGTTGTCTGCAGTGGTTGTATGGTATAAAAGAATACGCATGCACCGCCATCGACGAGTGTGATCGCCCGTCGAAGGAAGCTGACTGGGTTCCTGAACGTCCAGCTGCAGATGAAGCTCTGACCGAAGTCGTGGGTCATGGCCAAGAACTGGGCTGGAACGAGCAGAAGCAGAAAGTACGCCGTTCGGTTTTTACTCCATTGGAATAAAGCAGCAGTGTTAGTGCACGAAGCCGAAGGATTTTGTATAAAAAAAAACAACACAAATGTAAGAAAACATCGCCATTTCATTGTTATCATGTTTGCTTCCCAGACGGACTCACCTGACACTTTTTAGCAAGATTAGTGTTTGAAAACTGGGCTTCCTGCCACAGCGGAAAGACAAGGCTCCAGCGCAGGTTAGTAAACGCCGGATGTATTCTAGGCCTATGTTAACTCGGTCTAAAATGTAGACTGACCAGCAGGGAGTGGAAAGCTGTACAAATTACGACCCAATTCAAGCCAAAACAAACAATATCGTTTGGGTGCATAGATCGCTTTACGTAGGGTTTGAGGGGGTATTCCACACGTTCTGAGTGTGATGGAGTGAGTGTGTGAGGACGGTGGATAGTGTTGCGCTGGCCTTTTCACATAGATCCAACGATTTCCTGTCCGAAACAAAAAGATCTGAGAATTAGCGCCCAGAGATTCGCTGGGACTGCTACAGATTACATTTCAGCTCGCGGGAGTTACACAATCTTACCTCTAGGGAGCAAACAATACAGGTACACGACCACACAGCTTAACAAACACCACAACATACACCCACACACACAACCACACACACACAACCACACACTCACCACGGGATGTTTTGAAATGTTTTAGATTAGTGGATTTTATTACAGATTCGCATTTCTCTGACATAGATATATATTTATATATAGGGTGTGTGTGTGGTGTGTGTGTGTATGATGTATGTATCTATATAAATTATATATAAGATAATGTGTGTGTGTGTGGTGTGCTCATCAGATCATTGTGTATATATATATATATATAATCTATAGAGTATATATAATATCTAATACTATATATAGATTATATATAGATATATAATATAGGCGGCACGGTGGCTTAGTGGTTGAGCACGTTTCCCTCTCAGTGCTAGGATTCCCGGATATCGAATCCCCATCTGGGTGGAGTTTCCATGTTCCTCCCAGTGTCGCTGGTTTCCTCCGGGTTCTCCGGTGTCGCTGCCCACAGTCCAAAAAAACTATGGATCAAGTCACAAGATACTCTAAAAAATTCCCATAGAGGTGTCTGTGTGGAGTGAGTGTGTGCCCAGCGAGGATTGGCGCCCTGTCCTGGGTCTGTCTGCCAGCGCCCGAGCGTTCTCCCCTGGATGGGCATGGGGCAACCCCACCGCGACCCTAATAGAGGATAAAGCGGGAGATAATGAGGAATGAAAGATATATATCCACAACACACACACATTATCTCCGCTTTAACCTATATTAGGGTTGCTGGGGGGTTCCCCATATTGCCCAGAGTCCAGGGGAGAACGTCTTAGGGAAGACTCGGGCAGAGTAAACTACACACAGACAGGCGCCAATGATATCGCTGAGCACACCACTAACTCACATGCCCACTCTATATGGGGCAATATTGGAGCAATTCAATTGACGGATTCCATGATTGGCCAACTGTGGAGAATGTTGTGAAACGGAGCCACCGAGCAAAACCCATCAATGAACACGGGGAGAACATGAAACTTCACGCCTGATTGGATTCGATACCAGGAATCCCTGAGCTACTGAGAGGAGCACATCCCAACCACTAAGGCCACCGTGCCGCTCATATCATATATAGATAGATATTGTATTTTTTAAATAATTCTTTGTATTACATTTGTATAGATTGTATATATCAGATACAAAGTTTATCTAAAGTTACTTATAATCGTACATGTATGACGTGATATGTAAGGACCTCAACAAACACTGACGTTGCATTCCCAGAGTGAAAGCTTTATAACCCAAATCTTGCATCTTCGATGATCTGAGAGGAGACTTAATCATGTTTCACATTCTCATTCATTATCGTCTGGCTTAATCCATACTAAGGTGTGGGTGTGGGGGGGGGCGGGGTCCCCATTCTCATCCCAGTGGAGATACACACACACACCAAAAACGCTATTATGGGGCAAAAATTTAAGTATGAACCATGTGTTTGTGGCAACTTGTGGGGCGCGAGGAACCGGAGAACCCAGAGGAACCCCACACGGACACGGGGAGAACATGAAGAGATCTATGTGCCTAACATTTCATGCTAACCTCTCCAATATATGGAGATTTTCAGTGCTCTCATGGACTACATGGGATTAATTTTACACTTTGGTGAAGTATGCTAATGCCATTGGGATTTACAGATATCAGAAGCGCTTCTACAAAGTTGACAAAAGAGAGTAAAGGTTTGTATTACCATGTTTTGTATGTTGTTACAGGCAAGCCTAGAGGTGAGGGGATTTTATTATTATACTGTCTGAAGTTCTGCGTATTAGGATGTTTCTATTGCATGTGTGTTTATTTATTTGCCTATGGATAATATAATGATAATTATATGGAACACATTTCAGTTACTTCATGCTACAGTGTGTTATAAGAGCAAAACACATTCATGGGGCATTCGTTCATAATGCAGTGATTCTCAATTTATTTTCTGTTAAAGCCCCCCCCTAGGAAGAAGAAAACTTTTGCACCCCCTCCACCCCCCCCCCCCCCGTACATGACAAAATGGGATGAAAAAGTATTTTTACACCACTGTAGTATGATTTGTCTATAAATTTGTTATAAGTACACCTCTTTTATAACAATGTCTCCTTATTAACAATAAAGAAAACAAAAAAGAAAGAAATATAGATCAACTTAGAACAAAGAATAATTTGATTAACTTTTTTTTGTTTTTTAGTTTGTAACAGAAACGAATGAAATCCTTATTTTAAACTAGAAACATTTTTGAAACTGACTGGCATTTGATACTGAAAATTAAATGATATTAAAATCAATAAATAATAATAAATTCAAATTCATCAGCAACATTAATTCAGGAGCACAATTTATTAACACTTTAACCTACAAAACAAAAATGAATACAACAATTTGTGCTTTTTTTCTTTTTTTTTTTAATCAAAATAAGGAAATCAGAACTAATGTCTACAACGTGCCCGTTCTGCAGCGCACAGCTTTCTGCAGTAGTTTTCATAAAGAGTTATAATTGCTTGCTGTACGCGTCACGTTTTCGAATAAAACCGAAGCGGTTATCAGCGTGATTGGGGGTGTAATGTCTTTAAGTGACGACTTCATTTATTTGGTTTCATGCTGTCCACTGCCAACATTTAAAGACACAGAAGACACACGCCGCTCTTTCTTCGTCTCCACCTCAGTTACTGTGAAACCAAGCGCTACATACACTTTCTCGTTTTAACTTTCGGTTGACTTTTGTTGCTCTCATTATCTTCGTTTCTCTCCGCGACCTGTTAATATATTTCTCCATGTTGTCTCTTGAGGGTTTGTTCAGTACACTTAATATCACTTGCTCTGTGATTTCTTATGCGCCCCTCCAAGGTTATTTAGTTTGAATTACAGCCAATGGGTATGGAACGCACATTTATGGTTTGTACATCTTTGTAAAAAAACAATTAAAAGCTAATATAATGTTTGTACAGTATCAGTCAAAAGTTTGGACGTGCCCCCTTCTTGCTCCATTATCTATTTCCTCCACTTATCATATAGTTTCAAGTTTATTTGTCATTTGTGCAACATGTTGGGACATGTGCACATAGAAATTCTTATGGTGAGACATCGGGATATAAACTCTACATAAAAGATCATTCAAATATACAAAAAAGTTTTTTTCATAAATTAAAGTGACAATAGTAATACTGCAAAGGTAGTGGCTCAGTGTGTAAATAAATATGGCAAAAAATATATAGATGGACTTTGTAGTTTTATAATTACAGACTGTAGTCCATCTGTGTTCTTTGTTGTTGTTAGTGCTCTGTCGGTTCTCTGTTGGTCAGGAGCATCACAGAACAGGTATCATTTGGGTGGTGGATTGTTTATTGTCAGTTCTGCAGTGACACTGATGTGGTGAGGGGGTTTTAGTGTAGTTTCATTTCTCCACCTCAGTGACACTGCTGGGATAGGAATAATGCACCAACCACATAACCCCTGCTCTGTGGTGCTGCTATTGGGGTTCTGACCATTAGAACAGAGTAAAGGGGACGTACACAGTATGTACTGTAGAACACAAACAGCTGAACTACAGTCTGGAAATGTAGAACTACAAAGTCCATCTTTACAGGAGGTGGAACTGAGAACATGGAGAAAAAGTGGAGCAAAAAGGAGGCATGTCCAAACGTATATGTGTGTATATGTATATAAGAACCACTATTACGAAGTATATTTATTTGGTGGGTGTGGCTTATTAGATTCTGGAGTTCAGGTCCTGAAAAGGGCCTCCCAGTTGGGCCGGTATACAACGCCTTGAATCCTGAATGGTGTAATAATCCCTGGATTATGATATTTTCCGAATAATGTAAGCTTCTGTTAGTATTTTCTGTTTTTACTTGGTTTTATTTTCCTCCTTTCAGAAACTGAGCGTCCAGATCGATGAGAATTCTCTGCACGAGATCCTCAACGAGGTCGATCTGAATAAAAACGGACAGGTCGAGCTGGACGAGTTCCTACAGGTACGTACGTCCGGCACGGACAGCCGGCGCCGCCTGGACGTCAGCGTTTACATCAGCAGAACCAATCCGAGCTTTTACTGCAACTGTATTTATAGCCGGTAGATCCAGCCGGGCCTCACAAAGCGCTGGCTTTTCTTCCACTGATGGCATTATCGAATGTCCTGCAGGGTGAATGAAGGTGTGGAGGCTTAACCATTTACTGTAGGATTTTGTTATCGTTGGGTTACAAGACGTGAAGCTTTATACGAGCATGGCTCTGCGTATCCGGCGTCCATTAGGATTTTAAAGTTTGGCATCAATTAACGACGAGCAATGAGTAAAAAAAACGTTTTAACAGATAAATACATAATTAGGGCGGCATACTGCATGTTCTCTCAGCGGTTCGAATACCAATCTGGGTGGAGTTTCCATGTTCTCCCCGTGTCCGCGTGGGTTTCCTCCGGGTTCTCCGGTTTCCTCCCACAGTCCAAAAACATGGATCAAGTCAATTGAGTTCTCCAAATTGCCCCATATAGAGTGTCTGTGTGAGTGAGTGAGTGTGTGCCCAGTGATGGATTGGTGCCCTGTCCTGGGTCTATCTGCCCAGCGCCCGAAACGTTCTCCCCTGGATGGGCATGGGGAACCCCACCGCGACCCTAATAGAGGATAAAGCGGGAGATAATGAATGAATGAAAAAATACATAATTAGGGCAGCATGGTGGTTTAGTGGTTGGCATGTTCTCCTCTCAGCGCTAGGGATTCCTGGTTCGAATCCCAATCTGGGTGGAGTTTCCATGTTCTCCCCGTGTCCGCGTGGGTTTCCTCCGGGTTCTCCGGTTTCCTCCCACAGTCCACAAACATGGATTAAGGTCAATTGAGTTCTCCAAATTGCTCCATATAGAGTGTGTCTGTGTGAGTGAGTGTGTGCCCAGCGATGGATTGGCGCCCTGTCCAGCGCCCAAGACGTTCTCCCCTGGATGGGCATGGGGAACCCCACCGCAACCCTAATAGAGGATAAAGCGGGAGATAATGAATAAATGAATGAATGAAAAAATACATAATTAGGGCGGCATAGTGGTTTAGTGGTTGGCATGTTCTCCTCTCAGCGCTAGGGATTCCTGGTTCGAATCCCAATCTGGGTGGAGTTTCCATGTTCTCCCCGTGTCCGCGTGGGTTTCCTCCTGGTTCTCCGTTTTCCTCCCACAGTCCACAAACATGGATTAAGGTCAATTGAGTTCTCAAAATTGCCCCATATAGAGTGTGTCTGTGTGAGTGAGTGTGTGCCCAGCCATGGATTGGTGCTCTGTCCTGGGTCTATCTGCCCAGCGCCCGAGACGTTATAAAAACGGACAGGTCGAGCTGGGCGAGTTTCTACAGGTACGTACGTCCGGCACGGACAGCCGGCGATGCCTGGACGTCAGCGTTTACATCAGCAGAACGAATCCGAGCTTTTCCTGCAACTGTATTTAAAGCCGGGCCTCACAAAGCGCTGTCTTTTGTTCCACTGATGGCATTATGGACTCTCCCGCAGGGTGAATGAAGGTGTGGAGGCTTAACCATTCTGCACACACGTTCTCACCTGAACTCTGACAGGCCAGCTTTAATTAAAATCTCAAAACCGGCTCGCTGCGAGTTGGAATAATGAGCGAGCGCTCCACGGGTAAAATAGCACAGGACGTGTGGAGTTTGTCTCCTTGTAACGAAGTGGGATTATGATCACTGCTGTAATAGATAGGGAGTAGAGGACAGGTGTTAAAGTTCCATGATTGCTGTCTGTTTTAATTTGGGCTTAATGAAAGGCCTCCAGTGGAGTGTGTGAGCTATTGTTGGGTTACAAGACGTGAAGCTTTATACGAGCATGGCTCTGCGTATCCGGCGTCCATTAGGATTTTAAAGTTTGGCATCAATTATCGACGAGCAATGAGTAAAAAAAAACTTTTTAACAGATAAATACATAATTATTCCCGGTTCAAATCCCCATCTGGGTGGAGTTTCCATGTTCTCCCCGTGTCTGTGTGGGTTTCCTGCGGGTTCTCCGGTTTCCTCCCACAGTCCAAAAACATGGATCAAGTCAATTGAATTCTCAAAATTGCCCCATATAGAGTGTGTCTGTGTGAGTGAGTGAGTGTGTGCCCAGCGATGGATTGGCGCCCTGTCATGGGTCTATCTGCCCAGTGCCCGAGACGTTCTCCCCTGGATGGGCATGGGGAACCCCACCGCGACCCTAATAGAGGATAAAGCGGGAGATAATGAATGAATGAATACATAATTATTCCGGGTTCGAATCCCCATCTGGGTGGAGTTTCCATGTTCTCCCCGTGTCCGTGTGGGTTTCCTCCGGGTTCTCCGGTTTCCTCCCACAGTCCAAAAACATGGATCAAGTCAACTGAATTCTCCAAATTGCCCCATATAGAGTGTGTCTGTGTGAGTGAGTGTGTGCCCAGCGATGGATTGGCGCCCTGTCCTGGGTCTATCTGCCCAGCGCCTGAGATGTTCTCCCCTGGATGGGCATGGGGAACCCCACCGCGACCCTAATAGAGGATAAAGCGGGAGATAATGAATGAATGAAAATAGATAATAAGGGCGGCACGGTGGCTTAGTGGTTAGCACGTTCTCCTCTCAACGCTAGGGATTCCCGGTTCGAATCCCAATCTGGGTGGAGTTTCCATGTTCTCCCCGTGTCCACGTGGGTTTCCTCCGGGTTCTCCGGTTTCCTCCCACAGTCCAAAAACATGGATTAAGGTCAATTGAATTCTCCAAATTGCCCCATATAGAGTGTGTCTGTGTGAGTGAGTGTGTGCCCAGCGATGGATTGGCACCCTGTCCTGGGTGTATCTGCCCAGCGCCCGAGATGTTCTCCCCTGGATGGGCATGGGGAACCCCCCCGCGACCCTAATAGAGGATAAAGCGGAAGATAATGGATGGATGAAAATACATAATTAGGGTGGCACGGTGACTTAGTGGTTAGCATGTTCTCCTCTCAGCGCTAGGGATTCCCGGTTCGAATCCCCATCTGGTGGAGTTTCCATGTCCAAAAACTGTCCAAAAACATGGATCAATTGAGTTCTGCAAATTGCCCCATATAGATAGTGTGTATGCGTGTTTGTCTGTGTGAGTGAGTGTGTGCCCAGCGATAGATTGGCGCCCTGTCCTGGGTGTATCTGCCCAGTCCCCGAAACGTTCTCCCCTGGATGGGCATGGGGAACCCCACAGCGACCCTAATATAGGATAAAGTGGAAGATAATGGATGGATGGATGGATGTATTTATATTATCTTAATAATCTTATTTCTGTTATTATGTCTGATGGACACGTTATATAACTTGATTAAACTAATTAATAATATAAACGATGTATATCTCTAAGTATGATGTAAACGCTGAGTATCTGACTGAGTCCTGTTTTTGGATCAGCTCATGAATGCAGTTCAGAGGGGTCAGATCTCCGACAGCCGTTTGGCTATCCTGATGAAGACTGCGGAGGAGGGGCTGGACTCGCGAGGACCAGTGTCTGTGGACCGCAGCGGTGGAGGAGTTTAACCCCGAGCCTGAAGACATTGCGCTGGTGATCACTGACCGTCATCAGAAACACAAGACCTTGATTTCGTCTTCGTTCTTGATTTATAAAGTTTTCGGCCATTAATATCAGTTATAGCGAACGTTCATCTGTGCCATGCGTACGAGTGGAAGGCCATTCCCATGGTTTTGCACATTTTGCATATTTTTACAGAAATCTACAAAAAAAACTTCTTACTTTTAAGTTTTTACAAAACATACATTTATTAGATTCAAACTTAAAAATTTTCTTTTTAAAAGGAAAAAAATGTTATAATCAACAGTTGGCAGCTGACTACCTGTATCTCAGAGTCAAATGCCAAACTCAATAGCCACCTTCTCTTTCTTTTTTTTTCATTCATTCATTCATTCATTCATTATCTCCCGCTTTATCCTCTATTAGGGTCGCGGTGGGGTTCCCCATGCCCATCCAGGGGAGAACGTCTCAGGCGCTGGGCAGATACACCCAGGACAGGGCGCCAATCCATCTCTGGGCACAAACACACTCACACAGACACACTCAATATGGGGCCAGTTTTGGGAATTCAATTGACTTGATCCATGTTTTTGGACTGTGGGAGGAAACCGGAGAACCCGGAGGAAACCCACGCAGACACGGGGAGAACATGGAAACTCCACCCAGATGGGGATACGAACCGGGAATCCCTAGCGCTGAAAGGCGAACGTGCTAACCACTAAGCCACCGTGCCACCCCTTTCTTTTTTTATTAGCTTATGATACCATTTAATGGGCCTCTCAGCGTTAGGGATTCCCGGTTCGAATCCCCATCTGGGTGGAGTTTCCATGTTCTCCCCGTGTCCACAAGGGTTTCCTCCAGGTTCTCCGGTTTCTTCCCACAGTCCAAAAACATGGATCAAGTTAATTGAATTCTCCAAATTGCCCCATATAGAGTGTGTCTGTGTGAGTGAGTGTGTGCCCAGCGATGGATTGGCGCTCTGTCCTGGGTGTATCTGCCCAGCGCCCGAGACGTTCTCACCTGGATGGGCATGGGGAACCCCCCCCCGCGACCCTAATAGAGGATTAAGAGGAAGATAATTGATGGATGGAATGGATAGCATCTAATTCGCTATCAGCAGCACAGCACTGAGATATGCTAGATTCTGGATTAGTTAGGAATGTCATGGTGCTCATTGCTTTCTTACACTCCGCCAACAGTATGTTCTCACACCCTCCGTCCGCATCGTTTAAATAGCAACACTGTTTAAAAAGTCACTCTTTTCCGGCCGTCACATTAGACACACTGACATGCTCTAAATCAAGGTGCATGGTTGACGCCAAAATAGGGCCCTTTAATTCTTTTGTAATAATTTCTTCACAAGAAGTTACATACTGCAGCTTTAATACCACAGATTCTCTTTTTTCATCAAATTAACAATTCTTATTGTAATGAACCACAAATGTATTTAAAAATAAGTAAGATTTTTATACTTCATTTTAATGAAGTTTTCAATTAAAGAAATTGAAATTGGACTAAATGTTTCTCAATGAAATGCACTTTTATTACTTGAATTTAGTCAATTTAAAAGTTTTATTTTTGGAGGTGCAGTCCATGACTTTAACATTAGACTTTAGTTTTTTTACTCTTATTTTCTTTATGTTCTTTACAAAAATCACCACATTATTGACTCCATTTTGTTTATTAATAATATTTAATTTGAGCTTCAGATTTTTTTAATAGTTATTTAAGGGAATGAACTGAGTGAGTAACTGTGTTCCTGATTTTGACTGAAAATCTGTTTATATTACAATATGATATTGTTTTATTTGACCGAAATCAATGTTCAGAATGAGATTTTATATATATATATATATATATATATATATATATATATATATATATATATATATATATATATATATATATATATATATATATATAATGTTTTTATGTTTTTAATGGTGTGTCCCAATACTTTTGTCCATGCAATATATATATATGCATATATATATATATATATATATATATATATATATATATATATTGCATGGACAAAAGTTATTGGGATACACCATTAAAAACAGCTTTCAGGTTTTCCTTTAATCCCATTGGGGGAGTGAGGGGGGTATTTAAAATTTTGGAAGTGTCCTAATACTTTTGGCATATAGTCTTAATGTTACAAGATTCTTTGTATTATTATTATTATTATTATTATTATTATTATTATTTTATTATCACCCCTATATTAGCTTCATATGTTTGTGTGTCTGGTAATAAGTTTGCCTGTTATCCGATTACGCTGAAACTTTGACCAATTGTTCATCGTCGATGACAACACATGAATCAATTATAAGATTTACCAATTCGTTAACAAATTATTGGTAATTAATTCATTTTGTTTTCTATGGATAAATTGCCCATTTTCTACTAAATTGTATTTGTCACAAGCAGAATTAATTCAGGATAAAGTCATTTAACACGATATAGGGGTGGTTTTATATAAATATTTAGCTTGTTTCTTCTGTTGTTACTGATTCCTGGTATTTTAGCCTTTTATTGCAGATGTATTATGGAGACGTTCTGTGTGACGTGTTATAAGCGCACTTGCTGAACTCTACGAACTTGGGCGGAACGTCCTACTGGCTCGTTTAAGACACTTGAAAGATTGTAAATTACGTGCCTTGCTACTTAAACACTGTAACGCAGCCTGACGTGTTAAACACGCACAAACCATGGACTGTAAAAGTCAACGGATTTGATTGGAGAAGGGATTTTTTTGAACAGTTGTATTTAAATCTCTTTACATCTTAACATCTCTTTTTATTAAAGTATTTCATGAAAGCAAATGTTTGATGTTCTTGGATTTGTGCTGTAATAAGAGCTGAACTGTGAAGGTGTGACAGCAACACAATTAAACTGATGATTTATGATACGAGATGTAATTTCATCTTGACCCTGAGATAACTGACCGGAAAAAAATACAATATATTATTTTCTAACATTAAAGAAATATCATTCCGGCCTTTAGTGACGCTGTCGTATGTATTTGATCGTTCTTTCTCATGGCTGAGAAGGAGCTGGAATATATTTCACCTCATTATCTTCCTCTTGGCGGCACGGTGGCTTAGTGGTTAGCACGTTCTCCTCTCAGCGCTAGGGATTCCCGGTTCGAATCCCCATCTGAGTGGAGTTTCCATGTTCTCCCCGTGTCTGCGTGGGTTTCCTACGGGTTCTCCGGTTTCCTCCCATAGTCCAAAAACATGGGTCAAGTCAATTGAATTCTCAAAACTGCCCCATATAGAGTGTGTCTGTGTGAGTGAGTGTGTGCCCAGCGATGGATTGGCGCCCTGTCCTGGGTGTATCTGCCCAGCGCCCGAGACGTTCTCCCCTGGATGGGCATGGGGAACCCCACCGCGACCCTAATAGAGGAGAAAATAGCAGGAGATAATGAATGAATATCTTCCTCTTCCTTTATTGGGGTCACTATTGGGGGGGGGGGGTTGGTTCCCCATGCCCTGCGCTGGGTGGACACTCACACAGACACACATTGTTTCTGTGTGGGCAATTTGGAGCAACCTATTCACCTTGAATCCATATTTTTGGACTGTAAGGCAAACCGGAGAACCCAGAGGAAACCCACGCAGCCACAGGGAGAACATGGAAACTTCACCTTCGAACTTGGATCCCCAGCGCTGAGAGGTAATACGTTCTAACGCCTAAGACACTATATATATATAGAGAGAATTATATAATAAATATATGAATATGGTGGGTTTTCTCCGGGTTCTCCGGCTTCCTCCCACAGTCCAAAACCATGGATCAAGTCAATTGAGTTCTCCAAATTGCCCCATATAGAGTGTGTCTGTGTGAGTGAGTGTGTGCCCAGCGATGGATTGGCGCCTTGTCCTGGGTGTATCTGCCCAGCGCCCGAGATGTTCTCCCCTGGATGGGCATGGGGAACCCCACCGCGACCCTAATAGAGGATAAAGCGGAAGATGATGGATGGATGGATGGAATGCTCACACAGCCAGTCCTTTCTGGAGCTGACGTTCCGATTCAAACTAATTGACTCTAAATCCACCTGCAGGAACAGAATAATCCATTAGGTTCAGATTTTGTGGATTAATAGGAATCGGAGATGCAGGTCCCATCCATTGGCTCAGTGTGAAGGCACTTCAGTGGGACTTCCCTTCATCTGTCTGTATAATGATCCTGATGTACTGTTTCTCACCGGGAACGAGGAGGACCACGGCGGCCCGACCGGCACCCGGGACGACGATGTAATTAAAGCACCAGCGCTGCCACACAGCGAACGTTAATCCTCAGCTTCATTTGAGCAGCTTTAAGACCGAGTGTGTGAATCCGGCGTGATTACAGCTGCATATTAAACTCTGCCTGGATCTGTCAGCAGTCAGGCCAAAACTGGAAACGACGCAGGTCAGGGGATGCAAGAGAAATGTCAGGGGCTGGACTAAAGGATAAAGACATGCGTCCTGCTGAGTTTCCTTGGATGTTGATATGTCATTTATTGGATGCTTTTATCCAAAGCGACTTACAAGGTGAGCACAGGGTTCATCACAACATCCCTGGAGCAATGAGGGTTAAGGGTCTTGCTCAAGGACCCACATTGGTAACTTCAGTGGACCTGGGATTTGAACCCCCAACCTTCAGATTGACAGCCCAACACCCTAAACCACTGAGCTACCACGCCCCGAAAAGACAAATGGGGTCTTTCACACGACTTTCTAACTAAGTAATCTCATAGGGGCGGGTTAGCTCAGTGGTCAGGGTGTTGGGCTATCAATCTGAAGGTTGGGGGTTCAAATCCCAGGTCCACTGAAGTTACCAGTGTGGGTCCTTGAGCAAGACCCTTAACCCTCATTGCTCCAGGGATGTTGTGATTAACCCTGTGCTCACCTTGTAAGTCGCTTTGGATAAAAGCGTCCAATAAATGACCCAATCTGATCTCATTATCTTCCACTTCATCCTCTACAAGGGTGCGGGGGGGGGGTCCCATGCCCATGCCCATGCCCATCCACGGGAGTATGTTTTGAGCGCTGGGCCAGGACAAGATCTATCGCTGGACATACACACGCAAACACACACTATATGGGGCAATTTAGATAGAGGCACTTTAGAGCTGCCAATTCACCTTGAATCCATGTCTTTAGACTGGAGGAAACCAAACACATCGGAGGAAACCCACGTGGACACGGGGAGAACATGGAAACTCCATCCAGATTGGGATTCGAACCTGGATCACCAGCAGACTCAATCATTCATTATCTTCTGCTATCCTATATTAGTGTCGCGGGAGGGAGGGGGAATTCGGGCGCTGGGCAGATACACCCAGGACAGGGTGCCAATCTATGGCTGGGCACACACTCACTCAGACAGACAGTCACTATATAGGGGCATTTTAAGTTAGGGGCAATTTACAGAAACCAAGATTGGAATTAGAACCTGTGTGTGTGTGTGTAAATAGCTCATTGGTTAGCGTGGTTCCCTCTCAGCGCTGGGGATCCATGCTAACCAATAAGTTATTTAGATAGGGACAATTTACAGCAGTCGATTCACCTTGAATTCATGCTTTTGGACTGGGGGGAAACTCTAAACTCATGGAAACCCATGTAGACACAGGGAGAACATGAAAAACTCCACACACACACACCACACTATATATATATTCATTCATTCATTATCTTCCGCTTTATCCTCTATTAGGGTCGCGGGGGGGTTCCCCATGCCCATCCAGGGGAGAACGTCTCGGACGCTGGGCAGACACACCCAGGACAGGACGCCAATCTATCACTCGGCACACTCACTCACACAGACACACTCTATATGGGGCAATTTTTGAGAATTCAATTGACTTGATCCATGTTTTTGGACTGTGGGAGGAAACCGAGAAACCCGGAGGAACCCACGCAGACACGGGGAGAACATGGAAAACTCCACAGATTGGGGATTCGAAAACCGAATATATATACTTATATGATATATTAAATATATATATAGGGTCAGTCTAGAGCAGTTGATTTACCTCGAATCCATATTTTGGACTGGGAGGAATTTCAAAACTCAAGTGAAACCCATGTAGACAGTTAGAACATGAAAACTCCACACACACACACACACACACACACACACACACACATGCACTATATACAGGGGCAGTCTAGAGCAGTTGATTCACCTTGAATCCATGTTTTTGGACTGTGGGAGGAAACCGGAGAACCCGGAGAAAACCCACACGGACACGGGGAGAACATGGAAACCCCAACATGGTTGGAATTTGGACCAGGAACCCCTAGCGCTGAGAGGAGAACATGTTAACCACTAAGCCATCCATGAATAATGACCCGCCTTAAATCAAGCCGTGCGGTCGATGGCTAGCTATTGAAATCAATTTTAAAATATATGACGTGCTAGCTACATAAAACATCACTTACTATCAGACACACACACACACACACACACACACACACACACACACACACACAGAGCTTCTGTCTGCAGACCCTGGGAGGCTTTCCGGACACCCTGAGAGACACCCTGAGAACGAAGTGGCGCGTTTCAGACATTCACTCAGTATGGAGCTGGAAGCTCATGGACCGAGGTAAAGGTCAATTATCAGCCGTCAGGAACAGCCTGCTCTGCTGCTGCTGGCTTCAAAAGCCTGAATGCAGATATAACACCTCACAATCACACCTAGAACCAGCGCCGCGGACGCTTCATGCTTCTATCAGGATGATTTCCCTCCGAAACTCTACATTTAAGTCGAGCAAATGTGTGATGAATGTCATATTCATCTCATCTCATCATCTGGACGTTGAATCCCAGAGTCCCAGAGATTACAGCTGATCAGCATAAATGTTCATAAATCATCCATCCATTCATTATCTTTCACTTTATCCTATATTAGGGTCGCGGGGGGTGGGGGTTCCCCATGCCCATCCAGGGGAGAACGTTTCAGGCGCTGGGCAGATAGACCCAGGACAGGGCGCCAATCTATCACTGGGCACACACTCACTCACACAGACACACACTTTCATCCATTCATTCATTATCTTCCACTTTATCCTCTATTAGGGTCGCAGTGGGGTTCCCCATATACATCCAGGGGAGAACGTCTCGGGCGCTGGGCAGATACACAAATCTACAAATCTATCGCTGGGCACACACTCACTCACACAAACACACTCTATATGGGGCAATTTGGAGAATTCAATTGACCTTGAGCCATGTTTTTGGACTGTGGGAGGAAACCGGAGAACCCGGAGGAAACCCACGCAGACACGGGAGAACATGGAAACTCCACCCAGATTGTGATTCGAACCGGGAATCCCTAGCGCTGAGAGGAGAACGTGCTAACCACTAAGCCACCGTGCCGCCCCAGACACACACTATATGGGGCAATTTGGAGAATTCCATTGACCTTGAGCCATGTTTTTGGACTGTGGGAGGAAACCGGAGATCCCGGAGGAAACCCACGCAGACACGGGGAGAACATGGAAACTCCACCCAGATGGGGATTCGAACCGGGAATCCCTAGCGCTGAGAGGAGAACATGCCAACCACTAAGCCACCGTGCCGCCCATTTGTGGAAAAACAAGTCTATCTATTGTCCATGTCAAAGAACATTCTTCATTTTTCACTTACAGTAGAACGTATACAGTAGAAAGGTCTCATCTCATTATCTGCTTAATCCTCTATAAGGGACTAGGGTCCATGTTTTTGGACTGTGGGAGGAAACCAGAGAACCCGGAGGATCCCACGCGGACACGGGGAGAACATGGAAACTCCACCCAGATGGGGATTCGAACCGGGAATCCCTAGCGCTGAGAGGCGAACGTTCTAACCACTAAGCCACCGTGCCGCCCCGTAACACGTTCCAGATTGGACAAATTTTGTCTCATATTTTTTAGCTTTATTATCAGACCTTTAATATTACGGCACTATTTACATCTGCAGAACGTTATAGGAGGTTATCAGAGGTTAGAGGAGGAGGTGGACGCCGCTCAGTCTGTTGTCCTCGGCGATGATGCTGACAGAACCATCACTGTACGAGCCCGAAAAAAAGAGATTAGATACCAATTAGGGCTCTTTTCTTCTCCTTTCGGTAAGAGAAGCAGAATGCGAGCCTGAATAAAGGTCATCAGAAGCTATGAGTGACAGCTCCGGCGTCCATGGTTCCTCATTTCCCCTTTATTTCAGGAGATTTTACTGCCGTGTCTTTGTCTGTTGGATCCAACATCCCCAACAGCCATTAATTTCTGGAAATAACGGGTTACAAAGCTGGCTGACATACAGCCCTGTGTTCTCGAGCCACAGCAAGTGTCAAGAGGGGATTAAAGGGTGTGTAAGAGCAGCGGCGGTGGAACCTCAGGCCAGGTCATACATTCTAGTTGCAGCTTTAACTAGGTGACCTCAACTTATGTAGAGTCAGCGCTTTGCCAGATTTACGGGCATCACTGCTAAGAAGAGCGATCCAAAATGTGCTTAATTAGCCAGAGCTCGCGGCACGTTCGCCACCTCTCAGCGCTAGGGTTCGAATTCCTGGATTCAGTCCCAATCTGGGTGGAGTTTCCATGTTCTCCCCGTGTCCGCGTGGGTTTCCTCCGGGTTCTCCGGTTTCCTCCCACAGTCCAAAAACATGGATCCAGTCAATTCATTCATTCATTCATTATCTCCCGCTTTATCCTCTATTAGGGTCGCGGTGGGGTTCCCCATGCCCATCCAGGGGAGAACGTCTCGGGCGCTGGGCAGATAGACCCAGGACAGGGCGCCAATCCATTGCTGGGCACACACTCACTCACTCACTCAAACACACTCTATATGGGGTAATTTGGAGAACTCAATTGACTTGATCCATGTTTTTGGACTGTGGGAGGAAACCGGAGAACCCGGAGGACACCCACGCAGACACGGGGAGAACATGGAAACTCCACCCAGATGGGGATTCGAACCGGGAATCCCTAGCGCTGAGAGGCGAACGTGCTAACCACTAAGCCACCGTGCCGCCTATCAAGTAAATTGAGTTCTCCAGATTGCCCCATATAGAGTGTGTATGTGTGAGTGGGTGAGTGTGTGCCCAGCGATGGATTGGCGCCCTGATGGATGCCTTAAAGTTTCCCGTGACCCTAATAGAGGATAAAGCAGAAGATAATGGATGGATGGATGGAAGGATAGACGAAGCTCTGACTGAAAGAGCTCCACAGCAAACGTGGAGGCATGTGCGGGCGGCTCCACCCCTGGGCCTTCCATCTGATATTTAGGAAAGTCAGCAGGGAATGCAAAGCAATATCTAAACGACAGCATCAACCAGCCAGGACACCGCCATCGGAGAGAGGAGGCTAAAAGAAATGAAATATAAATCAGGGTCCTGTCCAAACAGCACAGCAAACCCAACTGGCGTTATTGCAGTCTAGATAGCGGGATACTTACTATGTATAATATCAGTGTATGTGTGTTTGGTATTATAGTCCATCCATTATCTTCCGCTTTATCCTCTATTACGCGGGGGGGGGGGGGGTTCCCCATGCCCATCCAGGGGAGAACATCTTGAGCGCTGGGGAGATACACCCAGGACAGGGCGCCAATCTATCGCTGGTCACACACTCACTCACACAGACACACTCTGTATGGGGCAATTTGGAGAAATCAATTGACTTGATTCATGTATTTGGACTGTGGGAGGAAACCGGAGAACCCGGAGGAAACCCACGCGGACACGGGGAGAACATGGAAACTCCACCCAGATCGGGATTCGAACCTGGATCCCTAGTGCTGAGAGGCAAACGTGCTAACCACTAAGCCACCGTTCTGCCCTTAATTAATATTCATCCATTCATTATCTTCCGCTTTATCCAATATTAGGGTCGCGGGGGGGGGGTTCCCCATGCCCATCCAGGGGAGAACGTCTCGGGCGCTGGGGAGATACACCCAGGACAGGGCGCCAATCCATCGCTGGGCACACACTCACTCACTCACACAGACACACTCTATATGGGGGAATTTGGAGAACTCAATTGACTTGATCCATGTTTTTGGACTGTGGGAGGAAACCGGAGAACCCGGAGGAAACCCACGCGGACACGAGGAGAACATGGAAACTCCACCCAGATGGGGATTCGAACCGGGAACCCCTAGCGCTGAGAGGCGAACGTGGTAACCACTAAGCCACCGTGCCGCTATATAAATTTTATACTTTGAAAATAAATTTTATAAATCAAATTTTTTTTTCTTATTGTAATTACAAATTGAGGGCGGCACGGTGACTTAGTGGTTAGCACGTTCGCCTCTCAGCACTAAGGATTCCCAGTTCCGATCCCAATCTGGGTGGAGTTTCCATGTTCTCCCCGTGTCCGCGTGGGTTTCCTCCGGGTTCTCCGGTTTCCTCCCACAGTCCAAAAACATGGATCAAGTCAATTGAATTCTCCAAATTGCCCCATATAGAGTGTGTCTGTGTGAGTGAGTGTGTGTCCAGCGATGGATTGGCGCCCTGTCCTGGGTGTATCTGCCCAGCGCCCGAAACTTTTTCCTTTGGATGGGCATGGGGAACCCCACCGCGACCCTAATAGAGGATAAAGCGGAAGATAATGAATGGATGAATAATTCCAAATTTTTTATTTTATGTGGAGATGTCAAAACAGAATTGTATAACTACGCATGTGACTAACAAACCTGATTTTTTTTATTTTAGGTCTTTGGTCTCTTTAGAACCGTGATAGAAGGAGGGACACTCAGTTTGGTGGGAATAAATCAAACTGATGATGAAGCAGTGTTGTCAGTGGTTATAATTCCTACATTATACAACATGACTGTAATCAGTATTATTAGCAGCGGCAGCCTTTCAGAGTCTTGTATAACGTCTTGGCTCAGCCTGCTTTTGTGTGCGCTTTCTTTTTGTGTGTGAGAGAGCTGAGGGACAATAGCATCGGCAGCGGAAGTTGCCTGTGTCAACAAAGCACAGACAAGGTAATGATGTTAGCAGGACCGGAAATAGCCGGGGGTCAGTGGTGCAAAATGAGCAAAGGATTTGAAAAGTGAAAGCCAAAGTCCGCATTAAGTAATTGTGCAGAGTAAGCAAAAGTTTAGAAATACAATCAATATAAACTTAATAATCCAGCAGCGAAAATCAGCAAGAAATTCAACCTATATGTTTTTCTGGGGGCGGCACAGTGGCTTAGTGGTTAGCATGTTCTCCTCTCAGCACTAGGGATTCCCGGTTTGAATCCCAATCTGGGTGGAATTTCCATGTTCTCCCCGTGTCTGCGTGGGTTTCCTCCGGGTTCTCCGGTTTCCTCCCACAGTCCAAAAACATGGATCAAGTCAATTGAGTTCTCCAAATTGCCCCATATAGTGTGTGTCTGGGGCGGCACGGTGGCTTAGTGGTTAGCATGTTCTCCTCTCAGTGCTAGGGATTCCCGGTTTGAATCCCAATCTGGGTGGAGTTTCCATGTTCTCCGTGTCCGCGTGGGTTTCCTCCGGGTTCTCCGGTTTCCTCCCACAGTCCAAAAACATGGATCAAGTCAATTGAGTTCTCCAAATTGCCCCATATAGTGTGTGTCTGGGGCGGCACGGTGGCTTAGTGGTTAGCATGTTCTCCTCTCAGTGCTAGGGATTCCCGGTTTGAATCCCAATCTGGGTGGAGTTTCCATGTTCTCCGTGTCCGCGTGGGTTTCCTCCGGGTTCTCCGGTTTCCTCCCACAGTCCAAAATCATGGATCAAGTCAATTGAGTTCTCCAAATTGCCCCATATAGAGTGTGTCTGTGTGAGTGAGTGTGTGTCCAGTGATAGATTGGCACCCTGTCCTGGGTCTATCTGCCCAGCGCCCGAAACGTTCTCCCCTGGATGGGCATGGGGAACCCCACCGCAACCCTAATTTAGGATAAAGCGGAAGTTAATGGATGGATGGATGTTTCTCAGGGATGAATACAGGAACATTCACAACCAAACTAGTCTCTCTGTCAAAAAATCATTAAAAAGTGTAACAAATCCTGTTTTAGACTTAGATTTCAAATATAAAAAATTCAAATTAAGATAAATAATCTATTTGATAAATCATAACATGAGAAAGGTATTCACTATATGAGCACATAATTTGACTTCTTTCATCCATCCATCCATTATCTTCCCCTTTATCCTATATTAGGGTCGCGGTGGGGTTCCCCATGCCCATCCAGGGGAGAACGTTTCGGGCGCTGGGCAGATAGACCCAGGACAGGGCGCCAATCCATCGCTGGGCACACACTCACTCACACAGACACACTCTATATGGGGCAATTTGGAGAATTCAATTGACTTGATCCATGTTTTTGGACTGTGGGAAGAAACTGGAGAACCTGGAGGAAACCCTCGTGGACACGGGGAGAACATGGAAATCCCACTCAGATTGGGATTCGAACCGGGAATCCCTAGTGCTGAGAGGAGAACATGCTAACCATGTAAAGCTGCTTTAAGACAAAGTATTATTGTACTATTGTATTGTAAATTGTACTATTATAAAAAAATTAACCTTTAATTAAAAAACAGAATGTTTACCGTCTGAAAATGAACCATTCATTCATTCATTCATTCATTATCTCTCGCTTTATCCTCTATTAGGGTCGCGGTGGGGTTCCCCATGCCCATCCAGGGGAGAACGTCTCGGGCGCTGGGCAGATACACCCAGGACAGGGTGCCAATCCATCACTGGGTACACACTCACTCACACAGACACACTCTATATGGGGCAATTTAGAGAACTCAATTAACTTGATCCATGTTTTTGGACTGTGGGAGGAAACCGGAGAACCCGGAGGAAACCCACGCGGACACGCGGAGAACATGGAAACTCCACCCAGATGGGGATTCGAACCGGGAATCCCTAGCGCTGAGAGGAGAACGTGCTAACCACTAAGCCACCGTGCCGCTGCTGAAAACGAACCGATGAGGAATTTTTCATAAAGTGGAATTAAATATATCGATCAGATGATAAATCGAGCAGACACAAATTTTGAACCATATGTGTGTTTATTACCCTTTAATCTCCATTAGTGCACACGTGTAAAGGGTAAACGCACATCAGTGTCAGCTGGTTCTAATTGCTCAGGAGCAGCTCTCATTTTACCAGCTAATAATCACATGAGCTGAAGCCAGTCTTGTTTGCATAACTAATTACAGGCATTTTTATAAATGAACCTTTAATTAGTCTTAATTAGAATAAGTTGGACTCGGCAGGGAACCTAGGGGACCGGGCGAAAAGCACACACAATTATAACAACAGGCATCCCGTTCATCGCTGTGTTTATTTTCGCTTAGTAAAGGACGACGTCGGACAAAATCCCTCTGAAAATTGATTTGACTGGAATTAATATTCTCGTGGCATTAATTTGGAAGTGAAGGACTTATTATAGTTTGCAGTATTAGATAGAAAGCCCTTTGAATACCCTATTACAATTTATTACAGAACTATCTCACACACACACACACACACACACACACACACACACACACACACACACACACACACACACACAACGGTGGTGTTTTTCGTTTGTTCTTAAAGCAATTTAAAGAGATTTTTTTTTTATATTTTGCAGATCATTGCAATACTTCCAATTCAGGGGCCTAAAAAAGTACAAAATTATTTGCCCTTAACAACCCCACACGCACCTCCTTTGTGCCCCACTGCTGGTGTTCTGCTATAACCCAACAAACATACTCTTGCGTGCATTCTCATTTGCATTTACAGTTACATTTAGTCATTTAGCAGACACTTTTATTCAAAGCGACATGGTTAGCATGTTCTCCTCTCAGCACTAGGGATTCCCGGTTCAAATCCCAATCAGGGTGGAGTTTCCATGTTCTCCCCGTGTCTGCGTGGGTTTCCTCCGGGTTCTCCGGTTTCCTCCCACAGTCCAAAAACATGGATCAAGTCAATTGAATTCTCCAAATTGCCCCATATAGAGTGTGTTTGTGTGAGTGAGTGTGTGCCCAGCGATGGATTGGCGCCCTGTCCTGGGTGTATCTGCCCAGCGCTCGAAACGTTCTCCCCTGGATGGGCATGGGGAACCCCCCCCCCCTTCCCCCCCGTCCCGCAACCCTAATATAGGATAAAGCGGAAGATAATGGATGGATGGATGGATAATGAGATGAGATTAGGATTACAATCTTGCTCGGCATGGGTTAATATTTTGTAATTTGGGTTATCTGCACCAGACATAGCGAAGCATAGCCTTCTGCATCTGTATACATATTGTAATTGTACTTATGTTTTAATTTTGCAATTTCCACCCAGAGATTAATGAAGTATTCTGATTCTGATTCAGGGTGGCACGGTGGCTTGGGGGGTTAGCATGTTCTCCTCTCAGTGCTATGGATTCCCAATGGATGGACTTACAAATGAAAACACCGTGAGTCAGTAGTTATGGAGAAAACCAGCTACACTGCAGAATTATCAAACCTGATCGTTATCTGATCAGAGACATTTCGTATCTCCCGTTTACCATCTGGCATGTTTTTGGAATGTGGGATGAACTCCAAACAGATGGAGAGAACATGCAAACTGCACAGAGGAAGAAGGTTGTCTTCCCACCTAAGAATCAAGCACATGAGCTTCTTACTGTAACATGAGAGTGGTAACTACTGTGCCACCATACTGGCAATGATGGATGGATCACTTTATTAACTTTATTAAATCCCAGAAGAGGGCGGCATGGTGGCTTAGTGGTTGGCATGTTTTCCTCTCAGCGCTAGGGATTCCCGGTTCGAATCCCAATCAGGGTGGAGTTTCCATGTTCTCCCCGTGTCCACGTGGGTTTCCTCCGGGTTCTCTGGTTTCCTCCGACAGTCCAAAAACATCTGCATTTACAGTTACATTTAGTCATTTAGCAGACACTTTTATCCAAAGCGACTTACAAATGAGGACGGCACGGTGGCTTAGTGGTTGGCATGTTCTCCTCTCAGCGCTAGGGATTCCCGGTTCGAATCCCCATTTGGGTGGAGTTTCCATGTTCTCCCCGTGTCCACGTGGGTTTCCTCCGGGTTCTCTGGTTTCCTCCCACAGTCCAAAAACATGGATCAAGTTAATTGAGTTCTCCAAATTGCCCCATATAGAGTGTGTTTGAGTGTGTGAGTGTGTACCCAGCGATGGATTGGCGCCCTGTCCTGGGTCTATCTGCCCAGCGCCCGAGACGTTCTCCCCTGGATGGGCATGGGGAACCCCACCACGACACTAATAGAGGATAAAGCGGGAGATAATGAATGAATGAAAATCCCAGAGGGAAAATCATGTATTTGCCAAATACAGTAGAAGTAAAGAACTATATATATGATACAATAATGTCAAGATGGTATAAGGATTAGTAATATTGTGAAGTAACAATATGTTTTCCTCTCGTACTCTGCTTCACTCTCCAGCTCACCCTGCTCTGTTCTCCCCCGCAGGATGTCTGTGACATCTTCCACAAACTGCTAGTGGAAATATAGTTCTAGTGCGTCTCTTTCCTTCACAGCTGTCACTCTTTATTAGTGAAGGATGCTTTGGCATATGTGTGTGTATCTGGGTGACGGGGTGTGACAGAGTTGTACCTACTGCATATAGCGAAATCACACCCATCCCTGTGCTTGGCTAGGACACACACACACACACACACACACACACATAGTAGAGCATAATAAAAAATAATCCTAATCTTACAATACAACACATTCTCACACTCTGTACAGTTACAAGAACTCAACCTCAAAAATGTACGGCTGTTTTAGCATTTATGTTTCATTTTTATTAGCAGTAACATCCATCCATCCATCCATCCATTATCTTCTGCTTTATCCTCTATTAGGGTTGCGGTGGGGTTCCCCACGTCTCGGGCACTGGGCAGATACACCCAGGACAGGGCGCCAATCTATCACTGGGCACACACTCACTTACACAGACACACTCTATATGGGGCAATTTGGAGAATTCAATTGATTTGATCCATGTTTTTGGACTGTGGGAGCAAACCGGAGAACCTGGAGGAAACCCATGCGGACACGGGGAGAACATGGAAACCCAGATGGGGATTCGAACCGGGAATCCCTAGTGCTGAGAGGCAAACATACTAACCACCTAATAAACCACCTGAACTGAAAGACCAAAGTGTTCCAGAATCTTTGTCCACATGGTGTAATTAATGTAATTAATATTTATAAAAAAATTAGTTTCCATGTTCTCCCCGTGTCCATGTGGGTTTCCTCCAGGTTCCCCGGTTTCCTCCCACAGTCCAAAAACATGGATCAAGGTCAATTGAATTCTCCAAATTTCCCCATATAGAGTGTGTCTGTGTGAGTGAGTGTGTGCCTAGTAATAGATTGGTGTCCTGTCCTGGGTGTATCTGCCCAGCGCCCAAAACGTTCTCCCCTGGATGGGCATGGGGAACCCCCTGTGACCCTAATAGAGGATAAAGAGAAAGATAATGGATGGATGGATGTTACTGATACCTGTTCATCAGTACAAACTAAATCAAAGTGTTATACATTTCTCATTAAAATAAATATAAAGTCTTGTACAGATTTCTAAAAAATTAAACTAAATAAAACTAAGCTAGTGTGTCCTCACACTAAACATAAATTTAGCATTTTATTATCCTAGGAGGCCCATTAACCTGAATCATGTTCTCATTATTAACTTTAAATGGTTCACAACGTTCACATTCCCAAGAGGAACATATACACCAAAAGTACAAAAAGGCTATTCTTGTGTAAACCACCCAAGTGACGTATATGGTTACATTTCGGTAACTCTGTTTAAAGGCGGAGCACCTATGGTTGGGTTGGGAACAACCCGATTCTCTTACATCACCCCCTGCTGTGTTTGCTTATCTGGCTTCCTGTAGCGTTAGAGTTATGAAACCTGCCTACAAAGCTAAAAATGTACCACTTCCCTCCTTCTTTACAACATGCTAACGTCCCTCACTGTGACTCATCACCTTCAGGGCTCAAGGGTATTTTGACATTACCCCACCTTCAAGACCTGTGGAATATATATATATATATATATGCCCAGCGATGGATTGGCGCCCTGTCCTGCGTGTATCTGCCCAGCGCCCGAGACGTTCTCCCCTGGATGGGCATGGGGAATCCCACCGCGACCCTAATAGAGGATAAAGCGGGAGATAATGAATGAATGAATGAATGAATATATATATATATAATCCATCCATCCATTACTTTCCGTTTATCCTCTATTATTACGTCTCGGGCGCTGGGCAGATACACCATACACCCAGGACAGGGCGCCAATCTATCGCTGGGCACACACTCACTCACACAGACACACACACACACACACACTATATAGGGCAATTTGGAGAATTCAATTGACTTTAATCCATGTTTTTGGACTGTGGGAGGAAACCGGAGAACCTGGAGGAAACCCACGCGGACATGGGGAGAACATGGAAACTCCACCCAGATTGGGATTCGAACCGGGAATCCCCAGTGCTGAGAGGAGAACGTGCTAACCACTAAGCCACCGTGCCGCCAATATATATAATACATAAAATTATATAATATAAGTACACATGTACTGCATGAATGCAACATTTTTGTTTTTACTCCCATTGGTAATAAGCTTTACATTTTAATTCTTTTAAAACATTTGTCTCACACATTGTTTACTAATTTTCTAAATCTCTGCTAATGAGCACCTCTTTACTAATATTCATTCATTATCTCCCGCTTTATCCTCTATTAGGGTCGCGGTGGGGTTCCCCATGCCCATCCAGGGGAGAACGTCTCGGGCGCTGGGCAGATAGACCCAGGACAGGGCGCCAATCCATCGCTGGGCACACACTCACTCACACAGACACACTCTATATGGGGCAATTTTTGAGAATTCAATTGACTTGATCCATGTTTTTGGACTGTGGGAGGAAACCCACACAGACACGGGGAGAACATGGAAACTCCACCCAGATGGGGATTCGAACCGGGAACCCCTAGCGCTGAGAGGCGAACGTGCTAACCACTAAGCCACCGTGCTGCCTCTTTACTAATATAATAAAATAATATTTTGCATAGTGCACTTACACATAGAGGAATTAGTCCTTCGTATTTAACCCATTTATGTAGGGACACACACACACACACACACACACATACACACACTGAGTAAAGTGAGCACATGTGCCCAGAGCAGTGGGCAGCCCTGTACACTGCACCCAGAGTAATTGGGGTTGGGTGCCTTGCCCAAGGACACTTCAGCCATGGCACTTGGGGGGTCCCAGAAATCGAACCGGAGACCTTGATGATGCAAGGCTGGTTCTTTAACCACAAGCTTGATCCATCCACCTCCCATGGGTGTGGCATATCAAGATGCAGATAACTGCAGGACTGTTGTATTGCAATACTTTTGTCTATAATGTCTATAATTATCTAAATCATTCTGTTATATATAGAATTTAGTCTTATAGTAAGTTGAATTGAATCCAATCTGGGCAAAACGGAATGCATTGATTAGTGTGCAGTATTATGGGATGAATGATTCAAGGTGAAAAAGGTACTTGAACGAGAGACATGTCCTCTCATACCACATGCTCATTTCGTTGTCTTTCTGTATCGGGGATTCTGGCTTCATTTAGTATGTATGGTAAAACTTTATTATCCAGGGGCTGATTAACCCCGTAATTGGCCGGGCTCAGACCTGCCCAGCCAGTCACATCCAGGGAATACAGGCATTAGCATGATTTAATTAGGTTTTTGAAAGGAGGACTGCCTGGAAGTGGCCAGAGCAGGGTTTGGAAGGGTGTTAAGCGTCTGTAATTACAGATCCATTTACTATTTCGGTTTCTCTGAATAATGTACAAGGAAATGTATAACAGTTTGAGAATTTCATAAGGGACACTTGGACTTATTTTTTTTATTGGATTCCCACATCACTAACATTCTGCTCACACACTGCAAAGCATATTCACATTCTTATAAGATTATATTAAATCCTAACAGTGACCGTGGTTTAGACAGGGCTACTGGTTTTACATAGTTTTCCAAATAGCACAAGTATGTCATTAGGAAAAGCAATTATGCAGTAAATATTAACGAGTACGGGTGACACGGTGGCTTAGTCGTCAGCATGATCGCCTCTCAGTGCTGGGGATCCAGGTTCGAATCTCAATCTGGGTGGAGTTTCCATGTTCTCCGCGTGTACGCATGGGTTTGCTCTGGGTTCTCCAGTTTTCTCCCACAGACCAATGCTCCCAATGCTCTTAATTGCCCGATATAGAGTGTGTGTATGTTTGCCCAGCAATATATTGATGCCCTATCCTGGATGTATCTGCCCAGCGCCCGAAACGTTCTCCCCTGGATGGGCATGGGGAACCTCTCCATGACCCTAATATAGGTTAAAGCAGAAGATAATGGATGGATAAATAATAATAACAAGTCATTTCCTGAGCTGTTTCCAGATAGCATACAGATGTGGGCCACTTCTAACAAAGATATGGCACTGCTCACACTGGTGGTGTAGTGGTTAGCATGTTCTCCTTTTAGTGCCGGGGAACCAGGTTTGAATCCCGATCTGGGTGGAGTTTTCATGTACTTCTTGATCCAGCGTGGCTCTAAATTGCCCCTATATAGTCTGTGAGTTTCTGCGTGAGGCGATTGGCACCCTGTCCTGGGTGTATCTGCCCAGCCCCTGAAATGAGATGAGGCTTAGTGGTTGGCATGTTCTCCTCTCAGCACTAGGGATTCCCGGTTTGAATCCCCATCTGGGTGTAGTTTCCATGTTCTTCCCGTGTCCGCATGGGTTTCCTCCGGGTTCTCCGGTTTCCTCCCACAGTCCAAAAACATGGATCAACTCAATTGAGTTCTCCAAATTGCCCCATATAGAGTGTGTTTGTGTGCGTGAGTGTGTGCCCAGCGATAGATTGGTGTGTCTGCCCAGCGCCCGAAACGTTCTCCCCTGGATGGGCATGGGGAACCCCCCTCAAAGGATAATATAGGATATAGGACCCTAATATAGGATAAAGCGGAAGATAATGGATGGATGGATGGATAATGAGATAAGATTAGGATTACAATCTTGCTCGGCATGGGGTAATATTTTGTAATTTGGGTTATCTGCACCAGACATAGCGAAGCATAGCCTTCTGCATCTGTATACATATTGTAATTGTACTTATATTTTAATTTAGCATTTTCTCGCCAGGGATTAATAAAGTATTCTGACTCTGATTCAGGGTGGCACGGTGGCTTAGTGGTTAGCATGTTCTCCTCTCAGTGCTTGGGATTCCCGGCTCGATTCCCAATCTGCGTGTAGTTTCTATATTCTCCCTGTGTCTGCGTGGGTTTCCTCCGGGTTCTCCGGTTTCCTCCCACAGTCCGAAAACATGGATGAAGGTCGATTGAATTCTTCAAATTGCCCCATATAGAGTGTGTCTGTCTGTGTGAGTGAGTGTGCCAAGTGATAGATTGGCGCCCTGTCCTGGGTGTATCTGCCCAGCGCCTGAAATGTTCTCCCCTGGATGGGCATGGGGAACCCCCCACCCCACTACCCAAGTGAAGGATAAAGCGGAAGATAATGGATGGATGGATGCTTCTGATTCAGATTTTTCATACATAATGTTTCAAAATGTTTTTAGATGTCCAGCATGAGCCCTCATGTTTGATGAACAGATTTTGCTGACAAATTGTCTGTGTTTTTTTTTCTGTCCTGACCCATTTTCTGCTAATAACCACCTCATTCAATGCATTTAGAAGCAAAGCAGCACCCAGGATGTCTTTGATCCGCTGCTACATAAACAAGCACATGCTAATAGATCTCTTATCCCAGCCTTAACAGCTCTTGAGTATTTATAGTAGATGTTATGCTTCCATTGCAAAACAGTTTCCTTTCATATTCAACCTACTTTTAGTGAAAAAATGGGAGTGTGTGTTTATTCCGTGCTTCATATCTCTATACAGGGTTTATTTACACGTTGGTCACTTTTCTGGCTGGCTTGAAGAGTCAAACTGATAACAATGGAAAATTTGCAGTGTTGCAGAGTAGAGGCTTGGGATTCTTGCTGTTACATCAGGACAGAAGACAGACAGCTCTGCAGTGGAGTCTGCAAAGCTCAGCTTCCCTCTCTGTGGATCAGAACAATAAGAAATCTGGAGGGAGATGCATTTCACATCTACATTAACATCCTCATTAACCTGCCCACCTGCCCCTATGGACCAATTAAGGTACATATGCACTCTCTCTCTCTCTCTCTCTCTCTCTCTCTCTCTCGCTCTCTCTCCCTCACACTCACTCACTCACAAGAGGCTATAACGTTTTAATGTAACAAGGCTAGAAGCCTTATAGCTCGAACAGTTCACACAGTTAGACTTAGACTTAGACCTTTATTGTCATTCAGTTATACACTTGGTGTACGCAGAACGAAATTTAATGTAGTGAAGTTTGTAACGTGTAGAAACAGGGGTATAAAGTATACAGGAAAAATAAATAAATAAATTAAAAAAAAAAAAATATATATATATATATATATATATATATATATATATATATGAATGTGTTCCCAGCGATGGATTGACACCCTGTCCTAAAAGTGGAAGATAATGAATGAATATATATATATATATATATATATATATATATATATATATATATATATATATATATATATATATATATATATATATATATATATATATATATATATATATATATATATATAGGCGGCACAGTAGCTTAGTGGTCAGCACGTTCGCCTCTCAGCGCTAGGGATTCCCGGTTCGAAACCCCATCTGGGTGGAGTTTCCATGTTCTCCCCGTGTCCGTGTGGGTTTTCTCCGGGTTCTCCGGTTTCCTCCCACAGTCCAAAAACATGGATCAAGTTAATTGAGTTCTCTAAATTTCCCCATATAGAGTGTGTATGAGTGAGTGAGTGTGTGTCCAGCGATGGATTGGCGCCCTGTCCTGGGTGTGTCTGCCCAGCGCCCAAGACGTTCTCCCCTGGATGGGCATGGGGAACCCCACCGCAACCCTAATAGAGGATAAAGCGGGAGATAATGAATGAATGAATATATATATATATATATATATATATATATATATATATATATATATATATATATATATATATATATACACACACACACACACACACACAGATATATATATATAAAGAAATGAGAATGAGAATGTGATTTTTTTCAAATGTGTGTGATTGTAAGGATTAAATTTTATTTTATATTAAAATTTTATTTTATAAATCAAATATTAAAAACAAGTAGACATGTTTATATGACTGTATGAATCTGTAGATTATATAATTATATAAATATATAAATTATAGCTATAAAATATAGATAAGAGACCTGAGGTGTTTGAATTGCACAATCGTTCTGGCTCAGTGCCAGGATCACGTGATTCGTTACACCTGCACGTGCACCCAAAGCCAGTTAAGTTCCCGACGTCATGCAGGTAAATATTGCAGGTGTTCAGTCTGATTCTGGGACAGTGAATTCTGGGACAGTGAATTCTGGGACAGTGAATGTTTATAAGGCATCAGTTTGGAGGACAGGCTGTCGTATTCAGAGCATCATATTTTTTACCCTGCATGGTGAAAGGGACACACGCCACCACGCCACCTGTCGGTCAGGACACAGTGCAGTGAGTCTCAGACATGCTCAACAAACAATAAGCCGCTGATATAAATTGGTAAGCACCCTTTTTGTCTTTACATTTTTTTCAGTAGGGGGCACACACAATAAAAACACACAACACTCGTGCAGTAGTAGAAATAGCGTCACCTGCTGGTGTAGGATTTGGTTTCAGGAGGTCACGTGTGAAAATATGCTTTGTGTGGTATTTAAGATGTGCACGTGCACTGTGATCATTTATATTGCTTTAATAATGTTTATTTGATTAAAATACTTTTAACTAGCGGCACGGTGGCTTAGTGGTTAGCACGTTCTCCCCTTGGCACTAATGATTCTCGCTTCAAATCCCAATCTGGGTGGAGTTTCCATGTTCTCCCCGTGTCTGCGTGGGTTTCCTCCTTGGTTCTCCGGTTTCCTCCAACAGTCCAAAAACATGGATCAAGTCAATTGAGTTCTCCAAATTGCCCCATATAGAGTGTGCCTGTTTGAGTGAGTGTGTGCCCAGTGATAGATTGGCGCCCTGCCCTGGGTGTATCTGCCCAGCACCTGAAACGTTCTCCCCTGGATGGGCATGGGGAACCTCCCCGCAACCCTAATAGGATAAAGTGGAAGATAATGAATGAATACTTTTAACTATTATTGCTCTTATGTGGTTCTGGTTCATGCGTTTGAGGCGGTCAAGTTTTACCAGCATACTCCCCCATAACAATTGAAAAAAGATAAATAATGCATTTTAAAAAGTCAGATTTTGTTATTACATGTCATTATTGAAGCAATAGGGTACGAGAGGTTGTGCATTATTAGGAATAAATCACAGAAAAGAGGTGTTGTTACACTACTTTCTTGTGATTTTATTTACAATAACGCACAACCTCAAGTAACTTATTGCTGAAGAAAATTGTTTCAAACATACTATGTTATAAAAAAAACAAAGTTTGAATTACAAATGCGTTTATTAAAAGTAAAATTGTTAATAATCTGGTCTTCCGCGACGTAATCTAGTCCGGATTTTACAGCTAACACTGACCCAGAATTAAAGGTTTTCGGTTTCTGTAACTATCACATACTGCCATCCAGTGGCCAAATTACAGAACACACATTATAAAAACATCCGGAAAAAGAATGCGCTGTATATGTGTGTTATCGTTAATAATGTCATCCAATCAGATTTACGGACCGGAACAACTTGTTTTATAATGTAATGTGGATCACTATAAGTTTTGATATATATTCTATATTGCAGTGATACAGTTACACTACATCAAACATGCTCTTATAACATTAATTACTAAATAAAATGCTACTAAATAACACTTTTGATAGCAGCACAGATATTCTCCGCTTTAACTGAACTGACCCTGTAAGTTCTCAACTCTGCCTCGTTGCTTTAATGTCTGGTATAGTGAGGGCACCGTCTTGAAAGCTCAGACACTACAAGAACAGCTGAGAAGGTCATCCAACCATCGATGTCTCGGCGGCTTTAGCAGACACGTCCACAGTCACATGGTCTTCGGCCAAAGATACTAAAGCTACTTTTTAAAGCTACTGATGTCCTTTCTAACACACTGTGGCCTTTAAAAACACAACTGAACTGATTTCACATCACACACGTCCAGACACGCCCAACCCAGCTTTGCACTTTGTAACTGTTGCTATAAACTGATCATATATAATTATATGTTGGGCAGTTGTGATGTATCAGACAATTTTAACTTCCAACTTCTTGTTGCTTACATAATAACTGATTAGAAATAATGGGCACTTAGTCACACACACACACACACACACACACACACACACACACACACATATATATATATGTGTGTGTTTGTGTGTTGTCTGTTTGTATTATCCTTGCACACATTTTAATGTCATGCACATCCATCCATCCATTATCTTCCGCTTTATCCTCTATTAGGGTGGTGGTGGGGGGGGTTCCCCATGCACATCCAGGGGAGAACGTTTCGGGCGCTGGGCAGATACACCCAGGACAGGGTGCCAATCTATCACTGGGAACACACTCACTCACACACTCTATATGGGGCAATTTGGAGCATTGAATTGACCTTGATCCATGTTTTTGGACTGTGGGAGGAAACCGGAGAACCCAGAGGAAACCCACGCGGACACAGGGAGAACATGGAAACTCCACCCAGATTGGGATTCGAACCGGGAATCCCTAACACTGAGAGGAGAACGTGCTAACCACTAAGCCACCGTCATGCACATACAGTATCGGTCAAAAGTTTGGACACACCCACTTCATTCTCCATTGTTTATTTCCTCCACTTACCATATTTGTACCACTTTATACTTTGTATAATTTTTTATAATACTTTTATAATTACAGACTGTAGTCCATCTTTTTTCTTTGTTTTTGTTAGTGTCCTGTTGGTTCCTTATTAGTCAGGAACCATCACAGAACAGGTATCATTTGGGTGGTGGATTGTTTATGGTCAGTTCATCTTTACAAAGTCCATATTTAAAGTAAGTGAATATAACTGGATGTTCTATATAAATAGATCAATGTCTTAAATGTACTTTAAAGTTAAAGCATAGAACAGATGAACATGTTTTTATTCTTTATTTTGTACTCTAAGTTCCACTTCTTGCAGATATTACAGTAAACACAATGAAGCCATTCTTCCTTCTATGGAATTCAGATATCGTTCAGAAGGTTCTTCGAAATATTGTTGCAGTGGTTCCCACACATTTCTAGGTTGCTTTGCTTTCACCCTTCGGTTCAGTTCTTCCCAGACAAGCTCAATAGGGTTTAAGTCTGGAGACTCTACAGGCTTTTATTCTCATACTTTCATTCTTGTAATTATTTGTGTATGCTACGGTTCATTGTGTTGCTGTAATATTAAATAGACATGGACCAGAAATCCCTTTCTGTCCTGTGACGGTCACCCTGTGCAAAACGCTAACAAAAATGCATAAAATAAGACTTTTATAATCTTGCGAAGTTAAATAAAATGATTTATTCCTTCATTCAGTATCTTCCACTTGATTCTTAACTAGGGTTGCTGAGGTGGGGGGACACAAACACACACACACACACACACACACACACACACACACACACAAACACACATTATATGGGGCAATTCAGAGTGCTCAATTTACCTTGAATTCATGTTGGACTGTGAAAGGAAACCAGAGAACCCGGAGGAAATAAATAATAAATGTCAGATTTTAAAAACTGCTTATCACATGACTTTCAAAACTTTAAAACCCAGCAGAAAAAGTGACAATATTTTAGTCTCCTGGCTCTTTATTCTGGTAATGCAAATTGCCCCATTTATAACCAAAGCCATTGCCACTTAGGTCAGTGGAAAGAGTTTTTTTAACTTTTATTATTATGTTAGACTTTCATTATGTAAGAGTAGCTCTTTATCCATCTGGGGTCATTTATCATCATTTAAGCATCATCCCCATTATGTATTTTATTATCATCATATTAGCATTACATAAGAGCTGATGTAGACAATCACTGAGGTGTAGACGAGGGGCAGCAACAGACATGCTCCAAATAAATACATTCTCAACAACCAATAAGGAAAATTTTTTTATATGTATATTAAAATCATTAAATGTAAAAAAATCAAAACTATATTTCTTTGACCGTATAGATAAAGCTACTTAATTTCATAAATCCAAAATGAACAGAAAAACACAATCTAGAAAATGGCCAAATTAGCATGATTAATGATTTTAGGTAATGTGATTACTTGCTTTACTATTAAATAGAAATATAATCATTTACAAATGACCAACTGGCACAATAACTTTGATTTATGAAATTATTGTAACAGCTGGAACATCCAAATCAATGAAAATCAGCGGAGTTTGATTGAATTAATAGATAATAGCATTTTAAATCCACTGTGAGGCGTCACGTTCATGACCACCAGCTTATTGGAAAGCATCCACAAACGAAGCCTTTCAGATATCAGTGTCTGAACTTTGTAAAATGTCACATAGTAAATACAAATACAAATGAAATGTTATGACTCGATAACAATTTTTACTATGTATATACTCATCTTCATCATCATCCTGCTGAGTCCAAACACAGTGCAGTACCACAACAGACAGAACAACAGAACCGGCAGAACCAGGCAATACACACGGAACTTCATTACGGCTCTATTCTGATACACACACACACACGCACACACATATATATATATATAAAATTAGTACTAGTAGGGCGGCATGGTGGCTTAGTGGTTAGCATGTTCTCCTCTCAGCGCTAGGGATTTCCGCTTCGAATCCCCATCTGGGTGGAGTTTCCATGCTCTCCCCGTGTCCACATGAGTTTTCTCCGAGTTTTCCGGTTTCCTCCCACAGTCCAAAAACATGGACCAAAAACATGGGTTCCCCATGCCCATCCAGGGGAGAACGTCTTGTGCGCCGGGCAGATACACCCAGGACAGGACGCCAACCTATCGCTGGGCATTCACTCACTCACACACACACTCTACATGGGGCAATTTGGAGAATTCAATTGACCTTGATCCATGTTTTTGGACTGTGGGAGGAATCCGGAGAACCCGGAGGAAACCCACGCGGACACAGGGTGTACATGGAAACTCCACCCAGATGGGGATTCGAACCGTGCTGAGAGGAGAACATGCTATCAACTAAGCCACCGTGCCGCCCTTGACCAACTTTAATTGATTTAATTTTATTTTGCATTTTGCATTTTGCAATGATAAAGTAAAATCGAATCGAATCTAAAATGCAGTGTTTACAGCACAATCACCGTCAATCAGTGGTGGACAATTAACATTGTGTTGCTGTTTTGTTGTTAGTGTTCAAGAAAAGACATTTATTTATTAATAAATTTTCTCTTTTATAAAACTGAGAGTGAGGCATTTTAATTACAAGGTTCTAAATGATATAATAATAGAGCATTACGTTTTGAAGACTGAAAACTCTAAGACATTCTGATCTGAGTTTTGGCACATTTGTGGTTGGATGTTTTCCCATCTTTCTCCATTGAGAATCACAACATATTAATATCCAGACATGCGGCTTGTTAAATGTCATTATGACGTTAAATAGATTAATAATGTGGTGTAAACAAAACTAACATTAAATAGCTGAACTTGCTTAACATTAAAGGCTGGGAAACTTAATGTTTACTTTAAAAGTTAGGGTGGTTTTTGTCTTAAATATTTAAAATATTTAATTGCCCTCCCTGTAAAAGCTAAGCTATGCTAAGCTAAATGTTAGCTAGGTGACAGTTTTTAACTATAGAAACTGTACAATAAAGAAATAAAAAGAAAATAATTTGTCATTATGTGATATCAGTAATGTGTATTTACAGTACCAGAAAAAAATTGGACACCTTTTTGCTCCGTCTACTATAAATTTGGAATGTAGTTCACCTGTTTGTGTTCTACAGTACATACTGTGTACGTCCCCTTTACTCTGTTCTAATGGTCAGAACCCCAATAGTAGCACCACAGAGCAGGGGTTATTTGGTTGGTGCATTATTCCTATCCCAGCAGTGTCACTGAGGTGGAGAAATGAAACTACACTAAAACCCCCTCACCACATCAGTGTCACTGCAGAACTGACAATAAACAATCCACCACCCAAATGATACCTGTTCTGTGATGCTCCTGACCAACAGAGAACAGAGAACCAACAGGGGACTAACAACAACAAAGAACACAGATGGACTACAGTCTGGAATTGTAAAACTACAAAGTCCATCTATATGATAAGTGGAGGAGATAGAGAATGGTGCAAGAAGGGGGTGTGTCCAATCTTTTAACTGGTACATGTATGTATATATAGCAGATAACACTGTGTGTGTGTGTGTGTGTATGCTTCTAATCATTTCTTCTTACGTTTCTTACATTCATGCTTAAATCTCATGCTTAATTAATAAAATAAATTGAATGACTTATTTAACAAATGAAGCTAAATAAATAAAATTTCTATTCAGTCTGCATTCATTGTGCCAAATGGACTAAGGGGTCAAATTCCCAAAGGGGCCAAATGGTCCTGTTCCAATACAGTGCCCCCTGTGGGCTCCTTATTGAAGTGTTGACCACCTTTGAAAAATCACTATAACTATTTTGTTCTCAGAAATGTGCTTTACAATCAAGTTATTCAACTATTTAGTGAGTTTTTGCAGTGTTTCAGTCTTGGAATTGTATAGCAGAATAGAGTTCCTGTGGGTGTGTGTGTGTGTGTGTGTGTCCTCCTACAAACAGTGGTCTTTGTGTTTTTGGTTCTCTGAGAATGCCCTGCCCTCAGACCCTCTGAACATAAGAAGTCAACACAGCAGAACACCATATTACAGTACAGTTACCCAAAATCATGAACCTTGATTATATTGTTTTGGGGGTATTATTAAATAACCCCATCGTATTCATTCATTCATTATCTTCCGCTTTATCCTCTAGTAGGGTCGCGGTGGGGTTCCCCATGCATCCAGGGGAGAACGTCTCGGGCACTGGGCAGATACACCCAGGACAGGGCGCCAATCTATCCCTGGGCACACACTCACTCACACACACACACTCTATATGGGGCAATTTGGAGAACTCTATTGACTTGATCCATGTTTTTTGATTGTGGGAGGAAACCAGAGAACCCGGAGGAAACCCACGCGGACAAGGGGAGAACATGGAAACTCCACCCAGATGGGGATTTGAACCGGGAATCCCTAGAGCTGAGGAGCGAACGTGTTAACCACTAAGCCACCGTGTCACCCATTCATTCATTATCTTGTGTTTATTCATTCATTCATTCATTCATTATCTACCGCTTTATCCTCTATTAGGGTCGCGGTGGGGTTCCCCATGCCCATCCAGGGGAGAACGTCTCGGGCGCTGGGCAGATAGACCCAGGACAGGGTGACAATCCATCGCTGGGCACACACTCACTCACTCACACACACTCTATATAGGGCAATTTGGAGAATTCATTCATTCATTCATTATCTTCCGCTTTATCCTCTACTAGGGTCGCGGTGGGGTTCCCCATGCCCATCCAGGGGAGAACGTCTTTGGCGCTGGGCAGATAGACCCAGGACAGGGTGACAATCCATCGCTGGGCACACACTCACTCACTCAAACACACTCTATATGGGGCAATTTGGAGAACTAAGCCACCGTGTCACCCATTCATTCATTATCTTGTGTTTAATCCTACATTAATATATAAAGCTTAATGCCCATATGCTTCGGTCGCTGGGCAGATGGACCCAAGACCAATCTATCGCTGGGCACACACACACCTGTTCAAATAAATCTGACTATGGAGCATCGCTGCATGCAAAATGCCCTCTAGTATGGACCAGACCTCTCTGCCTGATCCCTTCTGCTGCCCAGAAAGTCTGCACAGGAGAGATTAATGAATTAGAAATTAAAATAGTGTCCTATGGGAGGTCAGACCTGGTCTCTGCATAAACCCTCATCCCCCTCTGCCCCCTCCCCCTTGGCCTTAACTGTGACTATCGGGCAGCGGCAAAGTGTTGGAAATAATCAGAAGTCCTTCGTCTTGCTTTTTGCTCGCTGCAGCTCAGATGTGTGTCATTGTGGCTTTGGCTGAGATGAAAACCTCTCTTTATTGTGCCTGGGCACCTCTTCAGTTGGCCCCTGGTTGGGTGATAAGATTGTGTGTTGTCCAGGGAGCAGGGGCTCCTGGCATCACAATAAATGCCTGTCAATCAAGAATAAAAAGGTCCCCGTGGAGCTCTCATGAGGAACACCTTGTGACCCTTAATTTTCCATTTGTTGGATCAGTTTCAGCCCTCATCAGCATCGCCATAGTCCCATCATGTGTAAATGCGGTGCACTGGAGGAAAATAGAAAGATCATGGATTACAGGAAGACAATTGAGTTTCAGACAGCTGACATTTCTTTCCGTTTTAGTCCGATTCGTTTTGATGCATTTATAAAATCAGGGCTGGAAAGCAAAACTGGATAATGCTACTTACAAAGAATGAAAACTATGCGACTCTGAATGCAGCGATATCATTGTTTTAATATAACTAAATCTGTTTGTTCTGCAGAATCCAACAACCTGTCTCACTCAAACACGCACTATATGGGGGCAATTCAGTGCATTCAGTTCACCTTAAATCCCTGTTTTTGGACTGTGGGAGGAAACCCACTTGAACACACCGAGATTCAAACCTGAGAGGCGAACATGTTAACCACTAAGCCACCGTGTCAAGTCCATCCATCCATTATCTTCCACTTTATCCTATATTAGGGTCGCGGGGGGGTTCCCCATGCCCATCCAGGGGAGAACGTTTCGGGAGATGGGCAGATACACCCAGGACAGGACGCCAATCTATCACTGGGCACACACTCACTCACACACACACACTCTATATGGGGTAATTTGGAGAACTCAGTTGACTTGATCCATGTTTTTGGACTGTGGAAGGAAACCGGAGAACCCGGAGGAAACCCATGCAGACACAGGGAGGACATGGAAACTCCACCCAGATTGGGATTCGAACCAGGAATCCCTAACGAGGAAAGTCATCTTATCTTATATAAAAATCATTACATATCCATAGAATCTCCATTCTTTTGTTAACTTTTTTTTTTTTTGTTAACGTTTAGTTGTTTTTTGGACTGTGGGATGAAACCGGAAAACCCGCAGGAAACCGACATGGACACGCACTGAGAGGTGAACATGCTAACCACTAAGTCACCGTGCTGCCCCCCCCATAGATCATGTTAACAATTAATTATGAAATGAATTAGTTCTTACTCAAACTCATTTGCTTTGCTGCAGGCACCGACCCAAACACCTTGTTTAAAGCATTTACTTCAATAAAGGGCTTTTCCCAAATCCTGTTCCCACTCACAAAGTGCACAGACATGTGTGGGACCGAGGCAAAAACCCCCCCCTACACATCTTCAACCCACTTGTTGCCTCAATACAAAAGTAAAACCACCCCCTCTGAATTATGTCAAGCTCATTCCGAAGTATCAAGCTTTCCAAAGAGGCTGAAGAACCGGCTGTGTGAAATAAACACTTTGACTGCTGTTCTTCTTTCTTTCCCCCAAATATTTTCCACAGTGCTCCTCCTTATTTGCCCCACAAAGATGCCATTGTGGACAAGATGAAGATGTGATGGTGCTTTATGAATGTGCTCTGTTGAAACTGGATGAAGTGGGCTGGCCGAACTGCGTACGAACACACGGTCTGATGTTGAGTCATGCTTCCGCTGTTTGTTCTTTTCGCTTCACATCTGTTTCGAACCGTCAGCTTCAAAATTCTCTTCTCAGGCAGATCTGGATAATTAGATTGAAATCCAGGTTTGAATCCTGATCTATGTGGAGTTTTCAGGTTCTCCCCAATATACGGATAGGTTTCCTCTCCAGGTTTTCCAGTCATCTCTCACAGTCCAAAAAACATGGATTCAAGGTGAACTGGCTGCTCTCAATTAATTGCCTCTATAATCTTTATTGCCTCTGTATAATATGTGTGAGTGTGTGCTCATTGTAATATTATATTTACCTCTATATTTATTTACTACTAGCCTCTTTGCCCAGCTTTTCCCAAACTTGTGATGCAAATGGAGTAGACATTTATTTACGCATTAATTGGTCACTTTAAAATAGAAATCCGGCACCCAGTTCTTAAAGGGATTGGCAGGTAAAACACTCATTTATTGCATGTGATGCCCAAAACCTTGAATCGCTTCGTCACAATAGCAAAGACACACTGCCATGCTCTAAATCAAGCTGCAAGGTGTGCAGTTGATGTATCATTAATGGTTGCTAAAATACAGCCCTTTGAGCTGCTTCTTGAATCTAATAAAATAGAATGCCTTTACTGTCACTACACACAGGTCGTATTTATATACTCAACTTGGTGGTCGTAAATAGTATATTACCCTCTTTAGGATTCCAAATTGTATTGAGAACACACACACACAGACTTTTAATAATTTATTTTCATATATTGTGTATATATATATATATATATATATATATATATATATATATCTCCATCTATGATCTTTAATAGATGGATATATGGATGGATCTCTCTTTATCCTCACGGATGGGTTCCCCATGCCCATCCAAGGGAGAACGTTGCGCACTCACTCACTCACACACACACACTCTATATGGGGCAATTTGGAGAATTCAATTGACCTTGATCCATGTTTTTGGACTGTGGAAGGAAACCAGAGAACCCGGTAGAAACTCACGCAGACACCCATGCCACCCACTAAGCTGCCATTTTATATATTCATTCATTCATTATCTCCCGCTTTATCCTCTATTAGGGTCGCGGTGGGGTTCCCCATGCCCATCCAGGGGAGAACGTCTCGGGCGCTGGGCAGATAGACCCAGGACAGGGCGCCAATCCATCGCTGGGCACACACTCACTCACACAGACACACTCTATATGGGGCAATTTTTGAGAATTCAATTGACTTGATCCATGTTTTTGGACTGTGGGAGGAAACCGGAGAACCCGGAGGAAACCCACGCAGATACGGGGAGAACATGGAAACTCCACCCAGATGGGGATTCAAACCGGGAATCCCTAGCGCTGAGAGGCGAACGTGCTAACCACTAAGCCACCGTGCCACCCCAATTTTATATATATAAATATATATAAAATTCAAATTCCAAATGTTTAAATGTTGTGCAAAACAAGTTAAATTTGTGTGTTTTACTTGTTAAACACTTGTTGACATACACATTTGTTAGGAAATCTTTTTGTTTGTCCATCAGTGAAACAAAAGTGAATGCATTGGAGCAAGGACAAACGTCCCCGCTCGTACCTGCATATTAATCCCTGTAGCAAATTTTTTTTATAATGCCAGAGAAAACCAGATGAGTGCTTCAGGACATGAGTGACATTTTTGCATTTCTAACCACCACAATAAAACCTGCATTACAGTGAAAGAGTAAATAATGCAGAACAGACGGGAGATGTGGTTGAAGATGAAAGCTGTTGTTCTATGTCACAAAAGGTTAATTAGGGTGAGTGTAGAGTGGGACAGAGATGGACATTAACCAGGAAGCTCTTCTGACCCCAAGCCTGGGGACACCCTTCTACACTGCATACACACAGGCTGCCCTTCACCAGCCCCAGCTGACATTTGTCACTATTCAAATGAGGCAAAGGAACATCTGAGGATCAGTCAGGCCAAAAAAGGAGGCGTTTTTATCTCAATACGCATAAAATACATTAAAACAACACACTGAAAAAGCTTAATTATAACACCCAAAGGATTATTAGGTCTGTTCAGTGAGTTTTCTGAAGCCATTGTATGTGTTTTCGATTTTCTGGCCAAAACAAGTCACTCCTACTAACATTACACCGGCCTGTATTTTAACATTTAGTTGTACTGTGGCCTTGTTAAAAAAAAAAGTTACAGTTAAAAAAGCATACTTATTTTAATTTAGAGTTGCATTAGTATTAGTCAGAGATAGTGTGATGATGATAGGACCATTGAGTCACTCTGTGAAGGTTCTCCAGCACATTCGCATGTCTGTTCCATTACTGTTGACTGACTTCTTAGTAAAAATAATTCTTTATGCTCTTTATCTATGTCTATGACGCCTGGCGTATTTGTCTAAACTTATGCCCCATCACAAAAAAAAAAAAAAAAAAAAAAAAAATATATATATATATATATATATATATATATATATATATGTATGTATGTGTGTATATATATATATATATATATATATATATATATATATATATATATATACATATACTATATAATATATATATATATATATATATCACCTTCATATGTACATTAATTACAATAAGGTGCTCACACTTATTTTTATTGCTGCATAATGTTACTGAGCCTTGGCTTGACCACCCAAAGCAATTCACATGTATATTATTTATAAATTTCTAATTTATATGTTTTTATAATAGCACTTTTTGGTTTCTTAAGTGCGTTTAAATTAAACAGTAATGAGCAAAAATGTGGTTAGTATAAAGAAAAAAATTCAATGTTACAGTCTAAACCTTTAAACCTTTACCTTTAAACTGCATAAACTTAAACCTACTTATAAGTACGAAATAGCTACGTAGCATTAGCCTAGAAAATGATCTGTCTTATGGTTAATAATAATAAAAAAAAAACATGTTCTTTTGTATCAGTTTTAAATAAGCAGAGAATCAGCACGAGGTTCTGTAGTAAAGAGTTTAATAAGAAATGGGATAACATCTCCATCTAGTGTTCTAACAGGGTAAGACACCTGAGCTAGCAGGCCCAGCTGAGCTACACCCATGTCATATCATCCAAATGTAGAGAGGATTACAAAAAAGATACAGTCTTTCACATAATTTCAAAATTTTATTTATTCCAAAAAATGAAACTAAATCTAGATTTGTTTTACACTACTTAGAAACATTTATGATAAATCAAAAAGACATAGGCATCTTACAGTCTTGGTTAAAAAGCTGAAATATAAGTTATTTAACATCCATTTTAACATTGTGTACAGGTTACAGTGAAACTTCATCGCATTACTTTAAGCTCATGGTGATTTTCTTATGCTAAACATGTTTAGTGTAATCATTTACATTTTTTATTAATCATTCCTTATTTTAATAAAAATGTAAATTCCTACACATCACACTCACTTCCTGCATTTTGGAAGACCCTTTGACTATTGGGATTTTGGACCAGTCATCCAGATGTTTGTGAGACTAGACACTGATTCTGGATGAGAAGAGAAGGTGTGGCTCACAATCGAAGTCCTATTTCATCCCAAATATGTTTAATAGGGTTGAGATCACCAATCTTTATGGACTTTACATACATCTTAAATGTCCATCATCATTTCATTACAGAAACTTACAAATATTATTTAAATGTAATTACAGGAATTCTAGAATTTTAATTATAAATGATTAAATTGACCCAAAAATAAAAAAAACAATAAAAACAAAAAAGCCAATTGGTCATCATTTAACCTTTTACATATTCTCAAAAAAGTGAGTTTCATTTATTTTGGTTTCTTAAACTTGTTTGTATATATTATACACACACACTATTATGTATGTGTGTGTATATAATCATACAAATTTGTGTTCAATATGAAATATATTTTTATTGTTACTGAAATCTGTCATATAAATAAATAGTTTTTTATATGACTTGGATTGCACTTTACTTTGAGTAGAAACTGGATTATCAAAACAGCAAGATCCTGACCAATGTATACATGTAGAAGTAAAATATTATATATATATATATATAAAAGTATATTTGTGAATACATGGAGGAATGTATTACAGGCTAACTCGGCCAGTGGATGCAGATAAAGTCGACATGATATTACTCCTTTTAAAAAAAAACATTAGACAGTGATATATGGTTATATAATGTACTTCTGCTAATTTGTAGAGTAAAATGATTGTAGAACTGATTTGTAAAAGTAATGTTTGATTTCTCAGAGTAAATAAAAGCCCCATGAGCCTGAAAGATTTAAGGATGAAAACACAAACGGTAAAGCAACGTGGTGGCACCTCTGATTGTAGAGCATAAGGGTAGATGTGTCAATTAGAGCGCACAGTGAATAAACAGTGTTTCCATTTCCAGCAGCACAGTTGTGTCCGATCTGTGTTGTACCAGAGCAGCACACACCAACACACCACCATCCCATCAGTGTCACCGCAGGGCTGAAAGTCATCCACCAGCAAAATAATACCTGCTCTGTGGTGGTATGTAGAGAAACGGGTGGAGCATAAAATGCCAAAATGCATTTATATTATGAGTGAAACTGATGAAATGGACAATAAGTGACAGGAACTAGAAGGTTTACCCAATAAATTGACTGATACGTACAATATGAACAAAAGAACTGGGTCACCTACGCATGATGGCAAATTCCTCTCTATGATGATTTGCTCGCATATTTTATTGCAATATGTCTGGAAATATTGCCTATTTGTCCTGAAGACCATTTGTGAAGCCAGCCATTGATGACTAAAGACTAAAAACTAGTTCATCTTAAGGATGCTTTATGAGGTTGAGTTCAGGGCTTTGCTTACAAGTGCAGTCATTATAAAACAGACAAACTGGAAATAACCCGAGCTAAACATAAGAAATTGTCATTATAACCCTAGTTATCCAGTCCGCCTGTCCACTATGGGGGCAAGAGCATTTAGCCACTCTGCTCCATCTCTCTGTAACAATCTCCCTAAGCAAATTCGCAAAACCCACCTCTTTACAATTGCATATTCCTAATTTTTCATTGCACATTTCTCTGTTCGTTATTTTTCGTGATCTCGATAAGTTGGCTGATTGCCTTATTTATTATTGATGTCTTATTGTTTTTTCTTTGTAAGGTGACCTTGAGTGTCCAGAAAGGCGCCATCAAATAAAATGTATTATTATTATTATTATTAAGTGAATGAATGTATTTAAATCTGTTTGTCTGATTGTATTTTATTTCATCCCCGTTTATATTGTGTCCCTTTTAACTTTTGTAAGGTGTCTTTGAGTGCCCTGAAAGGTGTCATTTATAAATGAAATGCATTATTATTATTATTATTTATTATTATTATTCAAGACTAGGTGCTGAACTAAAATGCCAGGAATAAATTATTAGGTGTGTCCCAATACTTTTGTCCATATTATGTGTGTCGTCAGTAAGGGTGATTTTTTCTTTCTTTTTTAAATTTTTTTATTTTTTTATTTTTTAAATATAATTCTGTATAAAAGCATAACTTTTACTTTTATATAAACACAGTGTGTGTGCACGCACCGCCTGGCTCTATTACTAACAGTGCTACACACCCATGAATTCAAACTCATCAACCCTCTGCCTGGCAATGCCTTTCTTGATCTTTTTGTAGCTCACAGTAAAGTACTTAGAGATGATTGCGCCTGCCTTTCCTTTGTCTTCGCTGCCTGCTTGCTGCTCTGGGTCATTCCCATCATCTTCTTCCTCTCCATCTTCCCCCATGTTATCATCCCCTTCTCCCATTTTCACCTCCTGTCCATCTCCGGCACCGTCAGCCTGATCACCTGCCTTTCCTCCTGGGTCTCTTTGACCGTTGCTGTTCGAGTCTGTCTCCCCATTCGTCCCATCGGTTGCTGTGTTTTCTTTATCGTTGTCTTCATCCTCCTCCTCATTCATCTCTTCCGCGAGCACAAAGTCTTTCAAAAGAATTATAAAGACAAACGTAATGAATAAGTTACACCACAAAACCAGTTACAAAAATGACAAGTAGAGAAGAAATATCTATCTGAAAATTTTATTAATTATCCATTCATTCATTATCTCCCGCTTTATCCTCTATTAGGGTCGTGGTGGGGTTCCCCATGCCCATCCAGGGGAGAACGTCTCGGGCGCTGGGCAGATAGACCCAGGACAGGGCGCCAATCCATCGCTGGGCACACACTCACACACACAGACACACTCTATATGGCAATTTGGAGAACTCAATTGACTTGATCCTTGTTTTTGGACTGTGGGAGGAAACCGGAGAACCCGGAGGAAACCCACGCGGACACGGGGAAAACATGGAAACTCCACCCAGATTGGGATTCGAACGGGAATCCCTAGTGCTGAGAGAACATGCCACCCATGCATTCATAATCTTGTGTTTAATCCTATATTAATATAAAACTTAATGCTCATGCCCATATGCTTCGGTTGCTGGGCAGATACACCCAGGACCCAAGACCAATCTAACGCTGGGCACACACACACACTATATAGGGGTAATTTAGAGCAGCCAATTCACTTTAAATTTATGGCTATGGGAGGAACCCAGTGAGAGAACCCCCCTGGACATGGGGCGAACATGAAAACCACCCAGATTAAGATTTGAACCTGGATCCCTAGCATTGAGAGGTAAACATGCTAACCACTAAACCAAATATTAAAATTATTTATTTAACATGTAACGCATTTTAAGGTATTTGTGTATTTTTAAAGGTCTCTAACTCCAATTGCTTGATTTTTTTTTGCTTATCAAACTGATGTGTGCTATTTTAAAAGGAATCACTACAACAAACAATAATTTTAAAAATTAAAAATAATGTTATAATAGTTAACAATTAGCTTTCTGGGTTGCCTTTGACTGCACTTTTCACATCAGTATTTCCACACACTCTTAACCATAAGAAAAACCTGGAGGAAGACTAAAGCTGCCCAAATTTCCTTGCCGATTTGCTTGTGATAAAACACTAAGCTCCTTAAAATCCTCAGACGTCACACACTACAGCTTTCCAGTCCAGGAAGTAGTCTGCCAGATACTAAAGTTACACAGCAGACAATGGGACATATAAAGATGTTTCCTGCAAGTACATTTGTAAACCAGTACAGCCAGTAAGCTGACACTTCTGTAAAGTAAAGCGAAACTATCAGGGATTTGGTCTTTTAGGCCTGAAATAAGTGATTTTGCATGAATGGGCTGTAGATCTTTGCATAGATGAGAAGAATGTTTGATTCTTTGGTTTTTTACTTTTATTTAAAACGTTTAAAACATAAAATGTTTTTGTTTTTTTGTTAATTAAGAGACTACACTAAGACAATTGTTTGAATTGTTGTTTTAAGGATTAACTAAGGGTTAAGAACTGATAGGCACCACCACAGAGCAGGAGTCCCAGTTTATTATATTTATTTTTTATGTTTTTGATCCTAACTGGCGCTGGGGGTTCAGGTGGAGTTTCCATGTTCTCGCCCTGGGTGTATGGATTTTCTCTTGGTTCAAAAACATGGATTCAACATGGCTGCTCTAAATGCCCCTATAAAGTGTGTGTGAGTGTGTGCCCAGTAATGGATTGGCACCCTGTCCTGGGTGTCTGCCCAGTGTATGAAATTTCACTTGGATGGGCATGGGAAGCCCCCCCCACCCATCACCCTAGTAGAGGATTAAGCAGAAGATGAGATTATCATTAATGAGATGAGAAATCTAGACCCTGTTTTTACCGCCTACATTTACATTTGGTCAAAATGTATCCAGAGTGACTTACAAGTATCCCAAATTGGTTGGGGTCAGAACACAGGGTTGACATAGAGCAAAGAGGGTTAAGGGCCGTGCTCAAGGACCCACATTGGTTCCATCGGTGAACATGGGATTTGAACCCACAACCTTCTGATTGATAGCCTGACACTCTAACCACTGAGCTACCCCACCCTCAACAAAACACCCTCAAAAGCTCTTGGGTGAAAGTTAAGGAAACACTCTTGACAGGTTGCCAGGCCATTGCAGGGCATATTAAAATAATATTATATACAATATCACTAACGAAAAACTAATTTCTAACAAAAAAAGCCCAAAAATGGCAAATTTTGCCCAGAAAGGACTTTGTCCGCTTTGCATGATAATCGAACCTGTTTTTTGTTGGGGTGGAGCTAACCATTTCTAGAGCAAATTATTTTGTATGTGTTGTATTTAAATTTAGTTTAATGTAGGTTCTATTAGATTTTGAGATGAGTGGGTTCAGCCACGTTTCATCCCCTGAGCCTCAAAAATATCAACTCTACTGAAATCAAATAAATGAATATACCTGATTTTATAGACCTGAAATAATTTGCATTAATCCGTTTCTATACTTTGGAATAATTCCAGTAGTACAGTAGTAATTGATTTTGGAAACAGATGTGTATTTCATATAAAAAGCTATAAACTCCAACAATTTTGTGAGAATTGGTGCATCTTTTTCACTCACCCATGGTTTCAAACTTGTCAATCCTCAGCTTTGTGTTGCCTTTCTTGATCTTTCTATAGCTCACCGTGTAGAACTTGGAGGCTGAGGAACTGCCACCAGATGTTTTCTGGACCTCGGTGTCCTCTGTGTTCTCATTTGCCACATCCTGCTCCTCCTGTCCCGCCTCCTGTCCTTCGTCTGCTGCCTCTTGTTCTTCTTGTCCGTTAACGCTCTGCTCAGCTTCTCCATTTGTTTCAGCTTCAGCTGTAGGGGGTTCGCTCTCTTCTGTGGTCTTTTCCTCCTTCTCTTCTTTCATGACTGAAATGTTTTTGGACGTACATAAAAAAACAAAGAATATTTGTTGTTAGAATGATAAAACATGCTTGACACATCAACATGTGTTTCCGTGTTCTCTCCGTATCCATGTGGGTTATCTTCGGGTTCTCCAGTTTCCTCCCGCAGTCTAAAAAAATGGATTGGATGAAAGGTGAATTTCTTGCAGGTGTTTGGTTTTCTCTGACACAATCTGTGAAACCTATTTAATTTGATGTAAGATTAGGAACCTATAACTCAACTCAACTTTATAAAGCTTTATAAAGCACTTTAAAAACAACAGCAGCTGAAACAAAGTGTAGTACAGTGTTTTGAAACTTAGATAAATTAGATAAAATATAAAAAAAACAAGAATACAATATAAACAATAAAACAAAACATCAAGTAAACACTAAAAAAAATGTAATTAAAACCAATGTAAAATCATGGTGTATTAAAAGCCAGAGAGTAAACATGTGTTTTAAGACTAGATTTAAAGAAGAGGCCTGTCTAATATATAGAGGTAGGTCATTCCAAAGCTTAGGAGCCGCAGTATAGAGACTCCACAAATCTTCAATCAATTTCATGTTTTTTTTCCCCTGATGATGAAGTGTATTAGTGTAAAAACAAAGATGTGCATCGTTTTAAATAAAGTGGCCAATGAGCGTATAAGAGAGCATTCAATGTCTAACAAAAAATCAATTAAATCAATTTTAATGATGATAATCACATTACACATACAACTGCAACCTCTTAGGGGGCGTGTACATGTTTCAGTACATCGCCCCTCCATGCAAATGTAATAAAGCACAACCCCCTCAACATCCAAGCAGCTTGTTTTTGGTCTACTGTCAGCATGTGCCATACGCCTCTGACTGGAAAAGGGTGGGAAGTGTGCAGCAAGCCACTAAATTTGCTTGTGTTAAAGCAGACCCAGGGGCCCGTAAGCTGTGCGCACTCCCTGCTGCTGTAACAGCTCGGCGACAGGTGTGCGTCAGTGTGTCCATACTCCATCTATCTATTATCTTCCGCTTTATCCTCTATTAGGGTCGCGGGGCGATTCCCCGTGCCCATCCAGGGGAGAACATTTTGGGTGCTGGGCAGATACTGCCAGGACAGGGCGCCAATCTATCACTGGGCACACACTCACTCACACAGACACACTCTATATGGGGCAATTTGAAGAACTCAGTCGACTTGATCCAAGTTTTTGGACTGTGGGAGGAAACCGGAGAACCCGGAGGAAACTCAAACGGACACTGGGAGAACATGGAAACTCCACCCAGATGGGGAATCGAACCGGGAATCCCTAGCTCTGAGAGGAGAACATGCTAACCACTAAGCCACCTGTGTCCATACTATTGTGAAAAATGACAAAAAGCGAATGTACCACTTTTCTTTATTCTTCACTGGTGTGTTTTGGGCGTCACATGCAATAAACCAATCTGTGCGTCACCTGCCGTTCCCTTTAAGAACCAGGTGGCGCTCTGACTTTGGCAGATTGCTATTTTAGCGATGCAGCTACCTGGAGTCAATGCGCTGCTCCATTAGTGAGTGTGAATGGAGAACCCAAAGTATAGTATAGACTATATATCTGCATTCTCTGTACAATTGCAGTCAGATTTAATAGCGTTCAGTTCTATTCAGCGTTCAGTGGCATCGGTAAGATAGCAATATGCCAGAATTGTACCTGAACACACCTTATATCGAGACAACCACACCCATCAGGGGATATTTTTCCATGTACCATTGGAAGGTGCGTGAATAAACTGTTGGCAGAGTTTAAGATCTCAAAGAGCATCACAGCGCACCTTACGCAAGGTGTAAAGGAGGCCCTTGAGGATACTGGATTTGGTTCATGTAAATTAAAGGTGCATTTGGATCCAGTGTACAATATAAATGTTATAAACTGAAATGACTGAAGATCTCATAGCAAGGCAGTTGGAAGATTCACAATTCAGAGAACTGTATGTTTTTAGCTTTTTTAGTGTTTGGACCACAGTCATCTTCCTTGTTGTTGAAAACCCCTCTTAATGGAACATGGATTACTTCCCTTATACTTCAGGCTTTTGAAAAAACATCTGGAAAGCTGCCCTATGTGCTTTAAATGGATTATCCAATTGTATTTCCTGTATAGTAGTGTTATGTTCTCAGGTTGGTGTGACTGAGGCTCAGCATCAAGTGACTAACATGTTGAGTACCTCCGTTAAAACAGTTCCATAGCCCATTATACTGAATGACCAGGTCATTTGATGGGTGGCTTTTGTTCTTCCTGATAGAACATGCATTGTTTAGAGTGAATACACCAATATGCATTAGGTTTAATACGAAAACAAGTGTTAAAGAGACACGAGGAATCAATTTTGCATATGTTTTGATCACCACAAAGTTCTGATCTGAGCCATTTGGATGGAACGTTCTGAGGTACTTTGGTTAACAAGACAACGCAGGCTGGAATCAAAGCTGAAGACAGTCTGACTAAATATAAAGCATGAGTTTTAACCTTTTGTTCAGTTCGTATTTAACTAACATTAACTATTAACATTACAATGTGACATGTTAACTGTTATTTTCCTTGTTCTGGGAGCGAAGGCCAAAGTCCACATTAATAAGAGTGTGTGTGTGTGTGTATACTGGTATATATAACATTGTGCCAACTAACATTGTGCCAACTAAAGCCTGTTTCAACATTCATATTGTGGGGAACTTGTATAATATTTTTCCTTATATAATCATTTAGAACAGTGATACCATGTTGTATGGTTGTAGTTATGATTAGGGTAAGGTTATGGTTAATGTTAGGCTAGTAATATTTATTGTAAAGATCTGGAAAAGTCTGTAGAAAGTAATGGAAGTCTATGTAAATTCCCTACAATGTATTAAAACAAAGTGTGTGTGTACCATGTATATATCACATAAACTAACCTGTTTAATTTATACACCCCTCTCACTTTGGTCCATTGTGTGGACTGCTATCTCAATTTAAAGTTTTTAAAGTACAGAACTATCATATAGTTAGGGTCAGGGTGGTGGTATTCATAATATAGTTTTGTGTAAGTCTCTATGAAACACATTAGTCCCCACAGTGCATGAAAACAAATGTATGGGAGGGGAGGTATGTATGTGCTATGTAGATGGCAGTGCCGAAATAATAATCTGAACTACACTAAAAGGTCACTTGGGTGTACCTGGCTGTAATACAGTAAAAGAGCAAAAAGAAAACATTTGTACAACATACAAGAACATCGTATGGGGCTGTCTTATTTTCCTTCCAAATATGGAGTCTTTGGAGAGACGGTCAAGGAAAGGTACCTTAAAAGTCACAACATGTCCATGCACATATACGTGTGGTCATGAATAAACAAATTGGGGCCTTTGCACACCTTTTAAGGTCAATTCTCAAAGGGAAAAGGTGGGACTTAAACCTGTTTATGTGCACACAGCCGATAATTGTTTTCTATTTTTGTAGGCTTCGAGCATAAAACACTTGAGCCCACGAACTGTATAGTAAATCTGAAATCTGGTTTGGTATGGGTTTGTCTGTACACTAAAGTTTGTGCGTATGCAAAATCGGAGGAGAGAATTGTATCTATGGGACTGTGGGCAACGTCACGTCCAGCTGAAGCCGTGCCTGGTGAACGATGCAAATCGGCTTTGTGGGATTTCAGTTTGCTTTGAATAACCAAATCTTTGGGGCCTGGGAGAACTTTCTTGTTCGCGCTGTCCAAAATCACCAACATCCTGTGAAACATTTCGCTTTAAATGGCTGCTGAAAGCACCTACAGTTTAATGCACGTGCTTAATCTTTCCTGATTTTCCTAATCCCAGGAATAAGAAGCAGGATTGTAGCTACAATGATATCTTGTGACTGGTCTTGATGTATATCAGTTGTATAGACAAGGAACACCTCCATTCATGTGATTCACAACAAGGTCTCAAAAACTTTTTTTTTTGAAGCACTATGTAACAACCTGATATTAAAGCATCATATTGTACCTCATTTTGCAAATAACTAACATTATTCTGTAGATAATCCATGTTTTTCACGTCTCTGGAGCTGTTTAATGAGGATTCATATAGATATGTGAACCTAATTTAGTCACAGACTAAAAAATGAAACATTGTGCCTAACAAGTTGGCAGAGAAGCAAAAAAATCACTTTAATTTATCTAATGTGGTGTTTTAAAGGTCCTTTAGCAATGGTTTTGTAATAGACTGTGCTGAAGCCTGTTTTCTAAATGTAACACGTTATGATTTAAATACATTTATCACCCTTCGTGCCTACAACTTATTAAACTAAACATTTATTAACAAGCTCCAAAGGTCCATGTAAAGCCCCAAAAAGTACTTCAAACCAGTACAGAATTCTTTATTTACACACTTCAACCCATTTGATAATATTTTTTTACCTTCATCCGTTTTATCCTGTGGTTCTGTGTCCGGTCCAGCTGCTGGCTCCGAGTCAGTCTGAGGAGGAACTGAAGATTCAGTCTCAGCCATCGTCTCCTGTCCTGGACTGTTGAGCAGAGGTCCAGCGGCTTCCTTACCTTCTCACACTGTGTGGTTTGAGGATAATCAGAAACCACTCCGGCTCGGTCACACGCCCTGTTGGCATGCTGATGAGGTTTTCAGTTTCCCTGCCCAAAAGTACAGCCCCATTCTTACCGGTCAGAACTGTATCAGTATCAGAACTGAAATCTGTGTCGGCCACAACTTAAAACCTGTAAAAAAACAATTAACTCTGTAAAAGCAGCAAAGTGTACTGATTTTAAGTTGTGGCCGACACAGACTTCAGTTCTGATACTGATACACACAGTAATACATAGTTTAACTGAAATATTTTAAAATAACAGTCTGCTAATTAAAAATTAAGAGTAGTAATTTAAAACTAAGTTTAAAACCACTGAGTAATTAAAATTGTTTATTAAAATTTATTTAAAAAATAATTTAAATATATATTAATAATGTAAAGTATGTACAATAATAAAAGATGTGAAAAATAGGAATATTTGAAACAAAAAAAAAAAGTAATAAAATGACAAGAAATTAAACATAAAGTTCATAATGTTAATAATAGTAACTAGTCCCTTTTCTCAGTAACAGTTTTTATCAGTAACTCCTTTTATTGGTGAAAGACACGTTTTATTATTTTTTATTTACTTAAAGCTTTTGTTAACTATAAAAAAAAAATAACAAAAACAATAGTTTTAATTTAATTATATTGGTTTATTTCAGGCGGCACAGTGGCTTTGTGGTTAGCACGTTCGCCTCTCAGCGCTAGGGATTGCCGGTTCGAATCCCAATCTGGGTGGAGTTTTAATGTTCTCTCCGTGTCTGCGTGGGTTTCCTCCGGGTTCTCCGGTTTCCTCCCACAGTCCAAAAACATGGACCAAGTCAATTGAATTCTCAAAAAAATTGCCCCATATAGAGTGTGTCTGTGTGAGTGAGTGTGTGCCCAGCGATGGATTGGCGCCCTGTCCCGGGTCTATCTGCCCAGCGTGGGTTTCCTCCGGGTTCTCCGGTTTCCTCCCACAGTCCAAAAGCATGGATCAAGGTCAATTGAGTTCTCCAAATTGCCCCATATATAGTGTGTTTGTGTGAGTGAGTGTGTGCCCAGCGATAGATTGGCGCCCTGTCCTGGGTGTATCTGCCCAGAGCCCGAAACTTTCTCCCCTGGATAGGTATGAGGAACCCCCCCACGACCCTAATATAGGATAAAGTGGAATATAATGGATGGATGGAATACTATACAGACTTTCATTTCACTCTAAATTAGTGTTCATTCTTACAAAAAAATTGGTTATGTAAAATTTCCAAGCGGCATGTAAAGTGAGGGTGGCATCTCATAATATTTCATGTTTTTATGCCTAAATTTCACTGCGACAAAAACATCACCTGGCTGCCAACCAGCTAGTATTTGTGTTGTAAGTCATGTGTGCTGATCAAGACCCAAATAATATTCATACGTCACTCACACATACATATGTGTATATCCATATACTGTATATATAGTTTAGTTTTAGTGTAGATTCATATATCACCCTCTGATCCTCTTTGTCAGCTCTAATCCTATTTGTCAGCCCTGGCTTCATCATTTGAATGTCCTGGTTCAAAATTTGAATCCTAAACAAAATTTGTACTTAGTCTCTGGAATATAAACAATAATGTTTTTACAAAACAGCTAAATACTATTTAAATACACTAATCCAGCATTATAATTGAAAAAGGTCCAATTAGGCAAAAGGGCAATAAACCCTTCCGATATTGTTGCTAGTACAAAGATGGGAGCTTTAGTTTGGGGAAAATTTCTGATTGTTCTGCAGTTGAAAGGTCTAAACCTGCTGCTTTGACTGGATTGACTACTTTATTTACCTTTAGAGCTTTAGGGTCATTTATTCCAACACTGTACATAATAGATTTCAGTTAAAAAATGTATTTGTATTTTTTACATCCTTTTTATATTTTATATTTGGAACTGTAACTTTATTTCTATTCTTGTTTTTACATTTTACATTTCAATTTGATTTTTATTAATATTTTTATAATGTAAATAGTATCCTCATTATTTTTCGCTTATTGCTGTACTGTGGTTGTGAGGGGGAGGGGGGGGGTGTTCTACCTGCCTATCCAGGGGAGAATGTTTCAGGCGCTGGGCAGATACACCCAGGACAGGGCACCAATCTATCACTGGACACACAATCACTCACACAGACACACACACAAACCCACTCTATATGGGGCAATTTCTGAGAGGTGAATGTTCTAATCACTTATTCACTGTGCTATCCTTAAATGTAAATTTAAATCCATTCATCCATTATCTTCCACTTTATCCTCTATTAGGGTCGCGGGGGGGTTCCCCATGCCCATCCAGGGGAGAACGTTTCAGGCGCTGGGCAGATACACCCAGGACAGGGCGCCAATCTATCGCTGGGCACACACTCACTCAGACAGACACACTCTATATGGGGCAATTTGGAGGATTCAATTGAACTTGATCCATGTTTTTGGACTGTGGGAGGAAACCAGAGAACCTGGAGGAAACCCACATGGACACGGGAACATGGAAACTCCACCCAGATTGGCATTTGAACCGGGAACCCCTAGCGCTGAGAGGAGAACGTGCCACTAAGCCACTGCAAAGCCAATGTAAATTAGAACTTTAGAATTTTTTAACATTTGTATTCTGGAAATAGCTTCTTGTGTGAGCAGACTGTCGTCCGAATAATTATACAGTAATGCATCGGGTCTTGGATTAGTCTAATATTTGATTTTTGGTACTCTAGCTCATGTTTGGTAGCAATTAAAGTGATGGCATGAAGTATTTCAGTCAATATCACAAACCCAATACAACCTGGCTGTTTCAAATCTTAACATTTATTCTTGTGATTGTGATGCTGCGATGACTTTGTGTGACAGATGCAGTTAATGTGGGTGTTTCCTGCACATCTGTTGATTAGTTTGATTAAACCCACCGATGCTACTAAAGTGTAGCCCACACAGCTCGGTGATTATCTATAAAAGCTGAAGAAATTGGGCTGATTGCAGACAGACAGGAAAAATGAGCTGGTTTTGAAAGCACACAGATTTCATGATAAGATCTAATGAACGATTATTCAAGCAGTTTATTTCCTATTGACATCATAACAACCATATTTGTACTCAAATTCAAAACTTTACAATAACATACAGTAATCAAGTTAAATAGTTAAATAAAATAAATAGGTTTTAAAATACTCAATAAATAGGTTTTAAAATACTCAATACTACACACTGCATTAACAGTATATGCACATAGCTTATCATTTTTGTTTTAAGGGGCTTTTTGTGATTATGGTGTGAAAATGAAAGGGTTTAACGTAAGGTTTAACAAAAAAAAGTGCAAGTCTATTAGATTCAGTGGTCTGCATCGACTGGAATCATCTTTAAAAGAGTCCTACAGGGGAATTCAGCTTTGGGAAGCACAAGACTGTGTTCTCCATGGGGTTGGATGGAACTGTGGGGTGGTCCAACGCAGGCCAGCACTGACACTGTGAGCTGATTAGGACACCTAAAAATAAAGATGTATTAAAATAAGTATGTTACATGAATTCATAGGTTAGATCCAACATTGATAAAAAGGTTTTGCAGAACTGATGCACTCGTTATCTGATGTAACAATGACACACGCACAGAATATTGACGAAAGCACTTTAAATGGGGACTTCTTCTTTGTTTCAAGCAAATTTAGTTCATTAAAGTGACTTTGGTTTGGAAGAGCTTGACAGCCCGCACATTGCCCTGACCTAACATAAATGAAATATGTTTAAAGTAAACTAGGGTACACATACAGCCAGGTCCTCAACATCAGTGTTACATCACAAAGGACATTTTGCATGAAGGGAAATAAATCGAACAGACATGCCTCAAAACAGAAAGCCGTCCAAGATACCAGGATGCTGTTACAGCCACAAAAGAGGGACAAATTTAAAACCGGGTGTCATGAAACCTCCTGTAGGTGTTATGTGTAGGTGTCCCATACTTGGTATACTAAAATTGTTCATAGGATTAGTGCTGCATTTAAAGGACATATATATATATATATATATATATATATATATATATATATATATATATATATATATATATATATATATATATATATATATATATATAATGATAGATAGGTAGATAGAGTAATTGGTGCATATGTTTGTGTTTATATATATATATATATATATAGCAAAAATCTGCAGCACGGTGGTTTAGTGGTTAGCACGTTCGCCTCTCAACGCTAGGGATTCCCGTTTCGAATCCCCATCTGGGTGGCGTTTCCATGTTCTCCCTGTGTCTGTGTGGGTTTCCTCCGGGTTCTCTGGTTTCCTCCCACAGTTCAAAAACATGGATCAAGTCAATTGAATTCTCAAAATTGTCCCATATGGAGTGTGTCTGTGTGAGTGAGTGTGTGCCCAGCGATGGATTGGCACCCTGTCCTGGGTCTATCTGCCCAGCGCCCGAGACATTCTCCCCTGGATGGGCATAGGGAACCCCACCGCGACCCTAATAGAGGATAATTCATTCATTCATTATCTCCCGCTTTATCCTCTATTAGGTTCGCGGTGGGGTTCGCCCATCCAGGGGAGAACGTCTCGGGCGCTGGGCAGATAGACCCAGGACAGGGCGCCAATCCATCGCTGGGCACACACTCACTCACACTAATAGAGGATAAAGCGGGAGATAATGAATGAATGAATGAATGAATATATCAAAAATCTAAATATTATTCAATACACTTTCATTTTCATCAAAACATCAATGTAAAGTTTTCAAAGGGGCCTTTGAGTCTGTTCTCAGTTTCTCTTCCCGTCATACAGACACGGCAAACATTTCAAATGAGCAAACTCATTTTCAGTTACTTGCGGCTTTAAGGGGAAATGATGCACTATTATCAGAAATCCCACCCCCACGTAATCTGCTGACCTCACTGACATTCACACACCTCTAGTGAGATTCTCTTCCTGTATGATAAGCATCTGCAGTTCCTTCAACCGCTCTCTAAGCTGCCACTGTAAGAATAAAGAACAGATGGAACATTCGTTTAGCCCCAAAAATTTTATTTCCATTATGCAGAATAATAAACACATTGATAGAAATAGGGGAAAACTGTAAAATTGTTTGTGTGTGTGTGTGTGTGTGTGTGTTATACCTGAAGATGCTGTAATCTCTTTTGTAGTTCCTTATGTTTCATTACTGTTCCTCTTACAATGTCCATCCTGTAGACAAACAGAAAATCAGGCAAAATCTTATTACACATACTACAATAATATTTTAGATTTTTATGAAAAAAAAAATGTTCAGAAAAATATTCTGTAATGTATATAATCATTATAATTATTATAATAACTATACACACTATACATATTAAATATAATATTATAATTAATTAATAATTAATATATTAATAAATAGCAATATTTACTAAAAAACAATAATCCAGTGCTTAATTAGAAACACACTGAATTCTTATTGAGACATTAAAGCTACACTACATTGACAGAAGTATTCACCTCTAAATTATATATATATATATATATATATATATATATATATATATATATATATATATATATATCAAGAACTTAGGTATGCATTTTGGACAATTCCTTTCCTTCATCTTTAGAAAAACATTTTGGAGAACACCCTGTCCTGTTCCTGCATGATTACGGCTCAATGTACAAACCAAAGTCCATTAAGACATGAATGGAAATGTTTGGTGTGGAAGAACTTAAATGCTCATTACAAAGCCCTCATCCATAACCCCATTAGATATCATTGGGATGAACTAGAACAGAGATGAGGGCAGCAATGGACTCTCTAACCTGTTTAAGTTTATTTATTAAGAACTTTTACAATTATAAATTGTCTCCATGTTGTTTTAGAGTGTTTTTAGCTTCAATTTCCAAAAAACAAGTCAAAGTGACAGTGGAACGGTGTTATTTGTTTTAATAGGAACAATATACCTGCGTGGAGGGGAAGAAATTACAATGGGATGTTATAAAAGCTTCCACTGGCGAAATAGATGTGTGTTTGAACATTATGTTTCATATAGTTTATGGTGTATAATCCAATAAAATATTAAGTATGTAAGTAAAAATGTATATATTTAGTCTTTGAGGAATACTATTTAAACCTGTAAGGCTAAAGTAACTACTAAAACTATCCATCCATCCATCATCTTCCGCTTTTTCCTATATTAGGGGGTGGGGGTTCCATGCTTCCATGAGGAGAACATGCTAACCACTAAGTCACAGTGCTGCCTACTAAAACTAATGCCTTTCAAATCAAATGTATTCAGCAACTAATATTCTATGTAATATTATATGTAATCATTTAATTAGAAAACATTGTCTTACTTTACTGAACAGGATCCTTTCTGAATGAGTTCAACAATCTGCTGATGGTTCAAACCCTCCACACTGATGCTGTTCACACTGACGATGACATCACCTGTGTGAAAAGTTATAGAAAATGATGATGGTGTACCAGAATAAAGGCAAATATTGTTGCATTAAAAGATTAATCATATTGACAGTTAATACAGATAAGGGAAAAAAATCTGTACAACTCACCTGTTCTTAAACCAGCCTTTTCTGCAGGAGTGTTCTCTCTAACTAAAGTCACACAAGTTACCAGCGCCGACTCATTAGTGTTCTCCTCATGAAGTGTCTAGAAGAAAAGAAAAAAAAAACATTATTTAAGGACTAGTAATATTAAAGTAAGATTATGAACAATTTTTTTAAAATCCGAGCAGCTGGTAGGTGTCCAGGCCGGAGTTATTTCTGAAAACCAATAATATCATATAAAAAAAGTACAACCAATCAAGGCAAAGACAGAAAAACGTAAAGGTCTTTAAATAGGGATGATGTGGAAGAAGAATGATCCAGAATTAATGATACAGGCGTTAAAACTCTGACAAAAATCATAAAAGAAATTAAAATTAAAATAAGCAACTTACCTCAATTTTAAATCCAAATGACTCATTTTCCTTCTTTGACAGAACAACACTTTGCCTATAAGATAAATTGAACATAAATGATTAAGTTTACGTTATATTGTTATATATATATTAAAATAATAAAAATACATTCAAATGATTCAAACTGAGATTTACCTAGCAGAATCATCTTCTGTGTTTTTGATGTGTGGTTCTGGTTTCTGTGGAGAGAAAAATTTACGAAATTTAGACAACTATTTAAAATATTAACACATTGTATTATTGTTTATTATTTATTAAATGTGTGGGGTAGCTCTGTGGTTAGTGTTGGGTTATTAGTGTAAAGGTTCAATCTTTACATCCAAGTGTTGTGCCTTTGAGCAGGAACCTTAACCACCCAGGACTCTCACCCTAACTTCCAAAATTGTAAAGTTACAGAGAACCTTTCATAAAAAAAAGCAATTCAAAGTGCTTTGCAGTGACATAGAAAACACATCATATATATATATATATATATATATATATATATATATATATATATATATATATATATATATATATATATAAATTATGAGATCTAATGTGTCTCCTAAGATGAAGACCTCAGTCTTACAAATGTCTCTTCTTGAGTTTTAGTACAGCTCTCAGAGTCTCACATTGTCTCAGATTTAAAACCCTGAGCTTTTATTTTTATATAACTTTTATATATAACGTTTATTAAAGACGGGAGTCTCAATATTCACGCCGTCATTTCTCATCTAAAGACTAATATCTGTTTCAGTCGATCTCCAAATGGTACATAAGTGGGACTCACCAATAAATCTAACATCAACATTTGAGCTATGAGATTTCATCTGGGTAAATATATATAATGATATAATTGTCCATCCAAACTCTATGATATCTTTGGTATCCTCTGTATATTAGAGTTTAATTCCACATGATTTATTTTATATTGTAAACCTGTTTATTGTCTATAATGTACCCCGCAGTGTATAATAAACTAATTGTTATTAATTATTAATACAGATATCATTATTGTGATATTCAATATAATGGTGCACATTTGTGCTATTCCTTTCTTACCGTGCATCTCTTTCTGACTTCACTTTGTTTTTCAGACTTGGTTTTACACAGTTTGCCTTTCCTCAGCAGTTGTTTAATGTAGATCACTGAGTTGCTCATCTTCTCTATGAATGCTGGATTCCGTGCTGCTCTCTTTAAATACAGAACGGAGGAGAGGATGTCACATGGTTAGAGTGAAACCCCGTGGGACTTTCGCATCAGCAACAACTGAGAAGTGACTTACAGTAAACTGAACTAACATGCAAGCAGCATGAACAATAAATCCCCAGCACGCTGTCAGCACTTTGTTCTGTCAGTACTGAGCGAAGACAGCAGTTTGTGTTGCATCAGAAATGTAACAACATTAAAATTATTTATTTAGAAGGTTTTCCAAGATAAACTGTCAATTATAAATGTATTAACTGTGCAATTAGAGCAATCCTAGGATGTTTAACCGTAAGCATGTCAATGTATTTTGAATGCCTTAATAAAACATATTGACTTAATGTCACGGGTGGCTTAGTGTTTAGCACGTTCTCCTCTCAGCGCTAGGGATTCCCGGTTCGAATCCCAATCTGGGTGGAGTTTCCATGTTCTCCCCGTGTCCGCGTGGGTTTCCGGGTTCTCCGGTTTCCTCCCGCAGTCCAAAAACATGGATCAAGTCAATTGAGTTCTCCAAATTGCCCCATATAGAGTGTGTATGTCTGTGTGCGTGTCTGTGTGAGTGAGTGTGTGTCCAGTGATACATTGGCGCCCTGTCCTGGGTCTATCTGCCCAGCGCCCGAAACTTTCTCCCCTGGATGGGCATGGAGAACCCCACCACCATGGATGGATGGACTTAATGTCACAATGTTCCATTAACCTGGATTCAATGACAGTGGGACGTGGTGGTTAGCACGGCCGTCTCTATGGATGCTAAGTGCTGAGGATCCAGGGATCCAGGTTCGAATCTCAATTAGGTAGAGTTTCTATGTTCTCTCTGCATAGGTTCTGGGTTCTTTGGTTTTCTCCCACAGTTAAATAACATGGATTCGTAGCCTTATTATTATAAGTATTAGGGGAAGACTGTACTGCAGTAGATGTGGTTAAATTGGTGGTAAAAAAGGTGGTTGAAGGTGGTTTTGATAGTTGTATAATTAGTAGGGGTGTCTTCAACTAAGGATTTTCATAGTCGAATCTAATTCGTCAGATTTTCCCTATAAGTCGACTGATAGTCGAATCAGTTAAAATTTCACCACAAGATGGCGCTATAAGCATGGTTTTTAAAAAAGATTTTTTTTATATTTTACTTGTTTTTCTAACAGAAGAAAACCTTTTTTTGTTTTTCTTTTTTTTTGTTTTTCTAGAAATTAGGATGATTTTATTTGACAAAAGGCTATATATATAACGAAAACAAAGACATTTCATGTAAAAACTAATGCTTAGCAGCGGCCATGGGCACCCCCATGTGGTCAAAATGGTACATTCGACTATGAGGTTCATAGTCGACTACGGTTCTCCGAATCGAATCGTCGAATCAGCGAATATTGCAGCTCACCCCTAATAATTAGTAATAGTGCTATTTGTACCACTGTTTTGGTGCAAACAATAATCAGGTAGTGATAGCAACATGGTTAGTAAATCTGACACCTTAGTGGTTTAAAAAGGGTCAGAAAAGAAAAGAGGTTCTCCAGTGTCCTCCCCTATTCCAAAAACATGGATTCAATGTAAACTGGCTGCTTTTAATTGCCCCATATAGCCTATATTGTATGTGTGTGTATACAGCAAACACAGCAATAGATTAAAAACGTTCTCCAAAGTCATAAATTAAATAGTTCTCCAAAGTTACATGTTCTCCACTGTCCATAGAGTATAATGGAACGTTCCCAACAACTTTGGAACCTTGAGAATGGTGGTTGTCAAAGCACTAAAACTTAAGGAATGTCACTTAGAACATCAGATCGATTCAGTTCCGACGAAGGTTAAGTTACAGAACGCTCCTGCGAATTGTCAGAAGATTCCAGAAGGTAAGTTCAGCTAAGAGAAAAGTGTCTTAACACTGAAAGTTTTATTTTTTTTTTTTACTGAGATTTAATAAAACAGGGTACGAGAGGGTGTGCATTATTGTGAATTCATCATGGAAAGAGGTGTTGTTAGGCACAACGTGTAGCGGAGTACATTTACACCTGTTTACCATGATTTATTCATAATAAAGCATATCGATTGTCATATTGCTAGGTTTCATTCATAATTGCATTGATTGAAAGCAAAAATGGTGTTCCGTGACATAATCTAGTCCGCTTTTTAAAGTGAACACTGCCATCTTTGTTTAAAGACGGTGGATGAACTCAGGACGCCACTTTTGTAGGCGTTTCCTCCTTATGGTAAAAAAAAAATGTAACACTCAATAAATGATTATTTATTGATTGATTAGTTGATTTTCACTCATTTTTAACTTTGAGTCTGAGTTTTATTATATCCTCCTGCAGGAGGGAAATGAATGAGTCACCTCAATGTGGGTTTTTAGGTTGGTGTTTATTCTCTTAATTCTCTCAATTGAATTCTCCAAATTGCCCCATATAGAGTGTGTTTGTGTGAGTGTATGAGAGTGTGTGCCCAGCGATAGATTGGCGCCCTCTCCTGGGTGTATCTGCCCAGCGCCCAAAACGTTCTCCCCTGAATGAGCATGGGGAACCCCACCGCGACCCTAATAGAGGATAAAGCGGAAGATAATGGATGGATGGATGGAGGGAGATTAAGGAAGGGCGGCACGGTGGCTTAGTGGTTAGCACGTTCTCCCCACAGCACTAGGGATTCCCGGTTCGAATCCCCATCTGGGCGGAGTTTCCATGTTCTCCTTGTGTCCACGTGGGTGTCCTCCGGGTTCTCCGGTTTCCTCCCACTGTCAAGTTCAAGTAATTTATTTATATAGCGCTTTTTACAACAGTACATTGTCACAAAGCAGCTTTACAGAATGAAAAGCCTTTAAGCCCCCAAAGAGCAAGCCGAAGCGACAGTGGCAAGAAAAAACTCCGTTATGTTGTTATTTAAGGAAGAAACCTTGTGAGGACCAAGACTCAGTGGGGGACTCATCCTCCTTGAGCGGCCAGGCAGCAACAACAATGTAGGACAGCCATGTACAGATATTAAACAAATGGAAAAACTAACAACTGGAAAACTATATGTGAGTCCATTAGGGGGCGTCCTGCGGGACCGCCTTGTCAGGTTCCATACAGTATTCGTCAGCAGAGCCATGGATGAAGATCTCCAGGAAGCTGGGGGACACCTCAAAAGAAACAGACAAGGAAGGCAGTTAGAGTCAATTGTCCAACATGGATCAAGTCAATTGAATTCTCCAAATTGCCCCATATAGAGTGTGTCTGTGTGTGTGAGTGAGTGTGTGCCCAGCGATGGATTGGCACCCTGTCCTGGGTGTATCTGCCCAGCGCCCGAGACGTTCTCCCCTGGATGGGCATAAGGACACCCCCCCCACCCGCGACCCTAATAGAGGATAAAGCGGAAGATAATGGATGGATGGGTGGAGATTAAGGAAGGGCGGCACGGTGGCTTAGTGGTTAGCACGTTCTCCCCTCAGCACTAGGTCTGAATCCCCATCTGGCTGGAGTTTCCATGTTCTCCCCGTGTCCACGTGGGTGTCCTCCGGGTTCTCCGGTTTCCTCCCACAGTCAATTGTCCAACATGGATCAAGTCAATTGAATCCTCCAAATTGCCCCATATAGAGTGTGTGTGTGTGAGTGAGTGTATGCCCAGCGATAGATTGGTGCCCTGTCCTGGGTCTATCTGCCCAGCGCCCGAAACGTTCTCCCCTGAATGAGCATGGGGAACCCCCTCCCCCCCACCCGCGACCCTAATAGAGGATAAAGCGGAAGATAATGGATGGATGGATGGGTGGAGATTAAGGAAGGGCGGCACGGTGGCTTAGTGGTTAGCACGTTCTCCCCTCAGCACTAGGGATTCCTGGTTCGAATCCCAATCTGGGTGGAGTTCTCCCCGTGTCCGCGTGGGTGTCCTCCGGGTTCTCCGGTTTCCTCCCACAGTCCAAAAACATGGATCCAGGTCAATTGAGTTCTTCAAATTGCCCCATATAGAGTGTCTGTGTGAGTGAGTGTGTGCCCAGCGATAGATTGGCGCCCTGTCCTGGGTCTATCTGCCCAGCACCCGAGACGTTCTCCCCTGAATGAGCATGGGGAACCCCCCCGCGACCCTAATAGGAAAAGGAAGGGCGGCACAGTGGCTTAGTGATTAACATGTTCTCCTCTCAGCACTAGGGATTCCCGGTTCGAATCCCCATCTGGATGTTCTCCCCGTGTCCGCGTGGGTGTCCTCCGGGTTCTCCGGTTTCCTCCCACAGTCGATTGTCCAACATGGATCAAGTCAGTTGAATTCTCCAAATTGCCCCATATAGAGTGTGTCTGTGTGAGTGAGTGAGTGTGTGCCCAGCGATGGATTGGCGCCCTGTCCTGGGTGTATCTGCCCAGCGCCCGAGACGTTCTCCCCTGGATGAGCATGGGGAACCCCACCGCGACCCTAATAGGAAAAGGAAGGGCGGCACAGTGGCTTAGTGATTAACATGTTCTCCTCTCAGCACTAGGGATTCCCGGTTCGAATCCCAATCTGGGTGGAGTTCTCCCCGTGTCCGCGTGGGTGTCCTCCGGGTTCTCCGGTTTCCTCCCACAGTCGATTGTCCAACATGGATCAAGTCAGTTGAATTCTCCAAATTGCCCCATATAGAGTGTGTCTGTGTGAGTGAGTGAGTGTGTGCCCAGCGATGGATTGGCGCCCTGTCCTGGGTGTATCTGCCCAGCGCCCGAGACGTTCTCCCCTGGATGAGCATGGGGAACCCCACCGCGACCCTAATAGGAAAAGGAAGGGCGGCACAGTGGCTTAGTGATTAACATGTTCTCCTCTCAGCACTAGGGATTCCCGGTTCGAATCCCCATCTGGATGTTCTCCCCGTGTCCACGTGGGTGTCCTCCGGGTTCTCCGGTTTCCTCCCACAGTCGATTGTCCAACATGGATCAAGTCAGTTGAATTCTCCAAATTGCCCCATATAGAGTGTGTCTGTGTGAGTGAGTGAGTGTGTGCCCAACGATAGATTGGCGCCCTGTCCTGGGTGTATCTGCCCAGCGCCCGAGACGTTCTCCCCTGGATGGGCATGGGGAACCCCCTCCCCCCCACCCGTGACCCTAATAGAGGATAAAGGGGTTTATGCCATGAAACTAGCTAGTCGTTCTACACGTCACACAAACGTGTCCTGTAGTCGAGTGTACCGATGGATGGCGCTAGTCCACGCTCTAATCTCTAGTCCTTCATTGTGACCTGAAGAAGAAGCGGTGACGCGACAGAAGCAGACGCTAAACGCTAATCTCCGTCTCGATGTAAGATTTTTAAATTCACTCCCGACATTTAATGCCGATCTGTTGACGGCGCGACGTTTTAAAGACCGGCGGAGCGTCTCCCCGCTCGCGTCTGTCATGTTGGAGCTGCTAAACGCGGGAGCTCGTTAACATGACGCCGCGTTCCCTTTGATGCTGCTTTTGTTACCAGGCGACCGAAGCCTCGCCCTCTGGAACAGATTTCTGCAGAACACGAGCCGCGGGGGCATCTTTAGATCGGTGGTGACGGTTCTCGGTGTTAAATGTGTTCTCGTTGTTAAAGGCAGAGGACACGCGTTGCGTTGCGTTGCGTTTCTCCTCCAAACCGGCAGACGCTCGATGTGGGGTGTTCACCGGCACCCGCGGTTCCTCGTGCTGCCCCGTTTAAACGCTGCCCTCAGATTTAAGGCCACGGCTCTGATTCTGCCTCATTTCTTTTCGCAGCAATCTCCGCTCCTCTGACATGGCTGCCGAACCCAACTATCGCCGCACTAAACCAGGTGAGCCTGCCAATGACTCTGCACAACCTCGTTTTAGGAGCAGGCTCACTGCAGCAAGAGTGGAAGGCGTTTGCTGACATCATTCCAACATCTCCATGATGCTGGGCTGCGGCGCATCACTAAAGCCAGCACGTTGCTTTCGATCATTCATTAGGATGGAACATTGGCATTATTAACAACTTACAGTATTATGAATACATCCAGCCATCCGGGTGGCTTAGTGGTTGGCATGTTCTCCTCTCAGCACTGTGGGAGGAAACCGGAGAACCCGGAGGAAACCCACACGGACACGGGGAGAACATGGAAACTCCACCCAGATTGGGATTCGAACCCCGGGAATCCCTAGCGCTGAGAGGCGAACATGCTAACCACTAAGCCACCGTGCCGCCCCTTAATTAATATTATTAAACTAATTTTAAAAATGGGCGGCACGGTGGCTAGGGATTCCCGGTTCGAATCCCAATCTGGGTGGAGTTTCCATGTTCTCCCCGTGTCCCTGTGGTCCTCCGGGTTCTCCGGTTTCCTCCCACAGTCTTAAAATATGGATCAGGTCAATTGAGTTCGTCAAAGTGTGTGAGTGAGTGAGTGTGTGCCCAGCTATAGATTGGCACCCTGTCCTGGGTCTATCTGCCCAGCGCCCGAAACGATTCTCCCCTGGATGGACATGGGGAACCCCCCCCCCAACCCTAATAGAGGATAAAAGCGGAGGATAATAGATGGATGGAAATCCTTTGGGTTGTGGTTGTTTTATATCCGAATAATAATAATAATAGTATTATAGGTATAAATAATAATTCAAGAGCTGAGATCAATATGTGGGGTTCCATCAATCCTATCCTCTATTAGGGTCGCGGGGGGGGGGGGGGGGGGGTGTAAGTCAATGTGCCAATCTATCGCTGGGCACACACTCACACTGTCAGGCGTTTGCTGACATCATTCCAACATCTCCATGATGCTGGGCTGCGGCGCATCACTAAAGCCAGCACGTTGCTTTCGATCATTCATTAGGATGGAACATTGGCATTATTAACAACTTACAGTATTATGAATACATCCAGCTATCCGGGTGGCTTAGTGGCTTAGTGGTTGGCATGTTCTCCTCTCAGCACTAGGGATTCCCGGTTCGAATCCCCATCTGGGTGGAGTTTCCATGTTCTCCCCGTGTCCCTGTGGTCCTCCGGGTTCTCCAGTTTCCTCCCACAGTCTTAAAATATGGATCAGGTCAATTGAGTTCGTCAAATTGCCCCATATAGAGTGAGTGTGTGAGTGAGTGTGTGCCCAGCGATGGATTGGCACCCTGTCCTGGGTGTATCTGCCCAGCGCCTGAAACGTTCTCCCCTGGATGGGCATGGGGAACCCCCCCCCCCAACCCTAATAGAGAATAAAGCAGAGGATAATGGATGGATGGAAATCCTTTGGGTTGTGGTTGTTTTAAATCCTAATAATAATAATAAATAGTATTATAGGTATAAATAATAATTCAAGAGCTGAGATCAATATGTGGGGTTCCATCCATCCATTATCTTCCGCTTTATCCTCTATTAGGGTCGTGGGGGGGGGGTGTCCCCATGCCCATCTAGGGGAGAACGTTTCGGGCACTGGGCAGATACACCCAGGACAGGTCGCCAATCTATTGCTGGGCACACACACACATTCATTCATTCATTATCTTCCGCTTTATCCTCTATTAGGGTCGCGGGGGGGTTCCCCATGCCCATCTAGGGGAGAACGTTTCGGGCGCTGGGCAAATACACCCAGGACAGGGTGCCAATCTATCACTGGGCACACACTCATTCACACACACACACTCTATATGGGGCAATTTAGAGAATTCAATTCACTTGATCCATGTTTTTGGACTGTGGGAGGAAACCGGAGAACCCGGAGGAAACCCGCGTGGACACGGGGAGAACATTGGAAACTGCACACAGATTGGGATCCGAACTGGGAATCCTCAGCGCTGAGAGGTGAACGTGCTGACCACTAAGCCCCCGTGCCGCCCCAGCATGAAAACAAATCATTATAATTACCTGCCTTATTAGTAAGATATTGTAAACCTATAACGTTTTTAGGACAGACGAGGACACATGTCTTTACCTAGCATTTATTACACCACGGGCAATTTCTGTACTGATGTACTGAGGGCGCGTGAGTGTCTGTCAGTGTCGTCCCCTGGATGAGCATGGGAAGTGGAAAACGTAATCCTAGAAGAGAAATAATGTAGATAATGAGATGAGAGATTAATTTATGCCAAAACATACTCATTTTACACAACCGTGTACTGCAGTCGACTGTACTGGTAGATGGCGCAGCTCCATGATCCACATGATGAGTTTACTGAGGGTAGCTCAGTGGTTAGGGTGGTGGGCTATCAATCAGAAGGTTGGGGGTTCAAATCTCAGGTCCCTTGAAGTTACCACTGTGGGTCCTTGAGCATCCTTGTGAGTCCTCCAGGGATGCTGTACCTTACCCTGTGCTCTGACCTCAACCACAAGTTGGGATACTTGAAAGTCACATTGATAAAATCATCTGCTTTGTGAATGTGTTTCATCAACTATCATGAAACTACACACATGCAGAGAGACGAAGCCACAGACCATCTGAAGATGCTATTCGGGTTCAATCTAGTGGCTGTTAAACTTATTTTAAAAAGTACTCACCGTATTGAATCCTGAACAGACTACAAACCTAGAAACACTTTCCCAGCAGTGTTACTGAGGTGGAAATAATTGTGATTTTCAATCTTTTGTCATCATGTAATATCAGTAATGTATATTTACAGTACCAGAAAAAAATTGGACACCTTTTTGCTCCGCTTACTATAAATATGGACTGTAGTCCATCTGTTTGTGTTCTACAGTACATACTGTGTACGTCCCTTTACTCTGTTCTAATGGTCAGAACCCCAATAGTAGCACCACAGAGCAGGGATTATTGTTGGTGCATTATTCCTATCCCAGCAGTGTCACTGAGGTGGAGAAATGAAACTACACTAAAACCCCCCTCACCACATCAGTGTCACTGCAGAACTGACAGCAAACAATCCACCACCCAAATGATGCCTGTTCTGTGATGCTCCTGACCAACAGAGAACCAACAGGGGACTAACAAACACAAAGAACACAGATGGACTACAGTCTGTAATTATAAAACTACAAATTTTATCTATATGATAAGTGGAGGAATAAATAATGGAGCAAGAAGGGGGCGTATTCAAACTTTTGAAGTGGTTATTTTGTGTTTTTTTTTTTAAATTGTAAATTATAATAATTATACACTTGGGCCGATTTGTGTAAACCCTTTGGCTGCTTACACAGAGAGTCATTATTGAATGCTGATGCAGGACTTTTATTCTAAACAACAATGCCATCTCATTGCAGGCATGCGATCCAGTGTTCCCAATTCGAACGGGGCAAGCGGTCCCAGCTCACAAATACCAGGCCTGTCCCAAACTGCAAACACTGGACCTGTGGAGAAAACGAAAGGCAGGCGAGTTGGAATTCAGTCCACTGATTCGGACTACGTTAAACTCGCCAAACAAGGAGGCCACAGGGGTAAACATTTTAAATCATCGTAGATCTTTAATTTTTTTGTATTGTAATTTTTTTTTAAATAACTTTAAATTTGTTCTCTAGGTTTACTGTCACATGATGCTGAGGAAGGGGATGCCGTATCCCCCAGCACATATAAAGCCTCTGAGTTCTTTGGTGATTCAAATGATGTCAGGTGAGATTTATAGAACTTTTTATAGGGTTATAGGATGGTGTGTGGAATCTCAACTACAAACTTCAACAGATTCTGTTTTTTCTTAAAAAAAAAAATTACATTTTTAAAATTATTCATTCATTCATTATCTCCCGCTTTATCCTCTACCAGGGTCGCAGTGGGGTTCCCCATGCCCGTCCAGGGGAGAGCGTCTCGGGCGCTGGACAGATAGACCCAGGACAGGGCGCCAATCTATCCCTGGGCACACACTCACTCACACACACACTCTATATGGGGCAATTTGGAGAATTCAATTGACTTGATCCATGTTTTGGACTGTGGGAGGAAACCGGAGAACCCGGAGGAAACCCACGCAGACACGGGGAGAACATGGTAACTCCACCCAGATGAGGATTCGAACCGGGAATCCCTAGCCACCGTGCCGCCCATTTTTAAAATTAGTTTAATAATATTAATTAAGTGGCGGCACGGTGGCTTAGTGGTTAGCACGTTCGCCTCTCAGCGCTAGGGATTCCCGGGGTTCGAATCCCAATCTGTGTGGAGTTTCCATGTTCTCCCCGTGTCCGTGTGGGTTTCCTCCGGGTTCTCCGGTTTCCTCCCACAGTCCAAAAACATGGATCAAGTCAATTGAATTCTCAAAATTGCCCCATATAGAGTGTGTCTGTGTGAGTGAGTTTGTGCCTAACGATAGATTGGTGCCCTGTCCTGGGTGTATCTGCCAGCGCCCGAGACGTTCTCCCCTGGATGGCATGGGGAACCCCACCGCGACCCTAATATAGGATAAAGCGGAAGATGATGGATGGATGAATATTAATTAAGGGCGGCACGGTGGCTTAGTGGTTAGCATGTTCTCCTCTCAGCACTAGGGATCCCCGGTTCGAATCCCGATCTGGGTGGAGTTTCCATGTTCTCCATGTTCACAGTCTAAAAACATGTATTCAAGGTAAATTGAGTGCCCAATTTTACCAATATAGTGTGTGTTTGTATAAGTGAGTATGTGCCCTCTCCTGGGTGTGTCTGCCCAGCACCCGAAACACCCCCCTGTGACCCTATTAGAGGACTAAGCGAAAGATAATGAAGAAATGAATGAATTATATTATAAAATATTATATAAACTTGGTAACAAAAAGATGCTTGGTCTCACATAGTGTGGAGATTGGGGTCACATAATGATTAGCCCAGCTATGAGCTTTTTGCCCCAGGCTGCCTTTACACAATTGATGGGATCGAGTAAAAGTGGTGTGCAGCAACTGTGGGAGAACTAATCATTTAAAATATTTAAGTTAGTTTAACTCTATAGTCGTTGTTAGTTCATCTGATGATTTCCGCTCCCACTAAGTACTATGGCTAAATTGCCCTTGGGCAAGTACCTAACCCTGATTGCTCCCTGGGAGCCATGTACAAGACTGCCCACCCCTCTGTGTGTGTTTCACTGTATGGAGTTAAATACGGAGTACACATTCCTCTCTGTGTGAGTACAGTATGCAAAATAGATCATTTTCTCAAAGGCTTGTTGTTTTCAAACATAAACTCCAGTTAAATTAGTTCTACTTCATTTTCAGACGGCACAAGCAGGTGACCTCCTGTATTGTTCGTTTATTTTATTGTTAAAGCTGATTTATAAGAAGTACGAAATGACAAATCCGGTTCATGTTTGAACTCCTTTGCTGTTTGTGACTTTCTCTTCAGTTCATCTGAGTTTAGCAACTAAAGCTCTCGAATCTTCTGATTTCTCCTGTGTCTCGCTACAAGATGTTTGTTTCTTTCTGTTTCGTCCTGCATGATGGAAAGGGAGCGTTCGCTCAGTGGTTAGGGCGTTGGGCTATCAATCTGAAGGTTGTGGGTTCAAATCCCAGGTCCACTGAAGTTACCAATGTGGGTCCTTGAGCAAGACCCTTAACTTAGCTATCATTCTGAAGGTTGAGTGTTCAAATCCCAGGTCCACTGAAGTTACCAATGTGGGTCCTTGAGCAAGACCCTTAACTTAGCTATCAATCTGAAGGTTGAGGGTTCAAATCCCAGGTCCACTGAAGTTACCAAAGTGGGTCCTTGAGCAAGACCCTTAACTCTTAACTTAGCTATTAATCTGAAGTTTGTGGGTTCAAATCCCAGGTCCACTGAAGTTACCAATGTGGGTCCTTGAGCAAGACCCTTAACCCTTAACTTAGCTATCAATCTGAAGTTTGTGGGTGCAAATCCCAGGTCCACTGAAGTTACCAATGTGGGTTTTTGAGCAAGACCCTTAACCCTTAACTTAGCTATCAATCTGAAGGTTGGGGGTTCAAATCCCAGGTCCACTGAAGTTACCAAAGTGGGGTCCTTGAGCAAGGCCCTTAACCCTCAACTTAGCTATCATTCTGAAGGTTGTAGGTTCAAATCCCAGGTCCACTGAAGTTACCAATGTGGGTCCTTGAGCAAGACCCTTAACTTGGCTCTCAAACTGAAGGTTGTGGGTTCAAATCCCAGGTCCACTGAAGTTACCAATGTGGGTCCTTGAGCAAGACCCTTAACCCTTAACTTAGCTATCAATCTGAAGTTTGTGGGTGTAAATCCCAGGTCCACTGAAGTTACCAATGTGGGTCCTTGAGCAAGACCCTTAACCCTTAACTTAGCTATCAATCTGAAGTTTGTGGGTGTAAATCCCAGGTCCACTGAAGTTACCAATGTGGGTTTTTGAGCAAGAACCTTAACCCTTAACTTAGCTATCAATCTGAAGGTTGGGGGTTCAAATCCCAGGTCCACTGAAGTTACCAAAGTGGGTCCTTGCTCAAGGACCTTAACCCTCAACTTAGCTATCATTCTGAAGGTTGAGGGTTCAAATCCCAGGTCCACTGAAGTTACCAATGTAGGTCCTTGAGCAAGACCCTTAACTTAGCTATCAATCTGAAGGTTGGGGGTGCAAATCCCAGGTCCACTGAAGTTACCAATGTGGGTCCTTGAGCAAGACCCTTAACCCTTAACTTAGCTATCAATCTGAAGTTTGTGGGTGCAAATCCCAGGTCCACTGAAGTTACCAATGTGGGTTTTTGAGCAAGACCCTTAACCCTTAACTTAGCTATCAATCTGAAGATTGGGGGTTCAAATCCCAGGTCCACTGAAGTTACCAATGTGGGTCCTTGAGCAAGACGCTTAACCCTCAACTTAGCTATCATTCTGAAGGTTGTGGGTTCAAATCCCAGGTCCACTGAAGTTACCAATGTGGGTCCTTGAGCAAGACCCTTAACCCTTAACTTAGCTATCAATCTGAAGTTTGTGGGTGCAAATCCCAGGTCCACTGAAGTTACCAATGTGGGTTTTTGAGCAAGACCCTTAACCCTTAACTTAGCTATCAATCTGAAGGTTGGGTGTTCAAATCCCAGGTCCACTGAAGTTACCAATGTGGGTCCTTGAGCAAGACCCTTAACCCTTAACTTGGCTATCATTCTGAAGGTTGAGGGTTCAAATCCCAGGTCCACTGAAGTTACCAATGTGGGTTTTTGAGCAAGACCCTTAACCCTTAACTTAGCTATCAATCTGAAGATTGGGGGTTCAAATCCCAGGTCCACTGAAGTTACCAATGTGGGTCCTTGAGCAAGACCCTTAACCCTCAACTTAGCTATCATTCTGAAGGTTGTGGGTTCAAATCCCAGGTCCACTGAAGTTACCAATGTGGGTCCTTGAGCAAGACCCTTAACCCTTAACTTAGCTATCAATCTGAAGTTTGTGGGTGCAAATCCCAGGTCCACTGAAGTTACCAATGTGGGTTTTTGAGCAAGACCCTTAACCTTTAACTTAGCTATCAATCTGAAGGTTGGGTGTTCAAATCCCAGGTCCACTGAAGTTACCAATGTGGGTCCTTGAGCAAGACCCTTAACCCTTAACTTAGCTATCATTCTGAAGGTTGAGGGTTCAAATCCCAGTTCCACTGAAGTTACCAATGTGGGTCCTTGAGCAAGGCCCTTAACCCTCATTGCTCTAGGGATGTTGTGTTTAACCCTGTACTCACCTTGTAAGTCACTTTGGATAAAAGCGTCCAATAAATGACCAAACGTAACGTAAATGTCCGTGTGCGCACTGAATCATAGTGAACATCCAAGTCTTGCTGCTGCAACACTCTAATACTTGACTTCGTTCAAGTGGGCGGGACAACATACTATGTTCAAACTGAGCGTTCTACAGACTAATGATCTGAAAAAAAGACAAGTTAAAAAGAAGTTTCAGATTTTAGTACATGATATACCTGATATAGGCTTAAGTTAGCCCCTCCCACCTTTGAGTGGAGGTTAAACTCAGTCTTAAGTCTCAGTGATTTTGTGCTTGCAGCCAAAGTAAAAGGTCCTCACAGAGGCTGGTGGCTCCGTTTGGAACTGATGAAAGTGCGTCATGGGACGAGGAAGCTAGGGCTGATAAAGACAAGGTGAACGACGCAGCCGCATCAGTGCCACCATGCCACTGCATCTCTTTCTGTTTCTCATCCTTCATTATAATTCATAATCATCTTCACTCGTTGCTTTGCTTGCACCTAGTTAGTCTTAACAGTTTACAAGATGTTTTTATTTCTCTTGTGTATATCGTTTGCTCGATTTTCTTTGCCATGAATCCGATTTTTTCATTTGCTTTTATATTATTTATCTTTTATTTTTCAATCCACATGTATAGTTCAGAAATGTCACTAATATGCGAATCAAAAGTGTTTTCATCTTGAACTTCATGGGTCCGTCAAAGACTTTCTATACTCTGTAAGATTTAAGGGATTTTGAATAGTTTTTTTTTTTTTTTTTTTTTTTTTTCTTTTCCCTAATACTGGACCTAGTTCAATCTGACGCTCATCTGACTATAAAAGCTCCGTCTGGCCTTATTATTATTATTATTATTATTATTATTATTTATTTTTTTTTTTTTGGAGGGGTGGGAATTCCTTTTCTATTCAAGATAGGACGCAGGTCACTAGTACATCCTCCTTTGTAGTTTTCAAGCTCTCGCCCCATCTGCCCGCCTCCGGCCTCTCTTACTGTCATAGGAGAGAAGATATTAAAAGCAAATAAAATAGTAAAATTAAAAGTAAATAAAAGCAATCCCAGGCGGGTGTTACAATTTACCTGCTCTGCACCCTAAGCCCGTCTCCTGTCTGCAGACTCCGCCCATCATGCCACAACCTCATGCCACAATAAGCTTTGTGGTTTTGTTATAAAACTACAGTATGGACATTAAGAATGCCTGACTGTGATTTGTGCACTTGCGGCTTTTAACAATAATGTCTCTAATTAGCTGTAAGGAAATCCTTTGGGGGCGGCACGGTGGCTTAGTGGTTCTCCCCGTGTTCGTGTGGGTTTCCTCCAGGTTCTCCGGTTTCCTCCCATAGTCCAAAAACATGGATCAAGTCAATTGAGGTCTCCAAATTGCCCCTATAGAGTGTGAGTGAGTGTGTGCCCAGCGATGGATTGGCGCCCTGTCCTGGGTGTATCTGCCCAGCGCCCGAAACGTTCTCCCCTGGATGGGCATGGGGAACCCCCCCACGACCCTAGTAGAGGATAAAACGGAAGATAATTGATGGATGGATATTAGATTGATGGAAATCATTTGGGTTGTGGTTGTTTTAAATCCGAATAATAATAATAATAATAGTATTCTAGGTATAAATAATAATTCAAGAGCTGAGATCACTTTACAAAGATAGCTCACCTTTATAGTGAGAGTGTATGTGTATATATACACACACACACACACGTACAGGCCACTTTATTAGGTACATATATTTGTTTCAATATGTTTTGTCTATATATAAATAAACATTTATTTTGTCTTTTTTTTTTGTTATTGTCATTTTGTTTTTTTGTGTTGCATCATATTTAAAGAAAGTGCATGATAAGCAGTTCATCAGCGTGTTGGTTATCATTACCCTTCATTTAAAGGAAGGTGCGTTTGATTTGATTTCTTTCAGAACTCACCGCTTAATGAAACAACTGCTGAGATGTCGAAAATGGCCCTGAGCCCTCAAGAAATCGAGGATGCCAACAAGTACAAGAGGCTGTAGGTGGCACCATTTTATATCGCACCAGCATGTCTGCCTTTTTCCCTCGAAGCCATATGTACTGTTTCCACTTGATTAAGTTCACTGACCTGATGCCACACTAAGTGTCCTGCTGATAGATCTAACCTTAGCGGAGTCCGTAAGAACGCTTTGCTCCCGTTCGCAGGTCACATGCTAAGAAGACGGCAGCTCCTGTCGACATGAGCAGGCTGCTGAGTTTCGGGTACATGGAGGACGAGAAGAAGTCTCCCACTGATGACGATTCAAGTAAGAGATTTTTTTTTTTTTTTTGCATCATTGATTTTAATGTGTGTTTTTAGCAGCAATATATATATATGTGTGTATGTATATATATGTATATATATATATATAATGTATGTATGTTTTATTTATATATATATATATATATATATATATATATATATATATAGATATAGATATAGATATAGATATGTGTATATATATGTATGTATGTATGTATGTATGTATATATATGTATATATGTATATATATGTATATATATATGTGTGTGTGTATATATGTGTGTGTATGTATATATACACACACACACACACACACACACACACATATATATATATATATATATGTATATATTTATATGTATACTTACTCCCCAAACAATGCAGCCTATATCCATCCATTATCTTCCACTTTATCCTCCATTAGGTTCCACATGCCCATCCAGGGGAGAACGTCTCGGGCGCTGGGCAGATACACCCAGGACAGGGGGCCAATCCTTCACTGGGCACACACGCTCACACACACACTCTACATGGGGCAATTTGGAGAATTCAATTGACTTCATCCATGTTTTTGGACTGTGGGAGGAAACCGGAGAACCCGGAGGAAACCCACGCGGACGCAGGGAGAACATGGAAACTCCACCCAGATGGGGATTCGAACCGGGAATCCCTAGCGCTGATAGGAGAACGTGCTAACCACTAAACCACCGTGCCGCCCTGCAGCTTCTATAGAACAGTTAATTTAACACATGTTAAATTTAAATACTAATCAGAAAAATAAATAACACATGAAGTTCACTTAAGTAAATCCTCAATGACTTCATTTTATTACAATAAAAGTATAATGGATGTAATAACCACACCATGCTCACCATAAATGTCTGGTTTCTTGGTCAAGCCACTTATTTGCTACTTAAAAGCAGAATATAAATTATAGCCATTTCATTGTAAAGGTAATTGAATACAAATGGCATAAAAGCTTTAAAGGCTGTAAATCTGCTGGCTGTTTCAAGTGCCCATTCAAGAGAGATGGGTTCAGGCGCTGGACAGATACACCCAGGGCAGGGCGCCAGTCTATCACTGGGCACATACTCACTTACACACACACACATTTAGAATACATGTGTGTGATTAGTGCACTTGCGGCTTTTAACAATAATCATCATATCATGTAATAAAATCTAATTAGCTGTAAGGAAATCCTTTGGGTTGTGGTTGTTTTAAATCTGAATAATAATAATAATATAATTATAAATAATAATTCAAGAGCTGAGATCACTTTACAAAGATAGCTCGCCTTTGTAGTGAGAGTGTATGTGTATATACACACACACACATACAGGCCACTTTATTAGGTACATATATTTGTTTCAATATGTTTTGTATATAATTAAACATTTATTTTGTCCTTTATTTTGTTATATTGTCATGTTGTTGTTTTTTTTGTGTTGCGTCATATTTAAAGAAAGTGCATGATAAGCAGTTCATCATCAGCGTGTTGGTTATCATTACCCTTCATTTAAAGGTATACGCACTATAAACTTCGACGACAAGGGTCCATCTTCCGCTTTATCCTCTATTAGGGTCGCGGTGGGGTTCCCCATGCCCATCCAGGGGAGAACGTTCAGGCGCTGGGCAGATACACACAGGACAGGACGCCAATCTATCGCTGGACACACACTCACTCACACATACACACTCTATATGGGGCAATTTGGAGAACTCAATTGACTTGAGCCATGTTTTTGGACTATGGGAGGAAACCGGAGAACCCGGAGGGATTCGAACCGGGAATCCTTAGTGCTGAGAGGCGAACGTGCTAACCACTAAGCCACCGTGCCGCCCTGCAGCTTATATAGAACAGTTCATATACCACATGTTCATTTTAAATACTACTTCGACGACAAGGGTCCATCTTCCGCTTTATCCTATATTAGGGTCACGGGGGGGGGTTCCCCATGCCCATCCAGGGGAGAACGTTTCGGGCGCTGGGCAGATACACCCAGGACAGGGCGCCAATCTATCGCTGGGCACACACTCACACACACACAGACACACTCTATATGGGGCAATTTGGAAAACTCATTTGACCTGATCCATGTTTTTGGACTATGGGAGGAAACCGGAGAACCTGGAGGAAACCCATACGGACACGGGGAGAACATGGAAACTCCACCCAGATGGGGATTCGAACCGGGAATCCCTAGCGCTGAGAGGAGAACGTGCTAACCACTAAGTCGACAGGGGTCAAACTTCTATAATCAGTGCAGTAAGGTCACCCTGCAGGCCTGCAAACCAATAGTCCAATAGAAATCCAGGTTCTGTCCATAAGTTGGCGCTGCTCTGGCAGTGTTCTGGATGAAGAGCTGGTGATACGGCCCGGTAGCTCAGTGGTTAGGGTGTTGGGCTATCAATCTGAAGGTTGGCGGTTCAAATCCCAGGTCCACTGAAGTTACCAATGTGGGTCGTTGAACAAGACCCTTAACCCTCATTGCTCCAGGGATAAAGGAAAGGAAAACTGATACAGAAAAAGTTAGAAAAACGTTCTAAAAGCACCCTCGTAACATCAGTTCCTCACACATGTTTCTCTACAAGTGCCCAGTGATAGATCGGCGTCCTGTCCTGGGTGTTTCTGCCCAGCGCCCGAAACGTTCTCCCCTGGATGGGCATGGGGAACCCAACCGCGACCCTAATAGAGGATAAAGCGGAAGATCATGGATGGATGGATGGTTCTCTACAAGGTTTATAGATGATATAGATATCAATTCCCCCACAACTCCCAAAATGTTATGGAAAGCCATACACGACGAGGTGAACGTGGTAGTTTGCTAATTCCCTTATCCATCACAGCATCACATGATCTTCCCTTTAGGTTGTGTCATAAAAAGTTATAAAGTCAAACTTTCGGTCTTTTATAGGTCTGAATTCGGAGCAGACGAGCACCGTGGCCGCTGAAGAAGAGCTGGAGTAGAAACAGAAGCTTCCTCTGGTCGTGCAGACAGCCAGCAAACCACCTTCTTCCTTTATTTATGCAAACGTCGTTCAGTTTTGATTTCTTCGGAATAGTTTGTGTCTAATGGTGCTTGTGATTCTTGAATTTCAATCCCCTCTGAAGTGCTACTCGTCATTTCAATACAATCCACCAGATCCTTGCAGCACAACATGAAGCCGTCCACACACCCAAGCAGCTTCGGCCCGGACTTCAGGTTTTCATTTTTCTAGATCAGCTCTCACAAAATTTGCCAAGTTTTATTGATTTGTATTTTTCTACTTCCAAGAACAACTGAGCGGCGAGTCCTCATGTTGTGCGTCACAGCTAACAGTAGTAACGTGATGAAGTGAAGATTTAGAAGGTGGATCTGCAAGCTTGCAATCGTGAATGTCTTGTTCTAGTGTTTGGTTTGCTTTGTGATGGTACTCATTGTAGAGCTGGGTTCTGTTACAGAGTTTAACAAAATATTGCTTTTTCTGTCACTTTAAAAGATGTTTACAAATGACTAATAATCAATGTTAACTGTCAAGAAATAAAGATGCATGTGCATGTGGACATATGGCTCCTCTGCAGTTGTTTTTGGTCTGGTCTTGGTTCCCTTCACGCCATCCATTCCAATCAGTTTTTACATCCCAACAATTTTACTGGTCTTTTTTTTTTTTTTTTTTTAATTAATAATTTTTTTTTTTTTTTTACTTAAACTATTGACTTTCATTAATTCATTCATTATTTTCCACTTTATCCTCTATTAGGGTCACGGTGGGGTTCCCCATGCCCATCCAGGGGAGAACGTCTCGGGCGCTGGGCAGATACACCCAGGACAGGGCGCCAATCCATCGCTGGGCACACACTCACTCACACAAACACACTCTATATGGGGCAATTTGCAGAACTCAATTGACTTGATCCATGTGTTTGGACTGTGGGAGGAAACCGGAGAACCCGGAGGAAACCCACGCAGACACGGGGAGAACATGGAAACTCCACCCAGATGGGGATTCGAACCGGGAATCCCTAGCGCTGAGAGGAGAACATGCTAACCACTAAACCACTGTACCACCCACTATTGACTTTACATCTGAATATTGTATTTTATTTTTATCTCTAAATATGGGGGCTTAGTGGTTAGCATGTTCTCCTTTCAGCTCTGGGGCTTCCCGGTTCGAATCCCAATCTGGGTGGAGTGTCCATGTTCTCCCCGTGTCCGTGTGGGTTTCCTCCGGGTTCTCCGGTTTCCTCCCACAGTCCAAAAAACAAATAAGTGAAAGTTAACAAAAGAATGACCATTCTATGGATATGTAGTCATTTTTATATGAAAGGTGACTTCACACGGTGGCTTAGTGGTTAGCATGTTCTCCTCTCAGCACTAGGGATTCCCGCCTCGAATACCAATCTGGGTGGAGTTTCCATGTTCTCCCCGTGTCTGCGTGGGTTTCCTCCGGTTTCCTCCCACAGTCTAAAAACGTGGATCAAGGTCAATTGAATTATCCAAATTGCCCCATAGTGTGTGTGTCTCTCTCTGTGTGTGTAATTGTGTGTGTGTGTGTCTCTCTGTGTGTGTAATTGTGTGTCTCTCTTTGTGTGTGTGTGTCTGTCTGTGTGAGTGTGTGTGTGTGAGTGTCTGTCTGTCTGTGTGTGTGTGTAAATGTGTCTGTGTCTCTGTGTGTGTAATTGTGTGTCTGTGTGCCTCTCTCTTTTTGTGTAATTGTGTGTCTGTCTGTGTGTGTGTGTGTGCCTGTGTGTGTGTGAGTGTCTGTCTGTCTGCCTGCCTTTGTGTGTGTGTGTCTGTCCGTCTGTCTGTCTGTCTGCCTGCCTTTGTGTGTGTGTGTGTGTGTGTGTGTAATTGTGTGTGTGTGTGTCTGTCTGTCTGTCTGCCTGCCTTTGTGTGTGTGTGTGTGTGTGTAATTGTGTGTGTGTGTGTGTCCGTCTGTCTGTCTGCCTGCCTTTGTGTGTGTGTGTCTGTCTGTCTGTCTGTGTGTGTGTGTGTCTGTCCGTCTGTCTGCCTGCCTTTGTGTGTGTGTGTGTGTGTGTGTGTGTGTGTGTGTGTCTGTAAGTGAGAGTGTGCCCAGCGATAAACTGGGTGTATCTGCCCAGCACCCTCAACGTTCTCCCCTGGATGGTCATAGGGAACCACCCCCCCTCCCCCCACCTAGTAGAAGATAAAGCGGAAGCTGATGGATGGATGGATGGAGTACACTGTTATTCCGCTTCTTTGGAAACGCGCGGCTCCATTGGCGTTCCACACTCAGCATCTCCGCGGAGTGGCGACGTCACACGACGGAGCTGCTGCCGGTGCGAGCGCTCAGGACGCGCGTTCGATCCCGACACGGCCTTCACTCAGCGCCGCGTCCCGGAGAAGAGAATGAAGAGGACGGCCACGCCGTGGGACAATCGGCGGGACAGCGTGCACTGAGCGGCGGGGCGGTGAGTCCACGCGTTTCAGAGCAGCCTCACCATGTGAGCGGCTCCCGCGGCGCGGACAGCGGAGACACTGCGGCTCGCGATCAACTGCGGCGGAGGCAGAGATGCCGCACCGACGCACCGACGCACCTCCTGCTGTCAGTCATCAGCTCGCACACAACAGCCATCACGACGAGGCGCAACCTCACAGCATCACACAGCATCACACAGCATCTCACAGCATCTCACAGCATCTCACAGCATCACACAGCCTCACAGCCTCACACAGCATCACACAGCCTCACACAGCATCTCACAGCATCTCACAGCATCACACAGCCTCACAGCATCACACAGCCTCACACAGCATCACAGCCTCACACAGCATCACACAGCCTCACACAGCCTCACACAGCATCACACAGCCTCACACAGCATCTCACAGCATCTCACAGCATCACACAGCCTCACAGCCTCACACAGCATCACACAGCATCTCACAGCCTCACACAGCCTCACACAGCCTCTCAGCATCACAGCATCTCTGTCTCCAAGGATGCTCGTTCGGGTCCTCCGTCATGGACCAGTCTCCTCCAGGTCCCTCTGTCTCCCCCGCATGCCTCCCCCTCGGCAGGTGGCTTCCAAACCTCCATCACAGCTCCCCTCTCCTCCTGTAGATTTGACTGACAGCTGCAGGTGTGGATCCCAGATCGCCGTTCGATTAGCGGGGCAACCTGACACCCATCCGGACTGATCCCGGGCTGCACGGGTCAACGCTGTGTATTTGCATGCTCGTGCAGTCCGGCAGCATCCTTTACTGTCCCATCACTGCTTCATAGGCCACCGGGCTCCATCCTGCACCAGCGTGTGTATGTGCAGCAGGATGCCGACTCGGAAACACTGACCTTCATGCAGACTCCATACACACGCATGGTCTAAGCATAGGAGCGGCATATCACGGCTATTGTCCTTATGTTACGCTCAAAATTGATATGAGGTCCCTATAGATTTTAGATTATAGGTCCCTAAGAACTAGAGCTTAATAACAAATACAAAAATAATAATAATATGTATGTATGTATTATTATTATTATTATCATTATTATTATCATTATTATTATTATGTGATTTGGTATTACATTATGCCAATTATTATGTTATCAAATCATGCCTATAGTCGTCCTTATGTTACTTCAAAATTGATATTAGGTCCCTATAGATTTTATATTATAGGTTCCTAAGAATTAGAGCTTAGTAACAAATACAACAATAATAATAATAATAATATGTATGTATGTATGTATGTATGTATGTATTATTATTATTATTATTATTATCATTATTATTATTATGTGATTTGGTATTACATTATGCCAATTATTATGTTATCAAATCATGCCTATAGTCATCCTTATGTTACTTCAAAATTGATATTTAGGTCCCTAAGAACTAGAGCTTAATATAGAACAAATATAAAAAAAAAAAAATAATAATATGTATTATTATTATTATTATGTGATTTGGTATTACATTATGCCAATTAATCGGCGGCACGGTGGCTTAGTGGTTAGCATGTTCGCCTCTCACCTCTAGGGATTCCCAGTTCAATCCCCATCTGGGTGGAGTTTCCATGTTCTCCCCGTGTCCGCGTGGGGTTCCTCCAGGTTCTCCGGTTTCCTCCCACAGTCCAAAAACATGGATCAAGTCAACTGAGTTCTCCAAATTGCCCCATATAGAGTGTGTCTGTGTGAGTGAGTGTGTGCCCAGCGATGGATTGGCGCCCTGTCCTGGGTGTATCTGCCCAGCGCCCGAAACGTTCTCCCCTGGATGGGCATGGGGAACCCCACCGCGACCCTAATAGAGGATAAAGCGGGAGATAATGAATGAATGAATAATAATAGTAATAATAATAACTATACAGCGATGGATTGGCTCCCTGTCCTGGGTCTATCTGCCCAGCGCCTAAAACCTTCGCCCCTGGATGGGCATGGGGAACCCCCCCCCCCACGACCCTAATAGAGGATAAAGCGGGAGATAATGGATGAATGAATAATAACTATAATAAGACATTATGCAGAGCCACATTGTCAAAAAGTCTTGCACATGCTGTATGGAGGTCCAAATGTCTCCATTGCTCTGACACAGTACTACAGGAGAACTTAAAGTGGTTTCTTAAAAATGGTTGTATGGTTAATTGCCCCTACACACGATTAAATGCGTATGTAGAAGAATACACGACAGTTATGCAGAATCCAAATGAATAATTGAACTCTTTGCTTTAAGGATTTGCTGAAGCGTCCCTGTTTTGGGATTTCTTTAAGGCTTGTTCTTTTGCCCTACTGAGTAAAAAACCTTTTGTCTTAGAGTGTGTTCCAGTTTTACACAAGCGTGTCTCTGACAGTCAGGTCTTATGTTACATTAAGCTCCATTTGTCCACATGCTCAACCTTTTGACATTGGATGATAAGTCAGTGCTGCTGTTTGTTATGATGGAGTTTAACATTCGCTCTTAAGCCATTTTACAATTATATTCAGGGACAAAAGCACCAGGACACTCATTTCGTCTCCTGAAATGTCTTTTATTCACTCCCGTTGCTCCAGGTGTCGCTTAGTGGTAAGCAACATTTGGAAATATTGTACAAACAGTTTGGGGAAGGCCCTTTACTGTTCTAGCATGACTGTGTTGTGAGTTGACTGTGCTCTGAGTTTCGAACCTCAACAGCATAACCACCTTGGTGAACTAGAATAAAGATTGTGAGTCATGCGCTGGGCGGCACGGTGGCTTAGTGTTTAGCATGTTCTCCTCTCAGCGCTAGTGAGTCCCGATATGGGTGGAGTTTCCATGCTCTCCCCGTGTCCGCGTGGGTTTCCTCCGGGTTCTCCAGTTTCCTCCCACAGTCCAAAAACATGGATCAAATCAATTGAATTCTCCAAATTGCCCCATATAGAGTGTGTCTGTGTGAGTGAGTGTGTGCCCAACGATAGATTGGCACCCTGTGCTGGGTGTATCTGCCCAGCGCCCGAAACGTTCTCCCCTGGATGGGCATGGGGAACCCCCCCGCGACCCTAATAGAGGATAAAGTGGAAGATAATGGATAATGGATGGAGTCATGCGCTCTCATCTGAATCAGTCTGTTCCACGATTCCTGAGATGAATCAGCTTCATTCTCACAGAAGCTCTCCAAAATTTTGCAGAAAGCCTTCTCTAAAGAGTGGAAGCATTTATTGTAGTGAGTGCCAATCTATCACTGGGCACACACCCACTCACCAACCACTACGCCTTGTCCTTCTTGGTCTTCATGGATCTTCAGGTGGGTATGTAAGATCGCATGCGTGTGACGTCTCTTAAAGTAGGGCAGTTCTTGGCAGACTGGGGTGGGTATCCAAAGGCATGGAGTCCACAGGAACGATTGGAAGGCTCCCTCTGTGGCAGCTTCCGCCGCCTTTAGAGCTGTTGTGACTTACAATGTCATCATCCACCTCCTCCACCATTGAGGTCTTTAGATTGGACTTTATCTGGAACCTCCCCATTCAGTCTCACCACCATGGGTGACCCCACCAGGAGCAAAGCTCTAGACAGTATCGCTCTTTGGTTCAACCGGACACATAGGGTGCTCCACCCCGGCAAGGTAGAGATCCATGTGGAACCAAAATAGTGTAATGTGTAGGCTTTGCAGTACTTTTGTCTAGCGTGGGTTCCCTATAGAACAGATGCCCTTATCCAGAAGTGGATTACATGTCTTGCTCAGTGGCCCAGCAGTGGCAGATTGGTGGCAGATTGGTAGCAAAGCTCAAAGATACCATGTGACTGCTATTGAGTCGAGTGAATCTATTAAATGAAAAGGTAAGACTGCAGAACATTATGCAAATGATTCTAATCCAACCGTTAGCTATTTAATGTACCAGAGTCAATACTTATTATATTTAATGACATTGCTTTCATAGATTAATTAGTTAATTGCATTACCATTATTAACATAAATAAACATCATTTAATCAAACAGCCCACCAATCCTATTTAATTCTTCTAACTGTGAAAGAATTGAAAGGGAAAACGCAGACATTTCCATTTTAGAAGCTGCTGTTCAGCTCACATGTTTACAGTCCTATGTTCTATATGAAGTTCTGAAAAATATTTACATTTGCTCATTTAGCAGACGCTTTTATCCAAAGCGACTTACAAAGTGGGGCGGCACGGTGGCTTAGTGGTTAGCACGTTCTCCTCTCAGCACTAGGGATTCCCGGTTCCAATCCCAATCTGGGTGGAGTTTCCATGTTCTCCCCGTGTCCACGTGGGTTTCCTCCGGGTTCTCTCCATTTTCCTCCCACAGTCCAAAAACATGGTCAATTGAGTTCTTCAAATTGCTTCATATAGAGTGGGTGTGTGTGTGAGTGTGTGTCCAGTGATAGATTGGCGCCCTGTCCTGGGTGTATCTGCCCAGCGCCCGAGACGTTCTCCCCTGGATGGGCATGGGGAACCTCCCACCCCAACCTTCTAATAGAGGATAAAGTGGAAGATAATGGATGGACTTACAAGGTGAGCACAGGGTTCATCACAACATCCCTGGAGCAATGAGGGTTAAGGGTCTTGCTCAAGGACCCACATTGGGAACTTCAGTGGACCTTGGATTTGAACCCCTAACCTTCAGATTGATAGCCCAACGCCCTAACCACTGAGCTACCACGCCCAACTGGAATTCACCCTCTGTGGCAGCTTCCTCCACCTTTATATCGGCACTGTTTATGGATGCACCAACTCAGGATAGAGTATTGGTTCTAATATCCTACTATTCCACTTAATAGTGCACTTTATATTGTCTCATCTTATCTCATTATCTTCCACTTTATCCTCTACTAGAGTTCTCTACTTTTCCAGTATTTCTTTAGAACCAGCTCTCTCTCCTCTCGCCCGCTCTGGTACAAAAGCGTCCTGCTTGTTAAATCATCAATCGATAAACTGATTCAGTTCAGTTATTAAATTCTGGTGAACAGCGAGGCTCAGTAACACCAGTTTAAAATTTTATTATACAATTCTTACATGATGTTCTCCCCGTGTCCGCGTGGGTTTCCTCCGGGTTCTCCGGTTTCCTCCCACAGTCCAAAAACATGGATCAAGTTAATTGAGTTCTCTAAATTACCCCATATAGAGTGTGTTTGAGTGTGTGAGTGTGTGCCCAGCGATGGATTGGCACACTGTCCTGGGTCTATCTGCCCAGCGCCCGAGACGTTCTCCCCTGGATGGGCATGGGGAACCCCACCGCGACCCTAATAGAGGATAAAGCGGGAGATAATGAATGAATGAATTCTTACATGGAGCAGGACGGTGGCTTTGTGTTTACCACATCTGCCTTTCCAAAAACATGGATTCATTGTGAATTGGCTGCTTCAAATTGCCCCTATATAGTGTCTGGGTCTGTGTGAGTGAGTGTGTGCTCGGCGATAGATTGGCCCCCTGTCCTGGGTGTATTTGCCCAAAATGTTCTCCCTTGGTTGAGTATGCGGACCCCAACCCCCCAAGACTCTTGTGGAGGATTAAGAGGAAGATAATGGACGGATGGAATTCCTACATGTTTTCTTTAATGCATTCATGTTTTAATTCAGGACGGCACGGTGGCTTAGTGGTTAGCATGTTCTCCTCTCAGCGGTGGGGATTACCAGTTCAAATCCCAATCTGGGTGGAGTTTCCATGTCCTCCACGTTTCCGCGTGGGTTTCCTCCGGGTTCTCTGGTTTCCTCCTACAGTCCAAAAACATGCATCAAGGTCAGTTGAGTTCTCCAAATTGCCCCATATAGAGTATGTTTGGGTGTGAGTGAGTGAGTGTGTGTGCCCCGAGATAGATTGCCCTGTCCTGGGTGTATCTGCCCAGCGCCCGAAACGTTCTCCCCTGGATGGGCATGGGGACCCCCCCCCTCCCGCTACCCTAGTAGAGGATAAGGTGGAAGATACTGGATGGATAGATGTTTTAATTCAAATTCATTCATTTATTACCTTTGACTTAATCCTCTACTAGGGGTGTGTGTGTGTGTGTGTGTGTGGGGGGGGGGGGGGGTTCTCCATGCCCATTCAGGGGAGAACATTTCGGGCGCTGGGCAGGTACACTCAGAACAGAGTGCCAATCTATTGCTGGGCACACACTCACTCACTCACTCACACAGAAACACTCTATATGGGGCAGTTTGGAGCGTTCAATTGACCTTGATCCATGTTTTTGGACTGTGGCAGGAAACCAGAGAACCTGGAGGAAACCCACGCGGACACAGGGAGAACATGGAAACTTCGAATCTGGGAATCCCTAGCGATGAAAGGAGAACGTTATAACCATTCATTCATTCATTCATTCATTATCTCCCACTTTATCCTCTAGTAGGGTCGCGGTGGGGTTCCCCATGCCCATCCAGGGGAGAACGTCTGGGGCGCTGGGCAGTTAGAACCAGGACAGGGCGCCAATCCATCGCTGGGCACACACTCACTCACACAGACACACTCTATATGGGGCAATTTTGAGAATTCAATTGACTTGATCCATGTTTTTTGGACTGTGGGAGGAACCCGGAGAACCCGGAGGAAACCGACGCGTACACAGGGAGAACATGGAAACTCCACCCAGATGGGGATTCGAATCGGGAATCCCTAGCGCTGAGAGGAGAACATTCTGACCACTAAGCCACCGTGCCGCCCCACGTTATAACCCCATTCATTCATTCATTCATTATCTCCCGCTTTATCCTCTATTAGGGTCGTGGTGGGGTTCCCCATGCCCATCCAGGAGAGAACGTCTCGGGTGCCGGGCAGATGCACCCAGGACAGGGCGCCAGTCCATCGCTGGGCACACACTCACTCTCACAGACACACTCTATATGGGGCAATTTGGAGAACTTAATTGACTTGATCCATGTTTTTGGACTGTGGGAGGAAACCGGAGAACCCGGAGGAGACCCACGCGGACACGGGGAGAACATGGAAACTCCACCCAGATTGGGATTCGAACCGGGAATCCCTAGCGCTGAGAGGAGAACGTGCTAACCACTAAGCCACCGTGCCGCCCCACGTTATAACCAGTTTGTGTTTAATTTGGATGTGTTTTATTTAGGTTCTGGTTATAAATTCATTGACGTTCCTGTATTTATAATAGAATATAACGATGCACAATTCGAACCGTCTTCAGAAACAAATAGCATTCGAAGTACATGTCACCTCTACATTACACAACCAACAATTAATCAGCCGTGCGACCCTAATCACGTGTTCAGATCCTCCCTCTGTACCCACGTCCCGGTTCTGTGATGCTCTGTAATGCATGCAGGTAATCTTATGTGTGCAGTAGATTTGGAATCACCTCTTGGGGACTTCCGACAGACGCTGCTTGTGAAAGGCAGTGTGTTTTCGTCTCTGGGGATCCTCGCCGTGCTCTTGTTTGCAGGCTTTACTCAGCATCTCTGTATAATGAGCTGGAGAGTGCGCTGGGGAGGCGGGGTTTCAATAAATCACCGCTCATGTTCCGGTTATTTCGGTTCTGTAAGGTCACGCATCGTTGGATGAAAATTAATGAGATGCCGGTGGTACACAGTCATGCTGGAACTGAAACGAGGCCTTCCCTAAACTGTTGATGGCATACATCAATATTCCTTAATAATACACTTTAAGTCATTCATTCATTATCTTCCGCTTTATCCTCTATTAGGATCGCGGTGGGGTTCCCCATGCCCATCCAGGGGAGAACGTTTCGGGCGCTGGGCAGATAGACCCAGGACAGGGTGCCAATCCATCGCTGGGCACACACTCACTCACTCACACAGACACACTCTATATGGGGCAATTTGGAGAACTCAATTGACTTGATCCATGTTTTTGGACTGTGGGAGGAAACCGTAGAACCCGGAGGAAACCCACGCAGACACGGGGAGAACATGGAAACTCCACCCAGATGGGTATTCGAACCGGGAATCCCTAGCGCTGAGAGGCGAACGTGCTGACCACTAAGCCAGCGTGCCGCCTCGTTTTTGAAAATGATTTCATTCACTCATTATCTCCCGCTTTATCCTCTATTAGGTTCGCGGTGGCGTTCCCCATGCCCATCTCGGAACGTCTCAGAACGTCTCGGGCGCTGGGCAGACACACCCGGGACAGGGCGCCAATCCATCGCTGGGTACTCACTCACTCACACAGACACACTCTATATGGGGCAATTTGGAGAACTCAATTGACTTGATCCATGTTTTTGGACTGTGGGAGGAAACCGGAGAACCCGGAGGAAACCCACGCAGACACGGGGAGAACATGGAAACTCCACCCAGATGGGGATTCGAACCGGGGATCCCTAGAGCTGAGAGGAGAACGTGCTAACCACTAAGCCAGCGTGCCGCCTCGTTTTTGAAAATGATTTCATTCACTCATTATCTGCCGCTTTATCCTCTATTAGGGTCGCGGTGGCGTTCCCCATGCCCATCTCGGAACGTCTCAGAACGTCTCGGGCGCTGGGCAGACACACCCGGGACAGGGCGCCAATCCATCGCTGGGTACACACTCACACACTCAAACACACGCTATGGGGCAATTTGGAGAACCCAATTGACTTGATCCATATTTTTGGACTGTGGGAGGAAACCGGAGAACCCGGAGGAAACCCACGCAGACACGGGGAGGGCATGGAAACGCCACCCAGATTGGGATTCGAACCGGGAATCCCTAGTGCTGAGAGGAGAACGTGCTAACCACTAAGCCCACAATATAACCCCTTTTTGATTTTAAGAAAGAGGCGGCAGGATGTTATTATGTATTGGTTAGTTAGCATGCCTATACCTCTTTGCGCTCGGAATCCAGGTTCAAATCCCACAGTCCAAAAGCATGGATTCAAGGTGAATTGGCTGCGCTAAATTGCCCCTATCCATTTTATTCATTCATTCATTCATCATCTTCCACTTTATCCTCTATTAGGGTCGCGGTGCCCATCCAGGGGAGAACGTTTCGGGCGCTGGGCAGATACACCCAGGACAGGGTGCCAATCTATCACTGGGCACACACTCACTCACAAAGACACACTCTATATGGGGCAATTTGGAGAACTCAATTGACTTGATCCATGTTTTTGGACTGTGGGAGGAAACCGTAGAACCCGGAGGAAACCCACGCAGACATGGGGAGGACATGGAAACTCCACCCAGATTGGGATTCGAACCGGGAATCCCTAGCGCTGAGAGGCGAACGTGCTAACCACTAAGCCAGCGTGCCGCCTCGTTTTTGAAAATGATTTGATTAAATTTAAAAACCGAACACGCTGCGATGGACATGAGATTCTTTTTCTCTTCTTTAAAATGGATTACCTTCATTATCACACGCCGACCTTGTTTGACCTCTGTGCAGATGGCTTCCAGCCAATTTAACTTTTCAATCTCCAGCACAGAGTTTGGTCCGGAGTGGACACCTGCTCCCAGCTGAAGTTAACGGAAGGTTCTCTTTATCCGATTGAACATATCCAGTTTAGACGATGTAGACCACAGACAGATGGACAGAGTCGGAAAGAGTGCTGCCTTTTATATCTGCACTCTAAACCGTTGCCTTGTGGTCCTCACAGTATCTAATACATTAGAAATAGCTTGTGATGGCTTCATACATATGCACTCATCAGCCCCTTGTTTTTAACCTCAGTGTCCACTTATTATATGGATGGATTTTCCATGGAGTTTCCATGTTCTCCCCGTGTCCGCGTGGGTTTCCTCTGGGTTCTCCAGTTTCCTCCCACAGTCCAAAAACATGGTCAATTGAGTTCTCAAAATTTCCCCATATAAAGTGTGAGTGTGTGTGTGTGTGTGTGTTTGTGTGTGAGTGTGTGCCCAGTGATAGATTGGCGCCCTGTCCTGAGGTATAGGCATGCTAACCAATACATAATAACATCCTGCCGCCTCTTTCTTAAAATCAAAAAGGGGTTATATTGTGGGCTTAGTGGTTAGCACGTTCTCCTCTCAGCACTAGGGATTCCCGGTTCATCTGGGTGGAGTTTCCATGTTCTCCCTGTGTCTGCGTGGGTTTCCTCCGGGTTCTCCGGTTTCCTCCCACAGTCCTAAAACATGGATCAGGTCAATTGAGTTCTCCAAATTGCCCCATATAGAGTGTGTCTTTGTGAGTGAGTGTGTGCCCAGTGATAGATTGGCACCCTGTCCTGGGTGTATCTGCCCAGCGCCCAAAACGTTCTCCCCTGGATGGGCACCGCGACCCTAATAGAGGATAAAGTGGAAGATGATGAATGAATGAATGAATAAAATGGATAGGGGCAATTTAGCGCAGCCAATTCACCTTGAATCCATGCTTTTGGACTGTGGGGTTTGAACCTGGATTCCGAGCGCAAAGAGGTATAGGCATGCTAACCAATACATAATAACATCCTGCCACCTCTTTCTTAAAATCAAAAAGGGGTTATATTGTGGGCTTAGTGGTCAGCACGTTTGCCTCTCAGCACTAGGGATTCCCGGTTCGAATCCCAATCTGGGTTTCCATGTTCTCCCCGTGTCTGTGTGGGTTTCCTCCGGGTTCTCCGGTTTCCACCCACAGTCCAAAACATTGATCAAGTCAATTGAGTTCTCCAAATTGCCCCATATAGAGTGTGTCTGTGTGAGTGAGTGTGCGCCCAGTGATAGATTGGCACCCTGTCCTGGGTGTATCTGCCCAGCGCCCGAAACGTTCTGCCCTGGATGGGCACCGCGACCCTAATAGAGGATAAAGTGGAAGATGATGGATGGATGGATGGACTTTGTAGTTCTGTAGATTGTAGTCCATCTGTTTTGGTTGAATTTATTAGACCCCTTTACTCAGCCATGAGCCCCAAGGGACCCTCACAGAGCAGATATGAGGGTAGTTCGTATGACATGGTATTACACTAGTATGATTGGATCACACACCACAGTGCTTCAGGGTTTTTCGAAAACTTCACACACTGTACACTTTACAAATCTCTCTATGCAGGGAGAACATTTTGGGGCTGAGCAGATACACCCAGAATGGTGCCAATTCATTACAAAGCATTTGATATTTAAAAAAAATAAAATGGATAGGGCGGCACGGTGGCTTAGTGGTTAGCACGTTCGCCTCTCAGCACTAGAGATTCCCGGTTCGAATCCCAATCTGGGTGGAGTTTCCATGTTCTCCCCGTGTCTGCGTGGGTTTCCTCCGGGTTCTCCGGTTTCCTCCCACAGTCCAAAAACATGGATCAGGTCAATTGAGTGCTCCAAAATTGCCCCTTATAGAGTGTGTATGCGTGCATGTCTGTGTGAGTGAGTGTGTGCCCAGCGATGGATTGGCGTCCTGTCCTGGGTCTATCTGCCCAGCGCCCGAAACGTTCTCCCCTGGATGGGCATGGGGAACCCCACCTCGACCCTAATAGAGGATAAAGCGAAAGATAATGAATGAATGAATGAATAAAATGGATAGGGGCAATTTAGAGCAGCCAATTCACCTTGAATCCATGCTTTTGGACTGTGGGATTTGAACCTGGATTCCGAGCGCAAAGAGGTATAGGCATGCTAACCAATACATAATAACATCCTGCCGCCTCTTTCTTAAAATCAAAAAGGGGTTATATTGTGGGCTTAGTGGTCAGCACGTTCTCCTCTCAGCACTAAAGATTCCCGGTTCGAATCCCAATCTGGGTGGAGTTTCCATGTTCTCCCCTTGTCTGCGTGGGTTTCCTCCGGGTTCTCCAGTTTCCTCCCACAGTCCAAAAACATGTATCAAATCAATTGAATTCTCCAAATTGCCCCATATAGAGTGTGTCAGTGTGAGTGAGTTTGTGCCCAACGATAGATTGGCGTCCTGTCCTGGGTCTATCTGCCCAGCGCCCGAGACGTTCTCCCCTGGATGGGCATGGGGCTTTTATAGTGCAGTATTTCTCCAAATCCAGCTCTCTCTCCTCCAGCCGCTCCGACCTCCTCTCACTATCACAGAAGGAGAGATAATCCGAGATTAATTACAGGCAGGTGTTACCATTTACCTGATCTGCATCTTAAACCTGTCTCTCATGAATTGTCTTTGCGGGCGACATGGTGGCTTAGTGGTTAGCATGTTCTCCTTTCAGCACTGAGGATCCACCTTGAATCCCAATCTGGGTGAAGTTTCCATGTTCCATGTCGTGTCTGTGTCTGTTTTCTCCTACACTCCAAAAACATGGATTCAAGGTAAATGGAAGGCTTTAAATTGCCCCATATAGAGTGTGTTTGTGTGTTACAACATGTGGGCGGCACGGTGGCTTACTGGTTAGCACGTTCTCTTAGTGCTAGGGGTTCACAGTTCTAATCCCAATCTGGGTGGAGTTTTCATGTTCTCGCCGTGTCCGCATGGGGGTTTCCTTCGGGTTCTCCGGTTTCCTCTCACAGTCCAAAAAAATGGATCAAGTCAATTGAGTTCTCCAAATTGCCCCATATAGAGTGTGTCTGTGTGAGTGAGTGTGCCCGGTGATGGACTGGCATCCTGTCCTGGGTGTATCTGCTCCAGCGCCCGAAACGTTCTCCCCTGGATGGGCAACCCAAGTAGAAGATAAAGTGGATAAAGTGGATAAAGTGGTTAGCACGTTCTCCTTTCAGCACTGAGGATCCACCTTGAATGCCAATCTGGGTGAAGTTTCCATGTTCTTCTCGTGTCTGTGTCTGTTTTCTCTTACACCCCAAAAACAGAGTGTGTTTGTGTGTGTGTGTGTGTGTGAGTGAATGTGCCCGGTGATGGACTGGCATCCTGTCCTGGGTGTATCTGCCCAGCGCCCGAAACGTTCTCCGAAACGTTCTCCCCTGGATGGGCAACCCATAGAGGATAAAGCGGAGATAATGGATGGATGGCTGGATGTACAACATGTAGATGAGTAATTTAAAAAAATCATATAAGCATAGGGCATCTGCGATATACATGGATGGATGGATGGATGGATGGATGGATGGACATGTGGGTGGACGGACAGTCAGATAATTAGATAAACAGGATACACAGGACAGACAGACAGACAGATGGGATGCTATGATAGTAGAGTCACTGTGACAGAGTGACTTACCTAAAGATCCTTCTGGAACATCGTCCTGTGAGCAGATGGGTCCAAACATAGAGCTTTTTGGCGAGGTGTTGCAAACAACATTGGAGAGGGTGGCGGTTCGACAATGTTTTCGGCTTGTTTTGCTGCTTCTGGCACTGGATGCTGGGACTGTGTGTGTGACATGAGAAAATCTACCAAACAACTTTTAAGCGTAATGTGGCGTGATGAGAAGAACCTGTAGATTGGAGACAGGCTTGGGATGCAGATCAGGTGAATGGTCACACTTGTCTGTGATTAATGTCTCTAATGATCTCGCCTCTTGAGGCAGGAGAGGGAAAAGGGAATGTGATCTACATGTGACATCACGTGGCAGGTGCTGGTACTGTTAAAGCCCAGTTGCTCGAAAAGTGTTTTTGTGGCAAACGTTTTTGTTGTTGTAGCTGCCTGAAGAGTGATTAGTGCTGTTGTGCACAGAGGAAACTTATATTTAGGGGATGTGGGAGTTGTTTGGTGTGGTGTTTTTAATTAGATTTTTTCGCTCAGTTAATTCAATTATTCATTCATTCATTCATTATCTCCCGCTTTATCCTCTATTAGGGTCGCGGTGGGGTTCCCCATGCCCATCCAGGGGAGAACGTCTCGGGCGCTGGGCAGATACACCCAGGACAGGGCGCCAATCCATCGCTGGGCACACACTCACTCACACAGACACACTCTATATGGCAATTTGGAGAATTCGATTGACTTGATCCATGTTTTTGGACTGTGGGAGGAAACCGGAGAACCCGGAGGAAACCCACGCAGACACGGGGAGAACATGGAAACTCCACCCAGATGGGTATTCGAACCGGGAATCCCTAGCGCTGAGAGGAGAACATGCTAACCACTAAGCCAGCGTGCCGCCTTAATTAAATTAAGTTTCTTTAAAAAAAATAATAAAAGCGGGGGGGGGGGGGTTCCCCATGCCCATCCAGGGGAGAACGTTTTGGGCGCTGGGCAGATACACCCAGGACAAGGTGCTAAACTCGCTCACACAGACACACTCTATATGGGGCAATTTAGACCCTACAATTTACCTTGACTGTGGGAGAAACCCACAGGGGAGAAACTCCACCCAGATCGGGATTCAAACCTGGTTCGCCAACGCTGAGAGGCAAATGTGCTGACCACTAAGCCACTGTGCTGCCCAAGAAGTGACCATCCATCCATCAATCCATTATCTTCCACTTTATCCTCTACTAGGGTCGCGTGGGAGGTGGGGGGGGTTCCCATGCCCATCCAGGCGAGAACATTTCGGGCGCTGGGCAGATACACCCAGGACAGGGCACCAATCTATTGCTGGGCACACACTCACACACTCTATGTGGGGCAATTTGGAGCATTCAGTTGAGCTTGATCCATATTTTTGGACTGTGGAAAAAAACCGGAGAACCCGGAGGAGAGGAGAGAACATGGAAACACCCAGATTAGGATTCGAACCTGGATCCCCAGCACTGAGAGGAGAACATGCTAACCACCATCCATCCATCAATCCAATATCTTCCACTTTATCCTCTACTAGGGTCACGCGGGAGGTGGGGGGGGGTTCCCATGCCCATCCAGGGGAGAACGTTTCGGGCGCTGGGCAGATACACCCAGGACAGGGCACCAATCTATTGCTGGGCACACACTCACACTCACACACTCTATGTGGGGCAATTTGGAGCATTCAGTTGAGCTTGATCCATATTTAGCTTGATCCATATAGAGAACATGGAAACAGATTAGGATTAGGATTAGGATTCGAACCTGGATCCCCAGCACTGAGAGGAGAACATGCTAACTAGGGGTGAGCTGCAATAATCGCTGATTCGACGATTCGATTCGGAGAACCGTAGTCGACTATGAACCTCATAGTCGAATGTACCATTTTGACCACATGGGGGTGCCCATGGCTGCTGCTAAGCATTAGTTTTTACATGAAATGTCTTTGTTTTCGTTATATATATATAGCCTTTTGTCAAATAAAATCATCCTAATTTCTAGAAAAAAAAAGAAAAAAGAAAAACAAAAAAAAAGGTTTTCTTTTGTTTGGAAAACAAGTAAAATATATATTTAATTTTTTTTTTTTTTTAATTATGCTTATAGCGCCATCTTGTGGTGAAATTTTAACTGATTCGACTATCAGTCGACTATAGGGAAAATCTGACGAATCAGATTCGACTACGAAAATATGTAGTTGAATACAGCCCTAATGCTAACCACTAAGCCACCGTGCTGCCCAAGAAGCGACCAATCCCACGTAAATTACTGTTCACACTGTTTGCTGGCAACGTTATTACAAGCGCGGGAGCAGTGGCTAGTATTTTAATACTCTGAGACTGTAACCTCAACGCATCATTTACATTTCACTGTTCACACATTTCTCATATTTAGCTATGCAGGATTTCCATTGCAGGATTTTTACTGGTAATAAGCCATTTTTAAATTGCATTCCACGAGAAATCCGAAGCACTTTGTCCGCCGCCGAGTCGTCACAGCCATGCATTCAATTCAGGAATGAAAGCAGAGATGGGAAATCTGCATTTTAAGTGGGTGGGTTGGTGTCCGTGTGCTTTGCTTTTCCTTTTTTTTTTTGATTCCCCCGTCTGTTAAGCTGGATGTGTATCGAAGGGAACAGGTTGTTTTGTCATGCTTTCACCTGCTGCGCTCTTGGAACAGATTTGGAACCCACTTCTCTGTTGATCCTCATTTTTTGGAACATGTAGCTATGTTCTACGCTGTGGATTGCCAAGTGTGAAGGCTTGCAGAGTCGTCTGTGCAATCTCTCACACACAAAAAGAGAAAGAGATGGCAGTTCCGCCGATGATGAGCTGGAACCGGCTGTAGTGGCAGAGATGGTATAATTGAAATGGCTGACAGGTTATTATGGATTTTGAGATGAACCTCTTATTCTGAAGGTGAAAAATAATCATGCAGTATGTGTTTGTGTGTGTGTAGCAAAGATGCCTGCCCCCGAGCAGGGGCTTGCAGCGGAGGAGGAGGAGAAGGGACAGAATTGCGAAGATGGATCCAGTGCCCAAAAGATGGAGACTGAAAGTACCACCACGAACATCCTGGCCTCTGTTAAAGAGCAGGTTTGTAAACATTGTTACTTGAAACATCTCTGTTACTTCTATCTTACTCTTACGTTGATTTCTTACACTGAAGTCAGTGGAACCCATCCACCAATTATCTTACACTTAATTCCTTCTTGGGGTTTCACATGCCCATCAATGGGAGAACGTTTCAGGCCCTGAGCAGATACACCCAGGACAGAGCGCCGATCACTCTGTTTAAGGTTGACAAACATCCATCCATCCATCCATTATCTTCCGCTTTATCCTCTGTTAGGGTCGCGGTGGGGTTCCCCATGCCCATCCAGGGGAGAACGTCTCGCACGCTGGGCAGATACACGAGTTCAAGTTCAAGTTAATTATTTTATATAGCACTTTTTACAACAGTACATTGTCACAAAGCAGCTTTCATTCATTCATTCATTATCTCCCGCTTTATCCTCTATTAGGGTCGCGGTGGGGTTCCCCATGCCCATCCAGGGGAGAACGTCTCGGGCGCTGGTCAGATACACCCAGGAACAGGCCGCCAATCCATCGCTGGGTACACACTCACACACTGTTATATGGGGCAATTTGGAGAATTCAATTGACTTGATCCATGTTTTTGGACTGTGGGAGGAAACCGGAGAACCCGGAGGAAACCCACGCGGACACGGGGAGAACATAGAAACTCCACCCAGATGGGGATTCGAACCGGGAATCCCTAGCGCTGAGAGGCGAACGTGCTAACCACTAAGCCACCGTGCCCAAAGCAGCTTTACAGAATGAAAAACCTTTAAACCCCCAAAGAGCGAGCCGAAGCAACAGTGGCAAGAAAAAACTCCATCTTATGCTGTTATTTAAGGAAGAAACCTTGGGAGGACCAAGACTCAGTGGGGGACTCATCCTCCTTGAGCGGCCAGGCAGTAACAACAGTGTAGGACAGCCATGTACAGGTATCTAACCAATGGAAAAACTCTAACAGCTGGAAAACTATATGTGAGTCCATTAGGAGGCGTCCTGCAGGACCGCCAGTCCAATTAATATTTAGGTTCCATCCAGTTTTCGTCGGCAGAGCCATGGATGAAGGTCTGTCTACACCTCCAGGAAGCCGGGGGACACCTCAAAAGAAACAGATAAAGGAAGGCAGTTAGAGCTAATAATAAAGCATGGCATTTAATTAATAAGTAATTAATTGACGCAGTGCAGCGTTAATTACTTTTGTTGAGATGGCGCTCCGGAACAGCATCATTTCAGCGCCACACCCCCCCATTAATGATGAGGTGGGTGAAGAGGTGAAAACGCCAGCATACACTGATCACAGATTACCCCCCAACACAGCCAAGCCTGAGATCTACATCTTTATCTACAGGGGATTAATTAAACGCAAGATTAAATAAATGTACACCCAGGACAGGGCGCCAATCCATCGCTGGGCACACACTCACTCACACAGACACACTCTATATGGGGCAATTTAGAGAACTCAATTGGCTTGATCCATGTTTTTGGACTGTGGGAGGAAACCAGAGAACCCGGAGGAAACCCACGCGGACACGGGGAGAACATGGAAACTCCACCCAGATTGGGATTCGAACCGGGAATCCCTAGCGCTGAGAGGAGAACATGCTAACCACTAAGCCACCATGCCGCCCCACATCTCATTATCTTCTGCTTGGAGAATTCAATTGACCTCAGTTGACTTGATCCATGTTTTTGGACTGTGGGAGGAAACCGGAGAACCCGGAGGAAACCCACGGGGAGAACATGGGAACTCCACCCAGATTGGGACTCGAACTGGGAATCCCTAGCGCTGAGAGGTATTCATTCAGATATGCAGACATCCGAAAAAAGAAATCGAAGTTACATTCACAGTGAAGACAATACGGCCGTAATATTCATGTTGTACAAGTGCTCTGCTTTTATTTTGATTCAGGTTCAACGTAAACGTTCGGCATGGCCCTCCATAATAGTCCCAGTTTCTCATGTGGCTCCTTCAAGAAGATTTACTGAGCAGCCCAGATGTAATTCAGTGCCATTACACTGAGTCAAATCGAAAAGGGGAACTAAAAACTAAAAACAATAAAGCTGAATTGTGTCAGGATTGTTCATACAGTACCAGTCAAAAGTTTGGACACACCTCATTTTTGCTCCATTGTCCATTTTCTCCCCTTACCATATTGATGGACTTTGTAGTTTTATAATTACAGACTGTAGTCCATCTCTGTTCTTTGTTGTTGTTAGTCCCCTGTTGGTTCTCTGTTCTCTGTTGGTCAGGAGCATCACAGAACAGGTATCATTTGGGTGGTGGATTGTTTATTGTCAGTTCTGCAGTGACACTGATGTGGTGAGGGGGTTTTAGTGTAGTTTCATTTCTCCACCTCAGAGACACTGCTGGGATAGGAACAATGCACCAACCCAATAATCCCTGCTCTGTGGTGTTACTATTGGGGTTCTGACCATTAGAACAGAGTAAAGGGGACGTACACAGTATGTACTGTAGAACACACACAGATGGACTACAGTCTGGAAACTTTACAGGAATTGGAACTGAGAACATAGCATTTTTTAAAGATTATTATATTTAGATTTTGTTGAAAGTGACCTTGAGGATTATTTTCATTTCTGTAAAGGTTCTTAGCTCAGAGAAGGAAAACAAACAGGGAACCTATCTAGCTGTGCAGAACAGCGTCTCACTGTCTGTACTTATAGCTCTGGCAGACAGGTAACCTACCTGCGTGCCATCTGTGCCAGCTCGAGAAAGTGACCTTCAAGAGTACTGTCGTATCCGCGAAGGCTCATGCTGTTGATTGTTATTGAAACGAGAAAGCTGTCAGGCTAGTGCACTATTTGAAACCACAGATCTGATTGTATTGAATTTAATAAATATACTTTTTTATTTTCTTAAAATCCATCCATCCATTATCTTCCGCTTTATCCTCTATTAGGGTCGCGGTGGGGTTCTCCATGCCCATCCAGGGGAGAACGTTTCGGGCGCTGGGCAGATAGACCCAGGACAGAGCGCCAATCTATCGCTGGGCACACACTCACTCACACAAACACACTCTATATGGGGCAATTTGGAGAACTCAATTGACTTGATCCATGTTCTTAAATTGGGTCATTTAGCAGACGCTTTTATCCAAAGGTGAGCACAGGGTTAATCACAACATCCCTGGAGCAAATGAGGGTTAAGGGTCTTGCTCAAGGACCCACACTGGTAACTTCAGTGGTCCTGGGATTTGAACCCCCAACCTTCAGATTGATAGCCCAATGCCCTAACCACTGAGCTAACCCGCCCCTTGGACTGTTCTTGGACTGTTGGAGGAAACCGGAAAACCCAGAGGAAACCCACGCGGAAACGGGGAGAACATGGAAACTCCACCCAGATTGGGATTCGAACCGGGAAGCCCTAGTGCTGAGAGGAGAACATGCTAACCACTAAGCCACCGTGCCGCCCATTTTCTTAAAATATTTGAAATATAAAAATTATGTCTTTAGATTAGATAACTGGTATAATTATTAAATAACCTGTTACAGTTTAAACATAATAACATGCAGTTAGGATCCAGGGAGGGCATTCGTAAGCTTGTGGTTAAGAAACCAGCCTTGTGGCCTGAAGATCCCATTTATTTGAGGTTTTGAGGTACTTGGTTTGATTCCTGGTCCCACCAAGTACCACGAGCAATGCATCTAACCCCAATTGCTACCTGGGCAGCGTATACAGGACTGCCCACCGCTCCAAACATGTGTGTTCACTTCACTCAGTGTCTGTATATATGTGTGTGTTCTGCACGGATGGGTTAAATGTGGAGGACTAATTCCTAAGTACAGTAGACAAAATAGATCACCTTATCACTTATCTGATCTATTTGCCAAGTTAAAACCAGATGGTGACTTGTTTTTTGTCCAGCAGCATATCAGGACTGATGATGATTATTTTTATTATTATTATTATTTACTTATAATAATTGTGTTAGTGAACCAAATCCTAAAAGTTAATAATTGAGGTACGAGCTAGACTGGAATATTTGATTTTCCTATTTCTGAAGTGAATCAGTGTCACGGTGACAACATCTGATTTATGATCTGCGGTATGAATAATAATGCTCAGACGCGGAGAATCGATTCCCGTTAAAGGATAACCTGTCAGAAAGACGGCCGAGACAATCGCATGGGCGGTTGGTTCCAGAATTGTCTAGCTGAATTAGGACACAAGACACGCATTGTCTCTGTGAGTAATGGGTGAAATGGTGGAGACTTGTGACTGGCAGCTAACAGCACAAAACAAATCAGTACTGCATCAGGGTGACGTTGCACCAATGGTTTTTTTTATTCTTACATACTACAAGTATTGAGTCGCTGATTAACTGGACAACTGTTCAAAATCAGAAAAGACAGGGTTGTGAAACAAAAACTGGACATCCTGAGGGAATTCTTTTCAGCTAGCTGCCTGGATGATGGCTGAGTGTAGTGTGTGCATCTGTTTTGTGTTTGTGGGAGCACCAGTTTGTGTCTGTGTGCAAAGCCGTCCCTTGAAACAGCTGCATCAATGGGCTGTTTTTACGGAGTCAGAGAAAGACACAGCACAGTTGTCTAATATGGGCGCACACACACACACACACACACACACGTTCTAGAGTTCAGAGAGCAGCCTGAAAGCCTCTCAGCCGGTAAACGCAACCTTCCTTTGGAAGCAAACAAGCATATTTTAACTCTGTGCAGTGGATGAAACATCAGCTCTGCCGGGCTCCGTCTTATTGATGTGGCCCTTAAAAGTTAAGAAAGTCTTACTTTTAATGAACATCCTTTGCCCTCTTTTCACATTTCGGAATAGGAGCTCCAATTTGAGCGGCTGACCAGAGAGCTCGAGGTGGAGAGGCAGATTGTGGCCAATCAACTGGAGCGATGCAAACTGGGGGCGGAGTCACCAGGTGCCAGCGACAGGTACGTCTTCGGTTTTTTTTGTTTTTGTTTTTTTTGCCACAGTATTTTCAGATGTAGCAGTTACAGTCATGTTAGTGTAGATTTGTGTGACATGCTTATTCCAGCAGCAAATAAAGAGACCGGAGGGACTGTGAGGGGAGGTGGGGGGGTGTAGCGATAGAACCGCAACGCTGATGATTTACAATCTCTGGCAGTTTATCTCACAACCACATGGCCTTGATCGCATTTTGCTATGTCCAATCCATCACAAGGCATCCCACTCTGACTCATTTAATCACTGGCTAACATCGAGGGCTGATTCAGAGTAACTAATGCATCCAGAATGAAAAACCCTATTGGCAGTGAATCCGAGGATACAGTCGAGTGGAGGAGCATTCGTATGTCTAATGTCCAATACATCAAAGTAGAGATGTTTTTCTGGCATTAAATTTAGGCATCAAATGAGATTTTAAGATTAACATTACAAAAATGTTACAGATTTTAAAATGTGAACATCCATCCATCCATTATCATCCGCTTTATCCTCTATTAGGGTCGTGGGGGGGTTCCCCATGCCCATCCAGGGGAGAACGTTTCGGGCGCTGGGCAGATACACCCAGGACAGGGCGCTGATCTATCGCTGGGCACACACTCACTCACTCACACAGACACACTCTATATGGTGCAATTTGGAGAACTCAATTGACTTGATCCATGTTTTTGGAATGTGGGAGGAAACCGGAGAACCCGGAGGAAACCCACGCTGGCACGGGGAGAAAATGGAAACCGTTTATTAGAACTGAATGTCCTATTCACTGCTGACAGACATATTTCATGTAATTTAATTTTATCCAATATAACTAATAAATGGAGGCGGCACGGTGGCTTAGTGGTTAGCACGTTCGCCTCTCAGCGCTAGGGATTCCCGGTTCGAATCCCCATCTGGGTGGAGTTTCCATGTTCTCCCCGTGTCTGCGTGGGTTTCCTCCGGGTTCTCCGGTTTCCTCCCACAGTCCAAAAACATGGATCAAGTCAATTGTGTTCTCAAAATTGCCCCATATAGAGTGTGTCTGTGTGAGTGAGTGTGTCCAGCGATGGATTGGCGCCCTGTCCTGGGTCTATCTGCCCAGCGCCGAGACGTTCTCCCCTGGATGGGCATGGGGAACCCCACCGCGACCCTAATAGAGAATAAAGCGGGAGATAATGAATGAATGAATAACTAATAAATGATCAAACAATATGAATGTAACAACGGTTTGAAAAATGGATAAATACACTCACGAAAGGGCAATTTTTAAAGAGGACAAGGGGGGATAAGGGATCTGCGCTAAAGCCCCTGATGTTTCTAAACTCTAAAAACGCCCCTGACATACAGTATATAACATGCGATGTTACAAATGTACTGTGGTCGACTTTTCAAGTACAATAAAATGAAATGTGACACAGTAAGCATAATACCAACACATTTCTTAGAAAGCTGAACTAAATTTAGAAGTTGTTTTGTCAAAGTGTGATTTGTGGAATGTGTGTGGGTGAGTGTGTGTGTGTAGTGTGGGGTGTGTGGGTGGTTTGCTTGTTTGTAATGTGTAACTATTATCTTGGTGTTAGGTTTTAGTTCTTTATAATGATGTGAATGAGGATCTTTACCCTGAGGTATTTTTAATGTAATCCATTGTCCAAGAAACTTGTGTGTGTGTATATATATATATATGTATATATATAACGCCCTGTATATATATATACATATATATATATATATATATATATATATATATATATATATATATATATATATATATATATATATATATATATTTATATATATTTATACAGGGCGTACCACCCTGTAAAGTTTGCCAACTTTGAGAGGAGATATTTTAATAAAGACACAGGAGGTGCAGTGGTGTAGTTATTAGCATGTTCGCCTCTCAGTGCTGGAGATTTACATTCGAATCCCCATCCAGATGAAGTTTCCACGTTCTCCCCGTGTCTGTGTGTCTTGTCTCCAGTTTCCTCCCTCAGCAAATTGGCTGCTCTAAATTGCCCCTATCTAAATTGCTCCCACATTGTGTGTGTGTCTGCGTGTATAAGTGTATGCCCAGTGATGGATTGGCGCCCTGTCCTGGGTGTATCTGTAGAACTTCCTATCTTCCAGAACATGGAGACTCCATCCAGATTGGGATACGAACCTGCATCCCCAGCACTGAGAAGCAAATGAGCTAACCACTAAACCACTGTGCCACCCCTTGTCCAGATTGTAATAATTTATTAAAAGAACGTGTTGATTTGATTTATGTGTTTATTTTTATTCAGCTCCTCGGAGAAGTCTTTGCTGTGGAGATCAGCAGGTGAGGCTTTGGTTTATTTTGGTATTTGTGTTTATTCCCTCTACAAAGCTTAAATAGTAATTTCACCAGGATGAGCTGCAAACAAAAGGGGGCAAATATGTGTTCAAAAGTAATTTATTTAAATGATTACAGAATGAAAATTAGCTTTATTTGTAGGTCCATATAAGCGCAGGGTGATATTTTAAAACCCGTAATTACAAAAAAAAAAACAAAAATGTGTAAAAAGCACATAATGCATCGATAAAAACAGGACATAGGTCCGGTGTATTTATCATTTTATCCTCTATTAGGGTCGTGGGGGGTTCCCCATGCCCATCCAGCGGAGAACGTTTCGGGTGCTGGGCAGATACACCCAGGACAGGGTGCCAATCTATCACTGGGCACACTCACTCACACAGACACACACAAACACACTATATATGGGGCAATTTGGAGAATTCAATTGACCTTAATCCATGTTTTTGGACTGTGGGAGGAAACCGGAGAAACCCACAGAAAACCCACACGGACACGGGGAGAACATGGAAACTCCACCCAGATTGGGATTCGAACCGGGAAGCCCCAGAGCTGAAAGGAAAACATGGTAACCACTAAGCCCCCATGCCGCCTCAATATTTAGAGATATTTGGGGTGGTGCGGGGAGGAGGTTGGTTCCCCAAGCATGGGCGCTGGGCAGATACACCCAGGACAGAGCACCAATCTCTCACTGAGCATGTACTGACTCACTTTAGAGAGTTCAATTTACCTTAAATCCATGTTTTTGGACTGTGGGAGGAAACCGAAGAACCCAGAGGAAACCCATGTGGACGCGGAACATGGAAACTCCACCCAGATTGGGATTCGACCCTGTATCCCCAGTGCTGAGAGGGGACTGGGCCAACCACTAAGCCACCGTGCCGCCCTCCGGTGTATTTAAAGTTTATCAAAACAAATGTCCGACACTTTGACCCTTTCTGTTTCTAGACTCTTCAGCAGCTGGTGTGTCGAAGCTCCACGCGGCGGACGACTGCCCTTCTCCCACATTTGGGGCTAGATCTCAGCGGTCACCTTATTCCCTTGAACTGGAGCAGATCTCCCTGCGTGAAAGTGAGGGTTCGTTAGTGCACCTCTCAGTATACTGCCACAGTAACAGCTGTACCATGCTCACCTCTAACTACCACTAACAAATAAAAGTCATATTATTTTCATTCCAACTAAATTCAAACGTATTTTATCACTGACGGCGTTTGCCAAATTTTTCCCCAAATTTTCTTAAAGAAAAGCCATGCACCACATTGCTGTCATACACTGCTATAGTGTTAGATTGCGTGGTGGTCAGCACGTCGCCTCGTTTAGCATTCTTTTTCTTCCATCCATTATCTTCCGCTTTATCCTCTATTAGGGATGCGGGGGGGGTCCCCATGCCCATCCAGGGGAGAACGTTTCGGGCGCTGGGCAGATACACCCAGGACAGGGTGCCAATCTATCGCTGGGCACACTCACTCACACAGACACACACACTCTATATGGGGCAATTTGGAGAACTCAATTGGCTTGATCCATGTTTTTGGACTGTGGGAGGAAACCGGAGAACCCGGAGGAAACCCACGCAGACACGGGGAGAACATGGAAACTCCACCCAGATGGGGATTCGAACCGGGAATCCCTAGCGCTGAGAGGAGAACATGCCAACCACTAAGCCACCGTGCCGCCCACAACATTCATTCATTCATTATCTCCCGCTCTATCCCCTACTAGGGACGCGGTGGGGTTCCCCATGCCCATCCAGGGGAGAACGTTTTGGGCGCTGGGCAGATACACCCAGGACAGGGCGCCAATCTATCGCTGGGCACACTCACTCACACAGACACACACACTCTATATGGGGCAATTTGGAGAACTCAATTGGCTTCATCCATGTTTTTGGACTGTGGGAGGAAACCGGAGAACCCAGAGGAAACCCACGCTGACACGGGGAGAACATGGAAACTCCACCCAGATGGGGATTCGAACTGGGAATCCCTAGCGCTAAGAGGAGAACATGCTAACCACTAAGCCACCGTGCCGCCGACAACATATTATACTATAATATATGTATAATATTGTACGGCATATTTGTTATTTGTAAATATAACTGTATATTGTAAATACAGTAAATTGCAATTTTACAAGAGAGACACCATCATGCCGGAACAAAATTCCTTGTGTGTGTAACATACTTGGCAAATAAAACTGATTCTGTTTCTTGTTGATGTAAACGTTTGCATAGCTGCCAACCAGCACACAATTGTTTTTGGCATGGTATCTCAGTGGTTAGGGCATTGGGCTATCATTCTGAAGGTTGACGGTTCAAATCCCAGGTCCACTGAAGTTACCAATGTGGGTCCTTGAGCAAGACCCTTAACCCTCATTGCTCCAGGGATGTTGTGATTAACCCTGTGCTCACCTTGTAAGTCTCTTTGGATAAAAGCGTCCAATAAATGACCAAATGTAAATGTAATGTTTTATGTTCTTCACTCAGGGTCAGCAGCTAATTCACGCAGCTCAACCCAGATGAACTCATATTCTGACAGTGGTTATCAAGAAGTGAGCGGTTACTACAGCAACTTGGTCACTCCCAGGAGGTCAGAGGGCCGCTCCCAGTCCACTAGCTCCGCGCCTTGTTTTAGTCCAAGCCTGGCTATGGGATCCCGAGCCGAGGGACAGGCATCATCACAGGTACAAGTAAACAGAAGTCCAGGTACTTTGTTTAACGAATAGATTAATATTCACGTTCAGTTATTGTGATCTAGTTTGGCAGCATGGTGGCTTAGTGGTCAGCATGTTCGCCTCTCAGTGCTAGGGATTCCCTGTTCGAATCCCAATCTGGGTGAAGTTTCCATGTTCTCCGGTTTCCTCCCACAGTCCAAAAACATGGATCAAGTCAATTGAATTCTCCAAATTGCCCCATATAGAGTGTGTCTGTGTGAGTGATTGTGTGCCCAGTGATAGATTGGCGTCCTGTCCTGGGTGTATCTGCCCAGCGCCCGAGACGTTCTCCCCTGGCTGGGCATGGAGGTGGGGGTGGTAGCTTAGTGGTTAGTGCGTTTGGGCTATCAATCTGAAGGTTGGAGGTTTAAACCCCAAGTCCACCAAAGTTGACATTGTGGTTCCTTGAGCAAGTTCCTAAACCATTATAGCTCCAGTTGTGTGCTAACCCTGTACTCTAAACCTTGTAAATACTTGTACATTGCATTGGAATATTGTGACTATAGCGCTGTGGCGCTGTGTTTGAGGAAGGCCGTTGGTCATTGGAAGTGATTAACACACATAACGCGGTTCCGCCTGATGAACGTGTGCAGTCTATATAAGTTGTAACATCGCACGCCGTGAAGAGAGACACATGGAACGGCAGAAGTGAGACTTGCGGCAATGACATTGGACAACATTTGTATATTAACTTATTTTAAAGTGTTAATAAAGCGTGAGAAAGTCTCTTAAGAACTCATTCATTAACTCATCGTTACAGCAATCTGTCTGTCTGTCTGTCTATCTGTCTGTCTGTCTGTTTATCTGTCTGTCTGTCGATCTATCTATCAGTCTGTCTGTCTGTCGATCTATCTGTCTGTCTGTTTGTCTATCTATCTATCTATCTATCTATCTGTCTGTCTGTCTGTCTGTCTGTCGATCTATCTGTCTGTCTATCTGTCTATCTATCTATCTATCTATCTATCTATCTATCTATCTATCCGTCTGTCTGTCTGTCGATCTATCTATCTATCCGTCTGTCTGTCGATCTGTCGATCTATCCGTCTGTCTGTCTGTCTGTCTGTCTATCTATCTGTCTGTCTATCTGTCTGTCTATCTATCTGTCTGTCTGTCTGTCGATCTATCTATCTATCCGTCTGTCTGTCGAACTGTCGATCTATCTATCTATCCGTCTGTCTGTCTGTCTGTCGGTCGGTCGGTCTATCTGTCTGTCTATCTGTCTGTCTGTCTGACGATCTGTCTGTCTGTCTTTATGTCTGTCTGTCTGTCAATCTATCTATCTATCTATCTGTCTATCTGTCTGTCTGTCTGTCTGTCTGTCGATCTATCTGTCTGTCTGTCTATCTGTCTATCTATCTATCTATCTATCTATCTATCTATCTATCTATCTATCTGTCTGTCTGTCTGTCTGTCTGTCTGTCTGTCTGTCTGTCTGTCTGTCGATCTATCTATCCGTCTGTCTGTCTGTCGATCTATCTATCTATCCGTCTGTCTGTCGATCTGTCGATCTATCCGTCTGTCTGTCTGTTTATCTATCTATCTGTCTGTCTATCTGTCTGTCTATCTATCTGTCTGTCTGTCTGTCGTTCTGTCTGTCTGTCTATATGTCTGTCTGTCTGTCAATCTATCTATCCGTCTGTCTGTCGATCTGTCTGTCTGTATGTCTGTCTGTCTATCTATCTATCCGTCTGTCTGTCTATCTATCTATCTATCCGTCTGTCTGTCTGTCGATCTATCTATCCGTCTGTCTGTCGAACTGTCGATCTATCTATCTATCCGTCTGTCTGTCTGTCTGTCTGTCTGTCGGTCGGTCGGTCGGTCTATCTGTCTGTCTATCTATCTGTCTGTCTGTCTGACGATCTGTCTGTCTGTCTTTATGTCTGTCTGTCTGTCTATCTATCTATCTATCTATCTATCCGTTTGTCTATCTGTTGATCTGTCTGTCTGTCGATCAATCTCTCCGTCTGTCTGTCTATCTGTCTGTCTGTCTATCTGCCTGTCTGTCGATCTATCTATATATCTGTCTGTCTGTCAAAAATATTTGTTCCCATCCGAAACTATGGGATATCAGATTTTGCAGCACAAACCATAAGGACATTTATTTAATGGTTGGTGGTCAGTCTCTACAATGTGAGGACAATTCATTTATCTACAGGTATAGACAAACAGCGGTTTGTTTCTTTGTAAAATGGGCCTAAGGCGACTAAATTATAACTTCTAGGTTCCCTGGGAAACCCAAAAGCTGTTCATAAATAGCTCATTGTTAAAGTAAAAAACAAAGCATCCCACCAACAAATGCCCTTGTGGATATGTTCGTACAGTAACCCTCTTTATTTTAAGGTAAGGGAGTAGCCATCACAAAATTCCGAACAAACGGCAAACAATACATCAGGATTAGTGACTATTTGTATAATTAATACGAATTTAACATAAAGTCTTAAAGTCAATCTGATATCTTGCACGCTTGTATTGTTTTTGTCATGATCTTAATTAATATTAAGTACCGGCTGTTAATGTTGCCCATTGTGTGCGTGTGTACTCTGTCTTGCAGATGCCAGGTGGTCGCGTAATGAGGCGTGTTAGTTCAGTGCCCTCTCGTGCCTCCTCTCCCGTCTACGCCCCCTCGCCGCTCCACTCCCGCCCTCCTTTAGGATCTTCCTTGGGAAGCCCGTACGGTTCACCCATCATCTCTGAACCCAGGCCTCTGGCCAGCATCTTCCCTGGCACCTCGCTGCCTCCCTCCTCCAGCCATGCCCCTGACCCACTTCACCCGTCCTACTCGGGGCAACGCAGGGAGAGCATGGGGTCTCCGACCCTGCTGCACTCAAGCATGGCAGCTCAGCCGCAGCACTACGGAACGCTGGGCAAGCATGACACTCACACGTACGATAACACACATTCCTCATTCGGCACGCGAGCTTATGACTTCTTCGAAAGGATCGTGCTTTCCAGACCAGACAGTCTCACAGGTGAGTGGCACGTACCAACACAACAACACATCACAGCTTTGGATCATTACAGTTTTTCTCAGTCGATTTGGTACATTTCTCACATCATGGTTTACATTGGCATCACAACAAGTGCATTTCTCAAAACAGTTAGTGCAAACAGCAAAACTCAATGAAATACCTGCAAAAGCACATACTTCACTCAAAATTCTTTGTTTTCGCCTCAAAAGCAAATATTTAGGTCAATCAATTTGTCAGTGCCATCAAAATATCTTGTCTGTGTGCCATTGCCTACGACAAGGCAGTCAAACTACTTAGTCATGTTGTCAGTGCAACAGTGAAGACTGTAAGCATATTCTGATGGAAACTAAGCTTTTGTTTACAAGAACGCTGCACATTCTCTGGCATATCAATTGAAACAATCCAAGTTACACACACAAATACAAACTTACAGAGCACAAAAAGTTACACATGACTGTATGTGGGAGATGGACAGCAAGAAATTGGACTGGAATAAAATTTAGAGTAATATTCTTTACTGTATTATTTTCTAACAGCACTGCAATCTGTTGACAAAAAATCTAATTAAAGTTCTGGAACGATACAACTGTTTGCCTGCACTATATGGAATAAAGGAAAAACTACAAAATTAGAAATTTACTCTGAATACTCAAAACAACTTAAGGAATTACTGTAGTGCTTTCTTTTCTATTCATCCTGACACTCCTCTCTTTTGGGCCACATGTTTTCATCCACATCACACTGGAGATCTTCTCTTGCAATGCACCATGGAAATAATCTTCTAGAGTGTCTAATCCAGCCTTTGCAGTCATCTGCTGTGATATCCTCACAAGCTGCATCCATAGCAGTCAGCAGGTTCATCTGGACGTGTGGCTGGTGATCGTATACCTTCCATCTCCAGGCTGAGAAGAACTCCTCAGTAGGGTTCAGAAATGGGGAATAGGGTGGGAGGAACTCCATCAGCATTCAATGATGAGTGGCAAACCATTGCCTGGTTTTAGCGTGGTGAAAACTCACATTATCCCAAATGATCACATATTTGGGCAAATCCTCTTGCACCACACCTCTCTCATTATCAGGGATCCCTATAGAGGGTGTCCAAGAATGTGATGAGATGCTATAGGGCCCTATAATGGGAATATGTGTAAGCACGCCATTCTCTGACATAGCCGCACACATCGTGATGTTTCCTCCTCGTTGACCTGGCACATCAATGGTAGCCCTTATATATATAATATATAATGTTTGCCAATTACAGGTTCATGAGATGCACCTCTGACCTATGTTTGAGACCACTGGATGATGTAAATGTTCACAAATTCCCTTAACAGAAAGCCAAGATTCACCTGAGAACAATTTAATCAATTTAGGACAAATTATCAAAATTTAACATAAAAGTTTTTAAAAAAGTGTAAAATAAATGTAAAAATTATGCCTGAGAGATTATGACAACATGTTCAGCACTTTTGCATATAATGACCTAGGCGATGATATAAGACCTAAATGTTTTGGAGCGTTAGACAATTCAACAGACAATCAGTACAACACATTTTGATAAACATGACATAAGCAACAGATAATGTAAAAAACAACAGACAATTGTCTATGACCATTTGCAAAAATGTACAAAAGCATTTGCAAAATGTGAAACACAATGAAAAATACAATTATGATGTGCACAAGTGACAAGGAGATGTGGAGATTGAATGAACAATTTTGAGAATTTCAATTCTGATCTGAAAAATGAACCAAATCGACTGAGAAAAACTGTAATAGTATAAAAGGAAAAAAACCTGTATATAAAAAAGTTATTGGTATAAATAAAATAAATATTACAGGGTGGGTGGCACGGTGGCTAGCACATTCGCCTCTCAGCACTAAGGATTCCCGGTTGGAATCCCCATCTGGGTGGAGTTTCCATGTTCTCCCCGTGTCCGTGTGGGATTCGAACCTGGAATCCTTAGTGCGGAGAGGCGAACGTGCTAACCACTAAGCCACCGTGCCACCCACCCTTTTAAACTGTAATATTTATTTTATTTATTCCATTAGGGATGTGAAACGTTAATTAACTGAAAATGGAAAAGACAAACAAAAATGGTGAGCAGTGGCCTGACACTCCTAACAGAACAATACAGCCAAAGCTTTGTAATTGTATTGTCATAGTAAGAGTTAGTTGTATTATTTCAGAGATATAAATACATCAGGATGACTCATCTGTGCCAATGCTACTATATACCCCGAGACACCAATTTATAAAACGCTACTTGGTGTCTTTGCGATGTTTTAGTTTATAAAGCTCAAAAACAGCTTTAAAACATAAAATTTACGACTGTGTGCATGTGTATGAGTATTTTCACATCTCTAGGGAGCATTGTTGGACTGATAACCGAAATTCCTCATTGCCATTTTACGCATATTACAGCCTAGACTGCTTTAATTTAGGGTTTGACCTTTAACTGCTGACTGTCCTCTATTTATAAGACAATCTAAATTAGACCGTTAGTTCCACTTCCATGGGACTGATTCAAATTGGGATTGATTAAAATCCAGAGTAAAACATTTATCTTTCTACATCAAGCAGACGTTCATATTAATTAAACGTTACAAGTTTGAGTGAATGGGTGACCAATGTTTTTATGTCAAATTTGAAAGATTTTAGTTTTTCAGAGGGTGGCTTAGTAGTTAGCATGTTCTCCTCTCAGCTCTAGGGATTCGCATCCCAATCTGGGTGGAGTTTCCATGTTCTCCCCGTGTCACTGTGGGTTTCCTCCGGGTTCTCCGGTTTCCTCCCATAGTCCAAAAACATGGATGAAGTCAATTGAATTCTCCAAATTGCCCCATATAGAGTGTGTGAGTGTGTGCCCAGCGATAAATGTGGCGCCCTGTCCTGGGTGTATCTGCCCAGCGCCCGAGACATTCTCCCCTGGATGGGCATGGGGAACCCCCCCCCACTAACCTAATAGAGGATAAAGCAGAAGATATTGGATGGATGGATGTATAACCAATATAAATAACAATAATTCAGTATTTGTACTGTGTAATGGCTGAAATCTTGTTTTAATTCAGGGCTTCAAAGTTCCTATAGTCAACACAGCCATCTTGGTCAAGAAGCCAGATCTCCCGACCCCCATGTAACACCTGTTTATGAAGACAGAACCTTCCAGAACCCACTCTACCAGAGCCCGACACATGGCTCCCAGAGTGGCCTTTCCAGAACAACAGGTAAAAAAAAACAAAGAACCCCTTCATTTTAGACCCAGATACTGTTTCTAACGTATTTTTGTATTTCTCAGGGTTAGGTACGCTGCCGAGGACTACCAGTCAGTGCAGTACTCTGCGCTACCAGCGGGGGGCATACTCGATGCCTTCGCACACTGACACTTATCGCTCCCTTTATCGGTCGACGGAGTCTAACTACAGCCGACATGCGCTCAACAATAACATCAGTGCAACACGATCTCCATCTATAGACAGCATGCACAAGGATCCTCGGTAAAACATCCATCACATGAAGCGGGATCTGCTTCACAACATCTGTTAGCATTAAACATGAATTCTATAATATTTATATTTCCCATAATTCAACAATTTAGCCTTTATCTTTTATTTCAAGCAATCTTTGTATATATACCGTACCAGTTTCTACACACCCCCTTTTTGCTCCACTTATGGTCCATGTTCTCAGTTCCACTTCCTGTGAAGATGGACTTTGTAGTTCTACAATTCCAGACTGTAGTCCATCTGTTTGTGTTCTACAGTACATACTGTGTACGTCCCCTTTACTCTGTTCTAATGGTCAGAACACCCTGTCCTGGGTGTATCTGCCCAGAGCCCGAAACGTTCTCCCCTGGACGTGCATGGGGAACCCCACCGCAACCCTAATATAGGACAAAGCGGAAGATAATGAATGAATGACATATATATATATATATATATATATATGTATGTGGCTTAGTGGTTAGCATGTTCTCCTCTCAGCACTAGGGATTCCTGGTTCGAATCCCCTTCTGGGTGGAGTTTCCTTGTTCTCCCCGTGTCTGCGTGGGTTTCCTCCAGGTCCTCCCATAGTCGAAAAACATGGATGAAGCCATAATGATCAGAACCCCAATAGTAGCACCACAGAGCAGGGGTTATTTGGTTGATGCATTATTCCTATCCCAGCAGTGTCACTGAGGTGGAGAAATGAAACTACACTAAAACCCCCTCACCACATCAGTGTCACTGCAGAACTGACAATAAACAATCCACCACCCAAATGATACCTGTTCTGTGATGCTCCTGACCAACAGAGAACCAACAGGGGACTAACAACAACAAAGAACACAGATGGACTACAGTCTGTAATTATAAAACTCCAAAGTCCATCTATATGATAAGTGGAGGAACTAGACAATGGTGAAGAAGGGGGCGTGTCCAAACTTTTGACTGGTGCTGTTTGTATATATTTATATGCTTGTGTGTGAGCAGGGAGTTTGCATGGAGAGATCCTGAGTTGTCTGAGGTCATTCGTATGCTGCAGCATCACTTCCCTTCGGTCCAAGCCAACGCCGCAGCATACATTCAGCACCTCTGCTACGGAGACAACCGAATCAAATCTGAGGTGTGCAGTGAACGTACTAAACTCACGCTAACAGTACATTTACATTTACATTCAGTCATTCAGCAGACGCTTTTATCCAAAGCGACTTACAAATGAGAACACCACAAGTCAGAAGCCATGGAGAAAACCAACTATACTGTAAATTCATCAAACCTGATTGTTATTCGATGCTGCGGCCCCTCCTTTTTTAAATTATTTTTTTTTACAACAGGTATTTGTTAAAGAGATGCGTCTTCAGTAGTTTCTTAAAACTGTTTAGTGATTCTGCCTTACGGACAGAGTTGGGAAGAACGTTCCACCATTTTGCAGTGGTGAACACCACGGAGTGAGAATTAGCTCCTCGGTGAGGTGGAACCGCCAGGCGGCGATCATCACTGGAGCGAAGTGAACGAGTCGGAGTGTATTTTGAAAAGATAGAGTGAAGGTAGGAGGGGAAGATCCAGAAATGTTTCTGTAGGCCAGAGTCAGTGACTTGTACTGAATGCAGCAGCTACAGGAAGCCAATGGAGGGAAGTGAGTAATGGAGTGACATGAGTTCTCTTGGGCGGGTTGAACACGAGTCGGGCTGCAGAGTTCTGAATTAGTTGTAGAGGTCTGATTGTGGAAGCTGGGATACCGGCATGTAGTGCATTACAATAATCAAGCCGGGATAGGACTAGGGCTTGAACAAACAGTTGGGTAGCATGTTCAGTCAAAAAGGGTCTGATCTTCTTTATGTTGTAAAGAAGGAATCTACAAGAACGGGCGGTTTTGATCACATGATCAGAGAGTTTAAGGTGGGAGTAACGTCAGAAGTTTAAAATTAGGGCATCCACCAGCTGATCAGACACAATGGTTGGAACGCGGTGGGACCCAATACGGGCAGGAGACTTTACAGACTCAGGAACTGGCTTTATTTAAGTTCAAGTTCAAGCTATTTATTATGTAGCGCTTTTTACAACAGTACATTGTCACAAAGCAGCTTTACAAAATGAAAAGCCTTTAAATCCCCAAAGAGCAAGCCGAAGCGACAGTGGCAAGAAAAAACTCCCTGTTATGCTGTTATTTAAGGATTAAAATACATTTCAAATACATGTGCTAGCACACACACACACACATCATAGGGGCAATTTAGAGCAGCAAACTCACAGAGGTGCTAACAACTACACCACCGTCCAAAACTCAAATCACTAACTTATATTTTATTTAAATCTTTTCCATATGCCATATCTGTTTACATTTAGTTTATTAACTAAACGTTTATTATCACAGGTATGCAGGTTAGGGGGAATCCAGCATTTGGTTGACCTGCTGGACCATAAAATTTTGGAGGTACAGCGCAGTTCATGTGGAGCCCTTAGGAACCTTGTTTTTGGCAAAGCCACTGATGACAACAAGGTGTGTGTGAGGAACGCAGGAGGAATCCCGGCTCTTCTGCGCCTGCTAAGGAAAAGCTCCGAGACTGACATGAGGGAACTTGTGACAGGTGAGGGAGTGAACAGTGATGAAGAATAGACACCTTTGTGTCATGAGCACTATATAATAGGGGTGAGCTGCAATATTCGCTGATTCGACGATTCGATTCGGAGAACCGTAGTCGACTATGAACCTTATAGTCGAATATACCATTTTGACCACATGGGGGAGCCCATGGCTGCTGCTAAGCATTAGTTTTTACATGAAATGTCTTTGTTTTCGTTATATATATAGCCTTTTGTCAAATAAAATCATCCTAATTTCTAGAAAAAAAAAAAGAAAAAAGAAAAACAAAAAAAGGTTTTATTTTGTTAGAAAAACAAGTAAAATATATTTAAAAAAATCTTTTTTAAAAACTACGCTTATAGCGCCATCTTGTGGTGAAATTTGAACTGATTCGACTATCAGTCGACTATAGGGAAAATCTGACGAATCAGATTCGACTATGAAAATCTTTAGTTGAATACACCCCTACTATATACTGTAGTATCTTAGTATTTCATGGACACCTTTAGTATGTTTTGAGAACAACATAGTAATTTCTACACACTACAAGTGTCATGTTTTAGCTCACTGCATTTTACAAGTAATTTAAACCAACATCATCCCTCATGTGTTCACGTGGGTTTCCTCCAGGTTCTCCGGTTTCCTCCCACAGTCCAAAAACATGGATCAAGGTCAATTGAATTCTCCAAATTGCCCCATATAGTGTGTGTCTGTGTGAGCGAGTGTGCCAGCGATAGATTGGCGCCCTGTCCTGGGTGTATCTGCCCAGCACCTGAAACGTTCTCCCCTGGATGGGCATGGGGAACTCCCCGCCCCCCACCCACTCCGACCCTATGGATGCCATTTTTTTATATTTATTTAAATAAATATAATTTATAAATGCATCATACAATTAAGGAACTTTTCTTAGTCAGCCTTAAGAGTGAGAAATAAATAAAAACTGTCCATCACACATGCACACTAACAGTATAAATAATCCAGGAAAGGTTCAGCCAGAGAAAAAAAAAAAGAAATCACCCATCTGCTTCCGTGTCTTATATTTGACTTCTTGCAGGCGTGTTGTGGAACTTATCATCTTGCGATGCTGTAAAGATGACGATCGTGCGTGATGCTCTCAGTCCGCTCACCAACACGGTTATTATTCCTCACTCTGGCTGGGGTTCTGCTCCCCAAAGAGAGGACAACAACCTTAAACTGCACTCCTCTGTAGTGCTAAGGAACACAACAGGCTGCCTCAGGTAACGTACTTGGGAAAATGTGTGAGAGATTGGAATTTATATTTGACAACTCTGCTTTGTCCAAAAATGTTAGAATGCTGAGTGGAACTTTAAAAATAACTGAATGCAATTTAGTAGCTTTTAATTACGTGATATATCTAGTTTTGGGAAAAAAAAAAGGAAAATCTAGAATATCTGCATTAGATTACAGTTGCATATATTATTATTATTATTATTATTATTATTATTATTATTATATATTTTTTACATTGGGACGGTATAGTGGCATAGTGGTTACCGCTAAGCTGTAGTGTTTAGGGCTTTCTGGTTCCTTTCCACAGTTCAAAAACATGGATTTAAGGTGAATTGTCTACTTTATCCGGGGATTCCCGGATCGATTCTCCATCTGGGTGGAGTTTCCATGATCTCCCCGTGTCCGCGTGGGTTTCCTACGGGTTCTCCGGTTTCCTCCCACAGTCCAAAAACATGGATCAAGTCAATTGAATTCTCCAAATTGCCCCATATAGAGTGTGTTTGTGTGTGAGCGTGTGCCCAGCGATAAATGTGGCGCCCTGTTCTGGGTGTATCTGCCCAGCGCCTGAGACATTCTCCCCTGGATGGGCATGGGGAACCCCCCCCCCAACCTAATAGAGGATAAAGCAGAAGATATTGGATGAATGGCTATATATATAGTGTTGTGTTTCTGTGTGAGTGAGTGTGCCCAGCAATGAATTGGCACTCTGACCTAGTGTATCCACCCAGCACCCGAAATGGGCCGTATGGGCATGGGGAACCACCCACCCCCCCGCGACCACAATAGAGGATTAAGCTGAAGATAATAATAATAATAATAATAATAATAATAATGCCTTACAGTTAGTAGCACACAAACTATTTATATTTTAAAGTGCTTTATTTTGTGGTGTGGTGTGGTGTGGTGTGGTGTGGTGTGGTGTGGTGTGTGTGTGTGTGTGTGTGTGTGTGTGTGTGTGTGTGTGTGTGTGTTCATGTCAGAAACCTGAGCTCAGCTGGTGAGGAGGCACGCCGACAGATGCGCTGCTGTGAGGGTCTCATAGACTCTCTGCTCTACATCATTAAAACGTGCATCAATACGTCCGATTTCGACAGCAAGGTGAGAACGTCATTCAGGGGTTGTTTTGGGTTTTGATCTGTGTTTTCCAAAAATAATCTGTTTGCTTAGAGTGGGACTAATTACCAATTACTGATAATGTGAAACTGTAATTGTGTATGTTTGTGTTTATTGATTTAGACACTTAAACACCATTAGTCCTCCAGTTATGGACCAGATGTGATTTGGGAGATAAATGTTTACCTCTAAGGGCCACTTCTGGCTCAGATGCAGTGTGATAGCAGTACTGTGTCTCTGCAAGATGGAAGCTTTGTGGTGTTGCTCTTTCCTATTGGCATCTCTATGATTTGTCATATTTTAGATCGTGGAAAACTGTGTGTGCACACTGAGGAACCTCTCGTATCGTCTCGAGCTGGAGATGCCCCCCTCTCGCCTGATGGGCGACCAGAACCTGGACACCTTGTTGGGAAACGATCCTTCTAATAAACCAGTGGACTACATCTGCTGGGGCTTGAGGAAAAAGAAGAAAAAGAGGTCCTGGCAAGACCTTCAGGTTAGTGTGCGCTCAGGTTTGTTTCAGGAACATCACAGTGAGATATCTGAGATAATATTATCTCAATTAAGATTATCTGAGATAAGATTATCTCAATATTTTATACCCAGCTGGAACTCTAAATGACTGACCACATGTGTTGCAGGACATCTTCTTCTGATTTTATGGTTTTGGCCTCCGTGTCAGGCCGCAGAACAAATTTAAAGTTAATCGGATGCCTTTTTAAGATACAATTTAAAAAACTAATCAGCACATTTTCCATCCATCCATTATCTTCCGCTTTATCCTCTATTAGGATCGAGGGGGGGGGGGTTCTCCATGCCCATCCAGGGGAGAACGTCTCGGGCGCTGGGCAGATACACCCAGGAAAGGGTGCCAATCTATTGCTGGGCACTTACTCACACAAACACACTCTATATGGGGCAATTTGGAGAATTCAATTGACTTAATCCATGTTTTTGGACTGTGGGATGAAACTGGAGAACCCGGAGAAAACTCCCTAGCGCTGAGAGGAGAACGTACTAACCACTAAGCCACCGTGCCGCCCGAATCAGCACATTTTAATACAGTTAATTCTTTCATTCAAATCTAACATTAAAGGGTGGCACGGTGACTTAGTGTTTAGCATGTTCGCCTCCAGGTTTGAATCCCGGTCTGGGTGGAGTTTCCATGTTCTCCCTGTCTCTGTGTGGGTTTTCTCCGGGTTCTGCAGTTTCCTCCCACAGTCCAAAAACATGGATTCAAGGTAATTTGGCTGCTAAATTGCCCTATGTAGTGAGTGTGAGTAAGTGTGTACCCAGAAATTAATTGGTGCCCTTTCCTGGGTGTATCTGCCCACCAAAACGTTCTCTCTTGGATGGGCATGGGGAACCCCCCACGGCCCTTGTATAGGATTAAATGGAAGATAATGAATGGATGAAGTCTCCAAAGTCAGCACACAGCGTGTTGTGGTGCAATGTCCTCAGAAAAGGTGAGATTTTCCGTACAGAGTTGGTATGTTCTCCCCACATAATCATGTCAATTGGATACTGCATAATTGCCCCATGTGTAAACGTGCATGTGTTTGGTTGGTGACATCCTGCGACTCTAGTACAGGATCAAGAGGAAGGTAATAAATGAAGTGATGGTAACATTAACAACGTTACATGTCATGGCCTGGGCCCATATCTACAGAATTTTTAAGATTTAATAAAAAAAAGTGTGTTAATATCTTTATAACATGAGTCCTTCTTAATATTGTTTAATTTCTTCGCAGTGGGATGGTGTGGGGCCTATCCCAGGATTTTCGGGAAGTCCTAAAGGGGCAGAAATGCTCTGGCACCCATCAGTCGTAAAGCCTTACCTCACTTTGCTGGCAGAGAGCTCCAACCCAGCAACTCTGGAGGGGGCAGCAGGGTCATTACAAAATCTCTCAGCTGGGAGCTGGAGGGTAAGAGGCGAGCAATGCAGCAGTAATATGCTGAAACATATTACACGCTCATAACGCAGTCCATGGTAGGAGTACAGCAATAAAATATTCATAACTGTTCAGGTTTTTTTATAATGGCTTTCGATATATGATGGCTACTCCGCGAGTTCCACACACTCCACATTATTAATCAGGCTACATTGCTTCAGTGATGCTGCGAGTTGTTTATTTGGTTTGGAAAGCTGCCGTCAGAGAGAAAGGTAAAGCAAAATGGGTATTTGAAACTATTCGGGATTTATTATTCACATTTATTTGTCTTTATAGTTAAGGTCAAGGGAGTTTAACTGGCTCTTCTGAGACTATATTACTGCTTGCAGTCATAACTGCGAATGCAAATGGTCTACCATCAGGGAGTTCTACTAGGAAGGCTGTCTGCCATCATAAAGCGGCTGACATTAAAGTTGCATTAGAGCTTCTATAAAAAGATTTCCTTGTCTTTGAAAATGGGTTCGAAACTTTTCCAGCGCGGTTCACACCTGGGATCAAGCGGACGGACAGGAAGTTGAAACAGCAAACTGTAAATGTGTTGAGCTGCGTGTAAATAAAAACATACAGAGAGGAGAACAGATCGATGTAAACAGGCAGTTTGGATCAATGTTCTTAGATTCCCTACCGAGCGGCATAGTGCTCATCACATCCGCCTCTCAGGATCCCTCTGAGGTTCGGATCCCGATCTGGGTGATGTTCTCGCCGTGTCTGTGTGGGTCATCTCTGGGTTCTGCGTGTTCCTTTCACATTCTAATAATATGGATTTGAGGTGAATTGGTTGTTCTAAATTGCTCCTATCTATCCATCCATTATCTTTATCCTCTATTAGGGTCGCGGGGGGGGTTCCCCATGCCCATCCAGGGGAGCGTCTTGGGCGCTGGGCAGATAGACCCAGGACAGGGCGCCAATCTATCGCTGGGCACACTCTCACTCATACAGACGCACTCTATATGGGGCAATTTCGAGAACTCAATTGACTTGATCCATGTTTTTAGACTGTGTGAGGAGAACCCGGAGGAAACCCACACGGACACGGGGAGAACCTAGAAACTTCACCCAGATTGGGATTCGAACTGGGAATCCCTAGTGCTGGCGAACATGCTAACCTCTAAGCCCCCGTGCCACCCATATATATATATATATATATATATATATATATATATATATATATATATATATATATATATATATATATATATATATATCATAGTGTCCATGTGAGTGTGTGCCAATGGATTGGCGTCCTGTCCATCATCTAAAACATTCACACACACCCCACTACCCTAGAAGATAATGAGAGAAAAATAAAATAATATTATTTTACATCAACACAAAATAGTGCCATTAAAATAGCAATCCCCCAAAGTCAGATCGCACCTGGCTCATAAAGGGAATGGCATGTACGTTGCGTAATTTTTCTGTGCTTGCACTGATACGACCAAAATCCTTTAGTGTGGTGCACGGTTGGAAGGCTCGGATTGCTAAAACAGGGCCCTATATAATATAAATAAATAATATCACAGTCACATGATACTGTATTAAAAAAATTTAATAAACAAATAAATGCAACAGATTTTAACAGTTGGCTGGATAAAGATATTCTGCCCATAAAGCAGTCCTATTACAAACGTTCCAGCAGTCACATACACTCAGGACCCACAATAATGTTGTAATAAATCTTTAATACCGTTTCATAAAAGTTTAAACAAAATGTTTTATCGCTTTTCCATTTTTAATAATGGCGGCACGTTGGCATAGTGGGGCAGCACGGTGGCTTAGTGGTCAGCATGTTCGCCTTGTAGCACTAGGGACTCCCAGTTCGAATCCCCATCTGGATGGAGTTTCCTTGTTCTCCCCGTGTCCGCGTGGGTTTCCTCCGGGTTCTCCGGTTTCCTCCCACAGTCCAAAAATATGGATCAAGTCAATTGAGTTCTGCAAATTGCCCCATATAGAGTGTGTCTGTGTGAGTGAGTGTGTGTGTGCCCAGCGATGGATTGGCGCCCTGTCCTGGGTGTATCTGCCCAGCGCCCGAGACGTTCTCCCCTGGATGGGCATGGGGAACCCCACCGCGACCCTAATATCTGGGTAGAGTTTCCATGTCCTCCCCGTGTCAATGTGGGTTTCCTCCCACAGTCCAAAAAACATGGATCAAGGTCAATTGAATTTGCCAAATTGCCCCATATTGAGTGTGTCTGTGTGAGTGAATGTGCCCAGAGATAGATTAGCACCCTGCCCAGCGCCCGAAACGTTCTCTGGATGGGGACCGCAACCTTAGTAGAGGATAAAGCAGAAGATAATGGATGTATGGATGGATGTATTATTTGAACAGAAGTATGGAGACACATTAGAACTACAGGACAGTTTACTGTACAACATTCTGAAACATTGTCATTGTCTTTTTAGTTTGCAGCTTATATTCGGGCAGCGGTACGTAAGGAGAAGGGGCTGCCCATTTTGGTGGAGCTGTTGAGGATGGATAACGACAGGGTTGTCTGCTCAGTGGCTACTGCACTCCGCAACATGGCTCTGGATGCCAGGAACAAGGAGCTGATTGGTCAGTTAATATCATAAATACATAAATACTGCTTACAGATTGTATCAACATTTAGCTACTATCCACTAAATCAGTGATTCTCAATTATTTTCTGTTAAGCCCCCCCTAGAAGAAGAAGAAAACTTTTTGCGCCCCCCCCCCGGTACACACACCACACACACACACACACTCACCCCCCCCCCCCATACCCACAAAATGGGATGAAAAAGTATATTTACACGCCCACTGTAGTATGATTTGTCTATAAATTTGTTATAAGTACCCCTCTTTTATAACAATAAACAAAACAAAAAAGAAAGAAAGAAATATAGAACAACTTAGAACAAAGAATCATTTGATTAACTTTGTTTTTTAGTTTGTAACAGAAACGAATGAAATCCTTATTTAAACTAGAAATATTTTTGAACTGACTGGCATTTGATACTGAAAAATGAAATGATATAAAATCAATAAATAATAATAAATTCATCAGCAACATTCATTCAGGAGCACAATTTATTAACTTTAACCTACAAAACTAAAATGAATACAACAATTTGTGCTGTTTTTTTTATCAAAATAGGGAAATCAGAACGGATGTCTCCAACGCGCCCGTTCTGCAGCACACAGCTTTTCTGAAGCAGCTTTCATAACGCGTTATAATTGCTGGCTCTACGCGTCACGTTTTCGATTAAAAACTCAAGCGGTTATCAGCGTGATCGGGTTTAATGTCTTTAAGTGACGCCTTCATTTATTTGGCTTCACGCTGTCCGCTGCCAACATTTAAAGACACTGAAGACACGCCGGTCTTTCTTCGTCTCCCACCTTCGTTACCGTGAAACCAAGCACTACATACACTTTCCTCGTTTTAACTTTCGGTTGACTGTTGTTGCTCTGTGATATCTTATGCACCCCCCCAGGCACCGCACTGGGGGGGTGCAAAAATTTTCTACACACTTTATATTTAGTGCAGTGCTTCTCAAATAGAGGGGCGCGCCCGGCGCGCCCCACTATTTGAGAAGCACTGCACTAAATATAAAGTGTGTAGAAAATTTTTGACAAAGCAAAATATATAATCCTATGGACATTGAGTTACACTGACACCCAACGGTAAAGTACAGTAACTAAACTTTTGGTCAACATTAATTTGTTTATATAATTAGGTTTTTATATTAGCGAAGATACTACACTGAAGGCATTAAAGCTGAGGATGATGTATGAAATGTTCTTTTTGCAATTCTTTCTAATTCCCTATCTTCATTAGGAAAGTATGCCATGCCGGACTTGGTGACCCGACTACCAGGTCATGGGCCCTCACTTCTTTCTGATGAGACAGTAGCAGCAGTGTGCTGTGCACTGCATGAGGTCACTAGCAGAAACATGGAAAATGCCAGGGCTCTTGCGCAGACGGGGGGCGTCGATAAGCTGGTCAACATTAGCCGTGGACGAGGGGAGAGGTGAGACGGTTGGCAGAGGAAATGTTGGAATTATTATGATGTGATAGTTACTGCATTCACATGTGTGATCCTCCTACAAGAACATTGATCTGTAAAAATAAGGACTTGGTGTTGATGAAGGTTAAACCCAGAGGAAATGACGTCTTAGGGATCAACTTCATTCATTCATCCATTATCTTCCGCTTTATCCTATCATAGATTCCTTCTTTACAACATAAGGAAGATCAGACCCTTTTTGACTGAACATGCTACCCAACTGTTTGTTCAAGCCCTAGTCCTATCCCTGCTTGATTATTGTAATGCGCTACTTGCCGGTATCCCAGCTTCCACAATCAGACCTCTACAACTGATTCAGAACTCTGCAGCCCGACTCGTGTTCAACCCGCCCAAGCGAACTCATGTCACTCCATTACTCACTTCCCTCCATTGGTTTCCTGTAGCTGCTGCATTCAGTACAAGTCACTGACTCTGGCATACAGAACCATTTCTGGATCTTCCCCCTCCTACCTTCACTCTATCTTTTCAAAATACACTCCGACTCGTTCACTTCGCTCCAGTGATGATCGCCGCCTGGCGATTCCACCTCACCGAGGAGCTCATTCTCACTCCATGGTGTTCACCACTGCAAAATGGTGGAACGTTCTTCCCAACTCTGTCCGTAAGGCAGAATCACTAAACAGTTTTAAGAAACTATTGAAGACGCATCTCTTTAACAAATACCTGTTTTAAGAAGAAAAAAATAAATGAATAAAAAATAAAGGGGGGGGGGCGCAGCATCGAATAACAATCAGGTTTGATGAATTTACAGTATAGTTGGTTTTCTCCATAACTTCTGACTTGTGGTGTTCTCATTTGTAAGTAATTTTGGATAAAAGCGTCTGCTAAATGACTAAATGTAAATATTAGGGTCGCGGGGGGGGGTGTTCCAAATGCCCATCCAGGGGAGAACATTTCGGGCGCTGGGCAGATACACCCAGGACAGGGCGCCAATCCATCACTGGGCACACACTCACTCACACATACACACTCTATATGGGGCAATTTGGAGAACTCAATTGACTTGATCCATGTTTTTGGACTGTGGGAGGAAACCGGAGAACCCGGAGGAAACCCACGCGGACACCGGGAGAACTCCACCCAGATTGGGATTCGAACCGGGAATCCCTAGTGCTGAGAGGATAACATGTTAATCACTAAGCCACCGTGGAGCCTCCAGGAGAAACTTGAGAGACATTATTGAGATCTCCTTTTGGAATTGTCGTTCCTCTTTCCTATTCAGTTATAAAATGGTCTCATGATGAACTGCAGTATTACGAAGCCGCTGCCTTTTTACACACAAAGAGATGTATTTCTTTTTTTTCAGGTATTCCATGAAGGTGGTGAAAGCTGCAGCGCAGGTTCTGAACACTTTGTGGCAGTACAGAGAGCTGCGTGGCCTTTATAAAAAGGTATGCATTTAGCCCTTCAGTACAGATTATACGTAGGGTGACCAGATGTCCCGCTTTGTGCGGGACATTCATTCATTCATTCACTATCTCCCGCTTTATCCTCTATTAGGGTCGCGGTGGGGTTCCCCATGCCCATCCAGGGGAGAACGTCTCGGGTGCTGGGCAGATAGACCCAGGACAGGGCGCCAATCCATCGCTGGGCACACACTCACTCACACATACACACTCTATATGGGGCAATTTTGTGAATTCAATTGACTTGATCCATGTTTTTGGACTGTGGGAGGAAACCGGAGAACCCGGAGGAAACCCACGCGGACACGGGGAGAACATGGGAACTCCACCTAGATGGGGATTCGAACCGGGAATCCCTAGCGCTGAGAGGCGAACATGCTAACCACTAAGCCACCGTGCCGCCTGCACTGCCATATATATATATATATATATGACCTTATTTGCATTGTTTGTGTTGGTGGGTCGCGTTCCCGATTGGTTGACATTCAAACAGACCGCCTCTCCCCCGATAACAGACAACACAGCCATCCAATGGCAGATTATAAAACACGCATTTAAAAACTGGAGTCTGACTTTCAATAACAATGCGGAACAACGTCTCCGTTTGCGGGACGCGTGAAAAGTAACGAAATTGCGTGACTGTCCCGCACAAGGGCGGCACGGTGGCACGTCGCCTCTCAGTGCTAGGGATTCCCGGTCCGAATCCCCATCTGGGTGGAGTTTCCATGTTCTCCCCGTGTCCGCGTGGGTTTCCTCCGGGTTCTCCGGTTTCCTCCCACAGTCCAAAAACATGGATCAAGTCAATTGAATTCACAAAATTGCCCCATATAGAGTGTGTATGTGTGAGTGAGTGTGTGCCCAGCGATGGATTGGCGCCCTGTCCTGGGTCTATCTGCCCAGCGCCCGAGACGTTCTCCCCTGGATGGGCATGGGGAACCCCACCGCGACCCTAATAGAGGATAAAGCGGGAGATAATGAATGAATGAATGGCAGTGCATTGGTGTCCCACACAAACATAGTCTTTGTCCCACATCTGGTGAATTGCAATCTGGTCACCCTAATTATACATGTTTTATAACTTCATACGGGCTCTGAACCTGGATAAACAACTAGAATTGCTGTCCTGTATTGTGGACCTCCACAGGACGGCTGGAATCAGAATCACTTCATCACTCCAGTATCAACTCTGGAACGAGATCGCTACAGATCGCAACCCACGCTCCCCACCAGCAACTTACAGATGTCACCGGTTATTCAGTCAGGTGTCCCAACAGCTTTCATGTTTCAGACTGGATTGCATTTTTCTTCTTATGGAATCCATTCTTACGCTTTGTATTTTCTCTGCATTGTTAGGTGGTAGTGCTACTTCCTCGCCGGCCATGTTGGGAATAAGAGAGCATAGGTTGAGTAAGAGGCGAGCTCAGTCATCTATGCAACTTCATAACTATTACGGAGACGCCAACAGGAACAAAACGCTGTATACAGGTAACTGTTTCATTTTTAAGATAAAATGCCGTATAGGTCGGGGTGCACATAATATTTTGGTCTAGGAAACTTGTACTAAGCATTTTTAGGTTTTTACTAATGATTAAAAATCATTAGTAATTTAGACGATTTAGAAATTTTGACCATATGGCTTAAAATAAATAATCTGGTTTGTTCATGGGCGGCACGGTGGCTTAGTGGTTAGCACGTTCGCCTCTCAGCGCTAGGGATTCCCGGTTCGAATCCCCATCTGGGTGGAGTTTCCATGTTCTCCCCGTGTCTGCGTGGGTTTCCTCCGGGTTCTCCGGTTTCCTCCCACAGTCCAAAAACATGGATCAAGTCAATTGAATTCTCCAAATTGCCCCATATAGAGTGTGTTTGTGTGAGTGAGTGTGTGCCCAGCGATGGATTGGCGCCCTGTCCTGGGTCTATCTGCCCAGCGCCCGAGACGTTCTCCCCTGGATGGGCATGGGGAACCCCACCGCGACCCTAATAGAGGATAAAGCGGGAGATAATGAATGAATGAATGGTTTGTTCATTGTTTATTGGTGCATTATGTAAATATATATGTATCTTTGTGTCTATAAGGGTCAGGAAAACATTCTGCCTATTTCATAAGCTCCTATCCCTCTCCTTCTCATGAAGATCCTCAAAGATCACAGGTACGTCTCATATACACATTTATTAACACATTTATTAACACATTCAGTATCTTCCGCTTTATCCTCTATTAGGGTCGCAGGGGGGTTCCCATACACATCCAGGGGACAACATTTCAGCCACTGGGCAGATACACCCAGGACAGGGCGCCAATCTATCACTGGGCACACACTCACTCATACAGCCACACACACTATGTGGGGCAAATTAGAACATTCAGTTTACCTTCACTGGTGTTAACTGGAGAACTGGAGGAAACTAGAGAACCTGGTGGATTCTCGGGTTCGAATCCCAATCTGGGTGGAGTTTCCATGTTCTCCCTGTGTCAGTGTGGGTTTCCTCCGGGTTCTCCGGTTTCCTCCCAGTCCAAAAACATGGATCAAGGGCAGTTGTATTCTCCAAAATTGCCCCATATAGAGTGTGTCTGTGTGAGTGAGTGTGTGACCAGGGATGGATTGGCACCCTGTCCTGGGTGTATCTGCCCAGTGCCAGAGACGTTCTCCCCTGGATGGGCATGGGGAACCCCACCGTGACCCTAATAGAGGATAAAGTGGGAGATAATGAATGAATAATATATATATATATATATATATATATATATATCAGTTTTTGCCTAGTCTGTGCATGTATATACACATAAACAGTGCATGCTTCTTCTTCTCAAGCAGCACAGTCAATTGTTCTACTCTGACGAGCCGAATCAAAGGGCCTACGACACGTATGGAATGTACCTGGCGTCTCCGATGGGCTTTGATGACCCGTACCTGGATGAGCCTCTGAACTATCCTGTGGTGAGCGAGAGACAGGCATCCAAACGCAATACCAACTATGTGGACTTCTATTCCACCACACGCCGGCCTTCCTACCGCGCTCAGACCTACCCCGCCTCTCCAGACTCATGGGTGTAGACCCGAGCGTGCGTTTGTGTGTTCATACGAGTCTTTGTGTCTTTCAGCCTAAGTGCATGTATGTCCTGAGACTTGTGCAGAATGAAGTTCAGTCCGAGACGTGGTGGGTTCCATTGTGTGATGCTGACAGACATTACTCTGAAAACGGCGCGTTAATCGTCATCTGAAAGATGTGTGCTTTTGCCCTCGTGTGTGAGTGTGTGTGTGTGTGTGTGCCAGATTAAAATAACCTACAGTGACATAGCCATCAGTAAAGTGTGTATGTCTGTGTGTATGTGTGTCATCACAGTAACTCTAATCAACATGTTACATTTCTATGGATTGAATGAGGAATATATTAGTAGATTGGATTACGTGAGCCAAAGAATGATATGAAATGTTTTTTCTTATTTTTCCCTTTTTTTCGGAATGTGCGTTAATCACCTCTGCCATACATTTAAAGGGTGGGATTTTGTTTTGAAGTACAAAGTACAAGTTTTAAACGGCATGTTGACAGAATGACTTAGAACATTGTAAATGGTGTAGTTACATAATGTCAGGTGCACCTCTGATGAAGATCTCAAATCTGTGGAAGACAAAAGATCTAATATTGTACTGTGCAATGGTTAACACTGTCCCTTTGTCCAGTTTCATTGGTGTGCTTACTGTTCAGATTATTGTGTGCCACGGAATCGTGTACCGATCTGTCAGTTTACTGTAAATTGTGATATGTGCACTGTCGCACTACACCTGTGTGCCATGTTGCATAGCTACGTATGTAGAGCAGTATTGATAATTAGAGACGTTATGGAGACAACCTGTATTATAACATTATCTGAAATAAAAGATTTGTTTTGTATATATGAGTCTGCAGGCATGAATGTGTGTTAATTGATCCATCCATTTATTAATATATAATTATATATAAATAAATCCAGGGGGCGGCACGGTGGCTTAGTGGTTGGCATGTTCCCCACTCAGCGCTAGGGATTCCCGGTTCGAATCACCATCTGGGTGGAGTTTCCATGTTCTCCGCGTGTCCGCGTTGGTTTCCTCCGGATTCTCCGGTTTCATCCCACAGTCCAAAAACATGGATCAAGTCAATTGAGGTCTCCAAATTGCCCCATATAGAGTGTGTTTGTGTGAGTGAGTGTGTGCCCAGCGATGGATTGGCGCCGTCCTGGGTCTATCTGCCCAGCGCCCGAGACGTTCTCCCCTGGATGGGCATGGGGAACCCCACCGCGACCCTAATAGAGGATAAAGTGGGAGATAATGAATGAATAAATCCAGGGGAGAACATCCAGGGGAGAACGTTTAGGGCATTGGGCAGATACACCCAGGACAGGGCACCAATCTCACATTATATGGGTCATTTAAGAGCATTCAATTCACCTTGAATCCATGTTTTTGGACTGTGGGAGGAAACCGGAGAACCTGGAGGAAACCCACACGGACACGTAGAGAACATGGAAACTCTACCTAGATTGGGATTGAAACTGGGAATCCCTAGCCCCCGAATATAACCCCCGAGTTATAATTCTGAGATTAAAAGTCTCAGACACTGAATTTTCAGATACATTTACCTTTGTTCTGCATAGCGCTAGGGATTCCCAGTTCGAATCCCCATCTGGGTGGTTTCCATGTTCTCCCCATGTCCGCGTGGGTTTCCTCCGGGTTCTCCGGTTTCCTCCCACAGTGTCTGAGTAAATGAGTGTGTTTCCAGCAATGGATTGGCGGCCGAAATGTTCTGCCCAGAATGGGCATGGAGAACACCCTCCCCCCTACATGTCCGCGTGGGTGTCCTCCAGGTTCTCCGTTTTCCTCCCACAGTCCAAAATCATGGATTAAGGTCAATTGAATTCTCCAAATTGCACCATATAGAGTGTGTTCGTATGAGTGAGTGTGTTCCCAGAGATGGACTTGCGCCCTGTCCTGGGTCTATCTGCCCAGCGCCCGAAACGTTCTCCCCAGAATGGGCATGGAGAACACCCTCCCCCCTACATGTCCGCGTGGGTGTCCTCCAGGTTCTCCAGTTTCCTCCCACAGTCCAAAATCATGGATCAAGGTCAATTGAATTCTCCAAATTGCCCCATATAGAGTGTGTTCGTATGAGTGAGTGTGTTCCCAGAGATGGACTTGCGCCCTGTCCTGGGTCTATCTGCCCAGCGCCCAAAACGTTCTCCCCAGAATGGGCATGGAGAACTCAAACGCCAACTTAAAACTCAGAAAGTGACTTGTGGTTCCTCTTTGTGCGGCTGCGCGCTACCGTAGACTAGAGGCACGCGAACTAAAACCATGACGTCACCCACTGACTCCGAGGCCTTGTTTTTTTTTTCATCAGTCACGTGATTCCTTACGTCCGATACACGCTTCGAACCGGGGCTTCGTTGGCCACGCCCCTTTCTGCTCGGCGCACGCTCCGGAGCCTCGGTTCAGATGCCCCGTCTCTCAGAGTCAGCTTTCCGCCGAGCGGCGTGGCGCAGTCTCAGATCCCAACCCTCACCCCGGCACGGACGCTGGCATTAAACGGGCTGCTGGATTCGGCCTCCTGGTGGTCTGGGATGTATGAATGGATAGTCGGCGGACTGTCCTCACTCTTCGTCCCGTTCTCTGCTAAGAAGTCTGCGGGCTGGCCTGCGGACGGTCAGCCGCCATCAGCCGCCGCCGCCGCCGCCGCGGTCCCAGCTCACTTCCAGCCGCAGAAACAACCGTCACGAGTAACCCAGGGGTATTACCGAGCCGCCAAGCGGAACTACCAAAGGTATGGGTCTCATTTTTAACCCCGTTCCTCCAGACGAACCACACCGCTCAACAACGTTCCACAAACAAGGTCGTGTTGTGTTTACTGTACGGCTAGCGTGGTAGCGGTGGAGGGGGAGGTGTGTTCCAAATTGAACTTCATCCCTCATGTTTACGCCCTACGTAGTGCACTACCCTTACCGTTTTGCCGAGTATACAGCAGCTGTAGTGCACTCCGCTTGTAAAAGTAGGGCTGAATAAGATTCGGCAATTTTGTATCGTTATCGTTAGCTTGTTAGCGACCCTTTTTTTTTTTTACTGTTTATATCAAGAATATTCATTCATTCATTATCTCCCGCTTTATCCTCTATTAGGGTCGCGGTGGGTTCCCCATGCCCATCCAGGGGAGAACATCTCGGGCGCTGGGCAGATACACCCAGGACAGGGCGCCAATCTATTGCTGGGCACACACTCACTCACTCAGACAGACACACTCTATATGGGGCAATTTGGAGAATTCAATTGACTTGATCCATGTTTTTGGACTGTGGGAGGAAACCGGAGAACCCGGAGGAAACCCACGCAGACACGGGGAGAACATGGAAGAATCCCCCCAGATGGGGATTCGAACCGGGAATCCCTAGCGCTGAGAGGCCGCCTTATATCAAGAATATTTAACATCTAATTTGGCGTTAACAGCAAAGTTTTGTATTTATAAACCCTTAATAATCACTCAGTTTAACTAAACGTTATGGTTGTAATACATTTCGTATAATCTCGTGTGTTTGACGTTCGTTTAAATACCAGGTTAATCTACACATTTTTTTAAAAATATGATACTTAAATGTTAATAGTAAAGGAAAATGATGGATAAAGTCCCTGCATGGCAAGCCGTTTTAATATTTAATAAGTAGCGGTAATGGCAATTGTAGATATCTAAAATAATATTTTTCCTAGTTAGAATTGCAAGTCAACATAGCCATAATGTCAATTTGACTAGTAACAATTGTAATTAAAGATATCTAAAATTTATTTGTTACTGGTAACAATGTTCATTCTTGATATCAACAATTTAATTTCCATTAGTGAAAATGTTCATTAGATATCTGTAATTCTACTAGTAAGCTTGTGCCATAGACCTCCATTCAAATTCAGTTTTAGATATCTGTAATTCAGTTTTTAACATGTTACAATTACAAGCCGACATATCCATAATGTCATTTTGACTAGTTGGAGTCCTCATTAATGATATCTCGAACTCATTCCACTAGTGGAAATGTTCATTGTAGATATCAACAATTCAATTTCCACTAGTAAAAATGTTCATTTCAGATATCTCGAGTTGTTCTCACATTATAGATATCAAAAATATAATTTCAGATATCTAAAGCTCAATTCTTACTAGTAAAAATTAAATTACTGATATGTTGGGCCTGGAATTGCAACTAGTAAAAGTGCGTTTCAGATATCTGAAATGGCAGTTTTTACTAGTGAAAATTATGTTGTTGCTAGTAACAATTGTATTTAAGATATCTACAATTTCTTTTATAACTAGTAAGAATTGAATTGCAGATATCAAAAATGAAAATGCTGTTTTAACATGTAAGAACTAATATGCAAATGAGGGCACATATCCAAAATTACATTTTAGCATGTACCAACTCCCATGGAAATGAGGGCACATATATATATATATATATATATATATATATATATATATATATATATATATATATACACACACATATATATATATATATACATAATATGCAAATTTAGGCGAAAGCCGACCAATGGCTTTGTGTTCTGACTCTGACGTCAATATGCTAATTAGGCGATGAGCAGCGGTTGACGTCTTCTCCCATCGACCGAAACAACAGAAATGAAAACGCAACAAAATCCAAACGGAGGCTAATTTGGTCCACTGATTTAATTGATTTTCATTCATTCATTATCTTCCGCTTTATCCTCTATTAGGGTCGCGGTGGGGTTCCCCATGCCCATCCAGGGGAGAACTTCTCGGGCACTGGGCAAATACACCCAGGACAGGACGCCAATCTATCGCTGGGCACACACTCACTCACACAAACACACTCTATATGGGGCAATTTGGAGAACTCAATTGACTTGATCCATGTTTTCGGACTGTGGGAGGTAACCGGAGAACCCGGAGGAAACCCACATGGACACGGGGAGAACATGGAAACGCCACCCAGATGGGGATTCGAACCGGGACTCCCTAGTGCTGAGGATGAACATGCTAACCACTAAGCCACTGTGCCATCCTTTTTTATATTATTTTATATCCCGTCTGATTTTATATTATTAATATTATTATTATTATATTCCGTTACAGTTATACACTCATTGAATAATGCTACCTTTAGTTAATAAACGGTAGCGTCTCGGCAGACAGTTATATATACACAGTAGTATATACACAAAACATTCATTCATTCATTATCTTCCGCTTTATCCTCTATTAGGGTTGCGGTGGGGTTCCCCATGCCCATCCAGGGGAGAACGTCTCGGGCGCTGGGCAGATAGACCCAGGACAGGGCGCCAATCCATCGCTGGGCACACACTCACTCACACAGACGCACTCTATATGGGGCAATTTTTGAGAATTCAATTAATCTGGTTGAATCATATGGATCTTATGGGTCAAATATTTGTCCTCACTTCAGATTGTTTCAGACTTATTGCTATATACAGTACCAGTCAACATTTCAGACACACCTCCTGTTTGCTCCACTTATGGTCCATGTTCTCAGTTCCACTTCCTGTAAAGATGGACTTTGTAGTTCTACAATTCCAGACTGTAGTCCATCTGTTTGTGTTCTACAGTACATACTGTGTACATCCCCTTTACTCTGTTCTAATGGTCAGAACCCCAATAGTAGCACCACAGAGCAGGGATTATTTGGTTGGTGCATTATTCCTATCCCAGCAGTGTCACTGAGGTGGAGAAATGAAACTACACTAAAACCCCCTCACCACATCAGTGTCACTGCAGAACTGACAATAAACAATCCACCACCCAAATGATACCTGTTCTGTGATGCTCCTGACCAACAGAGAACAGAGAACCAACAGGGGACTAACAACAACAAAGAACACAGATGGACTACAGTCTGGAATTATAAAACTACAAAGTCCATCTATATGATAAGTGGAGGAAATAGATAATGGAGCAAAAAGGCAACTTTTGACTGTAAAAAGTATTGTAATAACTTATATTCTGTTGTTTAACCCAACAGCATTTCTTCTCCTGATGAAATCTCTGATTATTCCGAGGTCAAAAAACCCAGAAGAGGTAAATATTTAAGTTTAATACCTAACTAGTTTTTTTATGCATGTTTGTCTGTAGCATTAGGCAGTGTTTGCATGTGTGTGTCAGATCCTGTATACAAGTATAAAGCATTTGAATATGGTTTATTGTTATTTTATGTATACTATGTATTTTGGGCTTTCAACTGTGTGGTAACAATTTGGAGAGGCCTCATTTTTTTGTCCAAGGATGAGTTCCACAATGCACAAGGCATTATAAAGATGTGTGAGTTTAGTGTGTAAGAACTTCCCCTAACCTGTGCTGAACACAGAACCTCTAGTGAATCGATTAGTTTTAGGATGAACTTAAACAGCATTTGTGAGTCAACACCAGGGTGTGACCTCACAAGTGCTCCCTTAGCCTAAAATTCTAAAAGACTACCTCCAAACTGGTAGGAAGCATATAGTTCCATCCCAGAGCAGTGGAAGCTTTGCAAAGTCATCAGCTTGGGATCAATGTTATTAAAGCCCTCGCATTTGTAATCATTCATTCATTCATTATCTTCCACTTTATCCTCTATTAGGGTCGCGGTGGGGTTCCCCATGCCCATCCAGGGGAGAACGTCTCGGGCGCTGGGCAGATACACCCAGGACAGGGCGCCAATCCATCGCTGGGCACACACACTCACTCACACAGACACACTCTATATGGGGCAATTTGGAGAACTCAATTAACTTGATCCATGTTTTTGGAATGTGGGAGGAACCCGGAGGAAACCCACGCGGACACGTGGAGAACTTGGAAACTCCACCCAGATGGGGATTCGAACCGGGAATCCCTAGCGCTGAGAGGCGAACGTGCTAACCACTAAGCCACCGTGCCGCCCTCATTTGTAATCAGTAGATGTCAATACTTATCATGTAGTCTGGGTGTCTCATTCACCTCTTTAGCAAAAAATGGCATTTTATAGTTAATCTTTCACAAAACTGGACAGGTGAAGGTGGTTTGTGTTTTTTTTAAGCTATATGGCAATTGTACCTTTGCAAATGTGTAATGATTATTATGAAAGGATATTTTTATAGCGTGGGTTCTTAATAATTTCCAAAAATCCTTTTAATAGCCCATTCGTTTAAGTTTCATGTTTGCAGCAATAAAAGCTATTAATTAATGCATTCTGTTGTCATTTACATTTCATTTACATTTAGTTATTTAGCAGACGCTTTTATCTAATGCGACTTACAAATGAGAACATTACAAGTCAGAAGTTATGCAGAAAACCAATCATACATCTTAATAATCCACCATGTGTAGTTCTTGTTAAATGTACATTTCATTGTTTTTCAGACGTGATCATCAGAGTTGTAAAGAAGACGTTTGCAGGTATTGCAGGACTCATCCGTTTGCCAAAACACAGAACATGTCATTATGAGAATGCCGACAAGCAGAGTCAAGTGCAGGTTTGTGTGTAATTCTGTTTTAATGTTATACTTAATGTCATGTTTGCAAAGAATGCTGCTTTAGTTAAGTGTGTGTTTAATTGTAACTCAGACTGGACATGTGGCTCTGAGGGGAATTGATGAAATTCCCAGTGACTGTCTGAGTAAGTGGACAATCAATGGGGATGTTAAAATGGGTGAGTAGAGTTTAATATCTGTCAGTTTTACATCAATTTCATTTTGCTTTGTATAACAAATAGACAGTGTTGCCTGGAATCTTTTAAACTGTTTTTATACATTTTTAATAGAAAAACAAAAAGAGATGGGACGAACCAGCAAAGAGTGGCCTGTCGCCAATTTCTGCAATGGTGCACAGCCTTTAATCCGGAAGCCAGAGTGAGTATAATGGACACAAGTATTATAAGGATTAAGGTAGTGGGTGTGGTAGGTCAGTAATTAGGGTGTTGAGCTATCCAACTAAAGGTTGTTCATTTAAATCCCAGATCTATTGAAGGTACTGATGCCAAAAAAAAGGAACTAGCTTTTATTTTTAATCTAATCAGTGTGTCTCGACCCTGCTGCCCAGCCAGGATTACATTTATGTATCACTCAGGCTTGTGGAGATTTAATGGATTAATTATCTTGTTGCTTTATTTTCCTAATTTATTATTTTATATAAAAATACAGCTGTAGAAGCTAGAAGTCTATATACAAACGTACTGCATCTCAAGATTGTAGTAGATGTTTTATTATTATTATTATTTAGTAGTAGTAGTAGTAGTAGTACTTTTATTATATAGCTGTCTCAACAATGTATTTTTCAAAAACTGTTAATTTCCCTGTTGCCGGTTAGATTTGTATGATGTTCGTATACTTCAGTTAAAAAATATGTTCTGTCCATAGCATTGGATCAATGCTGTATGTGGCCAGTCAGGACAGACTACGAGATCGGGGCCAGAGGAGGTCATTGCAGCTGCTGCCATCACGACCTGAACTTCCTGAGATCGATCCCCCCAGCCGAACACAAAAACCCTGCCTTACTGTTGAGAAGGTGAGTTGCACTACACTCCCTGGATCATTACACACCAAACAATTTTGGAGATTTTCTTTAAAACTATCCCAGCTTTTCCTGGGCTTGTCATGTAATTTCATGCAAATGGTGTAAATGTTAACATGAGCGTAATTGGTCGCTTCTTGATTGCTTTTTTCATTTTTTTTTTTTTTTTGGAAAAAAGAAACCATTTAGCTCACTCCTCTGTTTAAATAGCAATCAGCCAAAGTCAGAGTGCACCAGGCTCTTAAAGGGAATGGCACGTGACATGCTGATTGGTTTATTGCACGCGATGCCTAAAACACACCCATTGATCACATCGTCACGACAGCAAAGGCACACGGACACGCCATAAATCAAACTGCTGGGTGAAACACTAAAATCATAGACTGGATCTGAAGAAAATCAACATTTACGTGTCTTTCATGTCCTACTTTTTGACGAAGGCTTGTCTTTAGGTATTTATTTAAAACCCCATTTTCCTAAATTTTAGGCTTTAAAGGAAAGTGACCGAGAACACTACAGGAAGCTGGTGGAGATGGTGTCGGAGAAATACTCCAAGAATAAACCTCTTCCGTTTGGACGAGTGAAGCCACCGAGGTAAGACTGTAAATTAAATGTAAAAGTTTTGTTAAATAATAAAGTAATGAAATGGCTACCTGTCCTATATAAATTTATGTTTTTAACAACATTTCACAGATTTTGTAAAGTACTGACCTGCAGAAACTAGTGTGTCTCTAGTAACAAAGCAAAGAGCTTAAAGGGACAGTTGAGTATATTTGATTTTTCTTGTCTATTCTTTCAGCACATCGTTTTCCCTGGATGCTCAGAGGGCTGTCGGTCGAACTCCTGATTTCAGCAAACCTGTGCCAATTAAAGGTAGAACTCAACTGAGAGACAGAGTGCTATCACACTTGAATCAGTGCTGCTTTGTAGGTTTAACTGCAGCAACATTGATATACCATACCAGTCAAAAGTTTGGACACACCACCTTTTTTCTCCACTTATTCGCCATGTGCTTGGTTCCACTTCCTGTAAAGATGTTCTACAATTCCAGACTGTAGTTCATCTGCTTGTGTTCTACAGTACATACTGTGTACGTCCCCTTTACTCTGTTCTAATGGTCAGGACACCAATAGTAGCACCACAGAGCAGAGGTTATTTGGTTGGTGTATTATTCCTATCCCAGCAGTGTCACTGAGGTGGAGAAATGAAACTACACTAAAACCCCCTCACCACATCAGTGTCACTGCAGAACTGACAATAAACAATCCACCACCCAAATGATACCTGTTCTGTGATGCTCCTGACCAATAGAGAACAGAGAACCAACAGGGGACTAACAACAACAAAGAACACAGATGGACTACAGTCTGTAATTTAGGGGTGTCTTCAACTAAGGATTTTCATAGTCGAATCTGATTCGTCAGATTTTCCCTATAGTCGACTGATAGTCGAATCAGTTAAAAATTTCACCACAAGATGGTGCTATAAGCGTGGTTTTTAAAAAAATATATATTTTTTATATTTTACTTGCTTTATTAATGTGTAGCCTATTGTTAAAGTGCACACATCATTTAAAAAAAAATATTAACAGAAATTAGGATGATTTTATTTGTCAAAAAGCTATATATAAAACGAAAACAAAGACATTTAATGTAAAAACTAATGCTTAGCAGCAGCCATGGGCACCCCCATGTGGTCAAAATGGTACATTCGACTATGAGGTTCATAGTCGACTACGGTTCATCGAATCGTCGAATCAGCGAATTTTGCAGCTCACCCCTACTGTAATTATAAAACTACAAAGTCCATCTATATGGTAAGGGGAGGAAATAGAGAATGGAGCCAGAATAGGATGTGTCCAAACTTTTGACTTGTACAGATTTCTAAGTTAAAACTTGTCCTAATGGAATGAGGACAGTGTGAAATTGCTCAGGTTATTATTATTTTTTCCAACATACATTTCAACAAATGAAACATTCTTGTTGCTCAAAATGCATTTTCATTTGTAGTAAACCCTGTGGTACCTCTGTGGAGAAATTCATCTTGCACAAAGGAGAGGTGAATCATGTTCTTTTATTTATAATTTTTTTTAATTGCCATGTTCTATTTCTCATGTCGTACTCAACATCCCATCATCGTAATATGTGCAGGTCAGTTGCCAGTTGTAGTACCATACTCAGTGATGCTGGGAGTAAGAAACTGGAACTGTCTTCAAAACAACACCAGGTGAGGAGTCAGGTTAGGATTGAAGGATGACCATGAACTTGTACTTTAATAAATATCAAAAAATAAATATTAAAAAAATGCTGTTTAAATGCATTCTACTAAATTTAAACACATGTATGGAAATTGTGCATTGAAGGGAAATGTTAGAATTTATTGTAACCAGTTTTTCTTTTACCGTTAAAGCATTTCAGCTGTTTTGTAATGTTAAAGTAAAAGACCTGTGAATTTATGTTTAATATACTGGCCTACAAATCAGATGGTTCCACTGATTAGCCTCTGATTAAGGTTTATTAATTTTTAAGTTTTCTGTCACCTTATTTTTCACTCTTGTGACAGTGGCATGGACACCGGTATGGAAGTGTGAGGCAGCGGGTAGGTGAAGGTGGTAATTCAATCCCCTGCATACAGGTTATCAGTGAAAACAACCGCAGATTATATTACCTCCTTCACCTCCCACTTCCATGTTGCCATCCATTGCTGCTGTTTCAAATATTTCAGGCTGGAGATTAAATGTATATTTAAACTGAAACTCACTAATTATATCTTAATAGTATATCTTAATAGTTAATATATCTTAATTATATCTTAATAGTGACTTTTGATAATTGATATCAGTATATTTTTATACCATTTTTTACAATAGCGAATTCTTATAAAGCAGTTTTGATGCATAGTCACCTTACAGAACTGCAGAATTAAATGTATAAGTGTTGTGGTGTCACGGTGGCTTAGTGGTTGGCATGTTCTCCTCTCAGCACTGGAGATTTCCGGTTCAAATCCCTATCTGGGTGGAGTTTCCATGTTGGGTTTCCGTGTGGGTTTCCTCCGGGTTCTCCGGTTTCCTCCCACAGTCCAAAAACATGGATCAAGTCAATTGAATTCTGCAAATTGCCCCATATAGAGTGTGTGTGTGAGTGTGTGCCCAGCGATAGGCGCTCTGTCCTGGGTGTATCTGCCCAGCGCCCGAAACGTTCTCCCCTGGATGGGCTTTGAACCCCCCCCCCCGTGACTTTAATAGAGGATAAAGCGGAAGATAATGGATGGATGGATGTTTTAAGTGTATACCTTTTTATTTAAACTGTAGATCAATTGAAATGAAATATTCATTCATAATTTCTTCAGCCTGATTTGATGATGGTATGCTGACTCCTACTTTAAAGTTCATTAAAGATTTGCCTTTAACACATATATATGTCTCTGTAGCTGGTAGATGTCGACCTGTCTGCGGAAGTAGAAACAAGACTAAACCTGAAAGAAAAGAAAGCTGTTGCAACAGATCAGCCGACGGCACAGACGCGTTCTGATTCTCCACCTGAAACGGGGAGACTCTGTGAGGAAGAGTTTCCCAGACTGACCAAGGTAGTGCAATGTTGAAATCTGCTATGAACCTGGTGGAAATCTCCAGGATTATAGGCAGATTGTAGAGATGCACCAAGTATTCCCAAAACAAATGCATTTTTTTTTTACTTTTAGTGAAGTTAAAAGGCAGAATAAAGTATTTGATGAGTGTGTTACTCATTTTTAGTTTAATGTGTTAGTTTTCCACCGTAATTAAAAAAAGTTTTGAAATTTAAGAGGGCTTTTTGTGCTGATCTTTCAGCAGTCAGTTAAACACCATGTGGTTTATTAAAAACGCAAATCAAATACTTGTTATTAATTTATTGAAATTTATTAATCTGGCCATATGTATTTTTTTTCCTAGTCACATTGATTTGTTGCTTTGTCAGCTGGAATGTTAATATTCAGTGTTTAGTAAGTATTATAAATAGCAGTTTAAAAATGGATTTTATTTTAAATGGAATGCTTGGAAAAACGATGCTTGGTATTGGCCAAATTATTAAAAAATTTTTTTTTTACTTGTTCAGCTACAAGTCTAGGACAGACAGGGAGTCAGAGAAAGAAAGATTGATTTGCACCGATGTACATTAATTACAGGACATGCCTACAAGGAAGGACGAGGTGAATAGAAATACAAAATAGTACAATAACAAAAAAATTATGCTTTTATATAGGGCTAGCACTAGGGGTTCCCAGTTCATTTTTTTCCCCTCATCTGTGCTGTTATTGCTGGGCCAGTTTGTTTTGGTAAATGTGTTTTTAAAGACCCAGACCTAAATGCATTTGTAATATTTCTGACTTTTGTGTGTAACGTGATATACAGGAGATGCTGCAGGAATTGAATGCTGCTCTTTCTCAGCGAGATCCAAACCTCGTGTTAAGTAGTGCGTTCAAACAGCGGCTCACGCAAAGAGATCTGGCAACGTTGCAAGAGGGGAGCTGGCTCAACGATGAGGTATGAACAGAAATGTGGTCTTACAGTTTAAATACCTTGGATCTGAGTGGATGTTTAAAGAGCTGTATTAAAGAGACTAAGGGGAATTTCCTTCTATTTCGTTTCTCACTGCACTCACTCATCCATCCATTATCTTCTGCTTTATCCTCTATTAGGGTCGCGGTGGGGTTCCCCATGTCCATCCAGGGGAGAATGTTTCGGGCGCTGGGCAGATAGACCCAGGACACCGCGCCAATTTATCGCTGGGCACACACTCACTCACACAGACACGCACGCACACACTCTATACGGGGCAATTTGGAGAACTCAATTGACTTGATCCATGTTTTTGGACTGTGGGAAGAAACCGGAGAACCCGGAGGAAACCCACGCAGACACGGGGAGAACATGCAAACTCCACCCAGATGGGTATTCGAACCGGGAATCCCTAGTGCTGAGAGGCGAACGTGCTTACCACTAAGCCACCTTGCCGGTTTTCTCACTGCACTGTTTCATTAAAAAAAATAATTGAAATAAAAAAAGTTTTTTTTAATTGCATCATCTTGCTTATAAAGTTTCAATGAACTTAAATCTTATTAACAGTATTATAGCAGCTAAGTTATTGAGCTTAAATATCCATCCATTATCTTCTGCTTTATCCTCTACTAGAGTCGCCGGGGGGGGGTTCCCCTTGCCCATCCAGGGGAGAACATTTCGGGCGCTGGGCAGATACACCCAGGACACGGCGCCAATCTATCACTGGGCACACACTCACTCACTCACACACACACTCTATATGGGGCAATTTTGGAGAATCCAACTGACCTTGATCCATGTTTTTGGACTGTGGGAGGAAACCGGAGAACCCGGAGGAAACCCACGCAGACACTGGGAGAACATGGAAACTCCACCCAGATTGGGATTCGAACCGAGAATCCCTAGCGCTGAGAGGCGAACATGCTAACCACTAAGCCACCGTGCCGCCCATAGAGCTTAAATATGTTTTGTGGTATTAGTTTATTTTAAAAACATAACATCCATACAATTGACACTAGCAAATTATTATATATTTATATAATTTTCTGTTTTCTGTGGTTTAGGTGATAAATTTTTACTTCAACCTGGTGATGGCACGCTCTGAGCAGGAGCTGGATGGCAGGAGGAAGGTTTATTGCTTCAGCACGTTTTTCTTCTCCAAGCTCAGTATGTGTGGATATGCGGCTGTGCGGCGCTGGACCAAGGCTGTCGACATCTTTCAGTATGACCTCATTCTCATCCCTCTTCATCTGAGTGCTCACTGGTCTCTTGCGGTGAGTCACTTATGAGGTTTCATGCTAATTTTGCTTCCTGAAGTTATTTGGGATTTATGATAAAGACTGTATTGAATCAGTTGCATTCTCTGATCCATAACTTTGAATGTCTGAGTCCAAAATAAAATACTAAAAATGCATCACCTTTTCTTTCTCTAGGTTATCGACCTCAACAACAAATCTGTAAGGTCATATGACTCTATAGGTCAGACACACGACGACATCTGTAATCTATTACTGTAAGTATCCGCTTCCCCTTTTGTAACGAAGAGCGCTGCCGTGACTCCCACACCGTTTACTGATTTGATGTTTTGCAGAATGTATCTGAAAGATGAATACAAGTTCAAGAAAGGCAAAGATCTGGAAATGTCAAAGTGGACAGTGAGCAGTTTGCGAGCCTCGGTAAGGTTAAGCAGGACGTTATAAATGGTTTAAAATGTGGAAAGATGTCCGTGTTAATCGTTTTCTGTGTTGACAATTTTTGAATACTAGGAAATCCCTCAACAGAGGAACGGCAGTGACTGTGGAGTCTTTATATGCAAGTATGCAGACTACCTTGCCTCTGGAAACCCTTTTACCTTCAGACAGGTAACAGGATTTGGGAAAGCGGGATGTTTTAAAATGATACAGTGAATGTAGTATTTAGACATTTGTGCAGGTGAATCTTAAAACGTTTGACGACTGATTTCTTGTATCATAACATTTACATTACGCCATTTAGCCCAAAGTGACTTGCGAGTAACTTGATTGTTGGGGTCAGAGTACAGGGTCTGCCATGATACTGCACCCCTGAAGCAATGGGCTAAAAGACTTACATTGACGTATTTGGGATATGAACCCTCGAACCATCAGAATAATTGCCCAACAACCAAAATGCTAAGCTACCAGAACCATCCATCCATCCATTATCTTCTGCTTTATCCTCTATTAGGGTCGCGGAGGGGGTTGCCCATGCCCATCCAGGGTAGAACGTTTCGGGCGCTGGGCAGATACACCCAGAACAGAGTGCCAATCCATCGCTGGGCACACACTCACTCACACACACACACACGCGCTCTATATGGGGCAATTTGGAGAACTCAATTGACTTGGTCAATGTTTTGGACTGTGGGAGGAAACCGGAGAACCCGGAGGAAACCCACACGGACACGGGGAGAACATGGAAACTCCACCCAGATTGGGATTCGAACCTAGGGCTGAGAGGAGAACGTGCTAACCACTAAGCCACCGTGCCGCCCACCAGAACCCTGTCTTTACAATAATAAACAATATGAAGGCAAAACCAGACATTTATTTACAATAATTACTTTAAATTAAGCGTAACAGTCTTTTTGTTTTGATCTTTTATGTTTTATTGTTTGTTTTTTCTCTGTAGTGTCACATGCCCCATTTCCGAAAGCTGATGATCTGGGAGATTCTGAATCGGACGCTGCTGCAGTAGCAAACCAACCAACAGAACAAACTCAACCAAAGCATTTGGACCATAAGCCCGTTTTCTGTAGGCTTTCAGTACAGTATCTTTTTTTCATACTGTTCATATGAAAAGACGTCACGTTCCTGCTTAATGTCATTAAGCTTTGTTGACGCGGTGAAGTTAAACTGGTGTTGACAGCAAACCAGAGGACTGGAACTTGTAGAAACAATAGCAGGACTTTTCTGACTGTTGGAAATGAAGCGCACAAATCTTCCTCTCTAAACCCTTGAGTGATTATCCGTATGCCCATGAGGCACTTCTCTAATGTCGAACGTGCAGTTTGCACATCAGTTTGCGATGATCTGCTGAACACCTGTGATTGGACATGGATAGTCTTAAAGTCTGTTAATCAGTAGATGGTAAAAGGCAGATCTCGTTACCAGATCAGTATTGGGACTTGATTGGAGTCAAAAATGGTGAATTTGTCCCGTGTAATTGGACACTGACCCCAGTGGATTAAACTTCCCACTGGTCTTGAATGCTCTATTTATTACCACAGGAATGTGCAAGTCTTAAGCTGTATGTCAAATAATTGTACCACTACTTCTGTCCCAGCAGTCGTGAACGGTGGTGGAAATGAATGTACGTGACCTTTGTACCTGAGCTGGAGGTGGCCGTCACAGCAGCAGTATTTATTGAGTGAGATGTCTGTGTAACTGCAGCACTCCGAATCTCAAGTGCCTTGATGCAAATTCTCCTCCTTTTCCTTATGTACAGTTCTAATGCAAGCAGTTTGAAAGTGTGTGTGTGTGTGACGAAGGTACAGTGTAAAAGTTTGAAGGCAGTCTGAATTTCAGTCATCTATCTTTACAGATTTTATATCTACACTAAATGAATGCATGTTGAGTTCGAGTGTGCTATGCAGAAGACTTGATAATTAGACGTCTTCTTAGTTATGAGATTCGTCTCTTTGAATTGGCCTTTATTACTTACCTACTTAGTTTTACACTATAACCAGATAGATTATTTTTATCTTAGGAAACTCTAGGAAACTAGGTAAGGAACTCCTTTGTTCCCCGGAGTTCTTTGGTTACATTTCTCAAAAATGTACAATCACCAAGCACTTTATTTAAAAACACTAGTCACCCGCCAGTGAATTCGACATCTTTGCTTTATTCTCACTGTTTATTTTCTCAGTTTCACTTACCATATAGATGAACTTTATAGTTTTACAATTATATACTGGGGTTTATTGGTTTCTCTGTACTTTATTAATCCCTTTGCTTTGTTATTTTTTAAATCAGGACCGCCACAGAGCAGGTATTATTGGGGTGGTGGGTGATTGTCAGGACTGACATGGTTGTATCGTGTTGTACTGGTATGTGTGGATCAGATACTCCACTGCTGCCCCCAACAACCTTTTGGCAGTGTCCTCCAAATACTGATATAGCATCAGAGGATAACGAACACAAACTGCAACAAAAGAAAGCCTGCGGTCTGTGATGTTCCATGGTAAAACACTGGAGGTGTTTGCTGGAGAGCGCAGTGAATAAAATACAGACACTGCTGTGTCTGAGTCGCACATACCTGCTTAATATACTACCAATGGGTCATAGCCGTGGAGCCAGTGCTGAGAATCATTAATTACCCAAATTATACCTGTAATGTGAGTGTCCTGCTCATGAAAGAACAACAAAGGTATCTAAGGAACCAGATGTACTACAGTCTGTAATGGTAATTTAAACCGTCAGCTGATCGAATGGGCAGTCGGTGTAAAATTAAGGAGCTTTCATTAATAAAGTGGCTGGTAATTCTATACTGACACTGATGGTGCTCCTCTTGACTCAAAGAAGACCTCAATGTTGGTCGTGTTGCTCAGCCGATTAAATTGGTTCATCAGGTTAAACATCTGAGTTGACGTTACCCTTCTGTGAACTCGAACCTTTCAGTCCACCTCAGAATGCCGAACCTTTGGTTCCCTCTTTATCGCAACATTCTGATTGAAGGCTGTAATATATTTGAGTAACAATTCCAAGAGATAACCAGCTATATAAGTATTCAAATCAGTCCATCTGGTACCAACAGTCATGCCAAGGCCAACACGACAAAGTGTATCAGCACGGTGTATTCATTCATTCACTACATGCATGAGTGTGTAACAGATTTGAACTCTGCTGTTCTCTTACTGAATGCTTGATTTATGCTGACCGTGTTTTCATCCGTTTTTAACATGCATGTCAAAAGTTTGGACACACCCCCTTCTTGCTTCGTTTTCCTTTACCTTCACTTACCATATTGATGGACATTGTAGTTTTATAATTCCAGACTGTAGTCCATCTGTGTTCTTTGTTGTTGTTAGTCCCCTGTTGGTTCTCTGTTGGTCAGGAGCATCTCAGAACAGGTATCATTTGGGTGGTGGATTGTTTATTGTCAGTTCTGCAGTGACACTGATGTGGTGAGGAGGTTTTAGTGTAGTTTCATTTCTCCACCTCAGTGACACTGCTGGGATAGGAATAATACACCAAGCAAATAATCCCTGCTCTGTGGTGCTACTATTGGGGTTCTGACCATTAGAACAGAGTAAAGGGGACGTACACAGTATGTACTGTAGAACACAAACAGATGGACCACAGTCTGGAATTGCAGAACTACAAAGTCCATCTTTACAGAAAGTGGAGCCAAAAGGAGGCGTGTCTGAAATTTTGCCTGGTTCTGTATTTATTATGATCCAACGCTGAATTAGACTCTCATTTAAAGCCTAAATGATATTTTTAGTGTTAGGTTTTGTGTTCTTTGTTTCCTTCCAGCAGTGCATGCTTAAGCAAAACCGTTTACTGGAGCAACAAGTAGCATTTCGTTTCAGTCCAATAGAACAAGGCAAATCGCAGGTTCTAAGCTTCTTATTATCTCATTCCAGAATCAGTGAACAATATTATTATAGTTGATCTACGACAAGAACTTTAACGAACTGCACTACTATAGATGGGACTCGGTACCTAGTCATTAAAAACGGCATCTGTGAGGACTGGGATGAATTTTGGATGAAAGTCCATTGCTGCCTTTAATCCTTTAGTTCATTTCAAAGCAGCTGGGTTTGGAATTGGAACGGTACTAAAGTGTTTGGAGCCGAACACCCCAGCCATGAACCTCTGATTCGAACACAGAGTCGTTATGCATGAACACTTACTGAAAAGAGTCCGATCGGATCGCTTCAGTCAGACCAATTCACCAGCATGGAACGCAATCGAGAAACCAATTAGCTTTCTATCGGAGTAAATTCCATCCCAGTCGTAGACTCTACCCAACATTCCTAGTTGACTGCAGCCGATGCCGTTCTGAAGCATTTTGTTTGCTTTGCTTTTAATCAGATGCAAATAAAACGAAGCAAAAGTTTGTTATTTATTGAATTCCTTTCTTTTTGAGGTAGATTGTAGTTTGGTTCTAGAACGCCCGTTTCCTTCTGACTGCATTTGTTGCTTTTGAAAGGCGTTTGAGCTTTTTTTTTTTTTTTTTTTTTTTTTTTTTTTTTTGTGCATTACTACAGACAACTGAAGATGTGTTGATGCCTACTGTATATACTATTTTGTTTTTGGTTTCATGCAGAACATTGCTAATTATTTTTTTAAATAATAAAGAAATCTGATTATGTTTAAAGTTTCTTCTTGTGGTTTAGATCTTTTATATCTTGCTACAAGGCGACTTGGTGGTGTATTGGTTCGCATGTCTGCTTCTCGGTGCCGGGGATCCAGAGTGGAGTTTCCATGTTCTCCCCGTCTCTCTGTGGGTTTCCTCCGGGTTCTCCGGTTTCTTCCCAAAAACGTGGATTCAAGGTGAATTGCCTGCTCTTAATTGCCCCTATATACAGTAGTGTGTGCCCAAAATAAATGGCAGCCTGTCCTGAGGGTGTCCGCCGAGAACTTGAAATGTTCTCCCTCCGTGATTCTAGTATAGGATTATGTGGAAGGTAATGGTAATATCACCCTACAGATCCGATCGCTTTTTGCTTTAGTTTGATGGTTAAAGATTTAATCTCAGGCGGCACGGTGGCTTAGTGGTTAGCACGTTCTCGTGTCCGCGTGGGTTTCCTCCGGGTTCTCCGGTTTCCTCCCACAGTCCAAAAACATGGATCAAGTCAATTGAATTCTCCAAATTGTCCCATATAGTGTGTGTCTGTGTGAGTGAGTGTGTGCCCAGCGATAGATTGGCACCCTGTCCTGGTGTATCTGCCCAGCGCCCGAAACGTTCTCCCCTGGATGGGCATGGGGAAACCCCCCCCCCCGCACGACCCTGTTCTTCGACTGACAAACCAGACAATGATACTTTCCTAAAATAGAAAAAGCTGTTTGTGTTCTACAGTACATACTGTGTACGTCCCCTTTACTCTGTTCTAATGGTCAGAACCCCAATAGTAGCACCACAGAGCAGGGATTATTTGGTGGGGGCATTATTCCTATCCCAGCAGTGTCACTGAGGTGGAGAAATGAAACTACACTAAAACCCCCTCACCACATCAGTGTCACTGCAGAACTGACAATAAACAATCCACCACCCAAATGATACCTGTTCTGTGATGCTCCTGACCAACAGAGAACGGAGAACCAATGGGGGAACAACAAATACAAAGTAAATGAAGGTTTAGAGGAGGGCGTGGTAGCTCAGTGGTTAGGGTGTTGGGCTGACAATCTGAATGTTGTCCAAAGTATTTGGATAAAAACTTCTGCCGTAATGTAATTGTGTAATACCGTCGTTCTCCACCAGATGGTACTGTTTACTTAATCAGGTTCAAACCTGTGAATGGTACTGTTGAGTTTTACGACACGCTTAGATACTACATAATTTATTGTTTTATCATTTTTAAAACACCAAAGTATCTTAGTGCAATCTACAATCGCCACAAAATGTAATATTTTTATCAATGTCTTTATTTTTTTCATTTACGAAGTGACTGCAGAGGCATTATCTGTATAAAATTAAGCACACCATATACTTAGCCATGCATTTCAAACGACTATATGCTTCCAAATGTTTACAACAGTTTGGGGAAGGCCCTGTTCCAGATTGCTGTCTAGTACCAGTCAAAAGTTTGGACACGATCTTACCATATAGATGGACTTTGTAGTTTTATAATTCCAGACTGTAGTCCATCTGTGTTCCTTGTTGTTGTTAGTCCCCTGTTGGTTCTCTGTTCTCTGTTGGTCAGGAGCATCACAGAACAGGTATCATTTGGGTGGTGGATTGTTTATTGTCAGTTCTGCAGTGACACTGATGCAGTGAGGGGGTTTTAGTGTAGTTTCATTTCTCCACCTCAGTGACACTGCTGGGATAGGAATAATGCACCAACCAAATAACCCCTGCTCTGTGGTGCTACTATTGGGGTTCTGACCATTAGAACAGAGTACCCTTGTTCTAAAGGGGACGTACACAGTATGTACTGTAGAACACAAACAGATGAACTACAGTCTGGAATTGTAGAACTACAAAGTCCATCTGTGCAGGAAGTGGAACTGAGAAGATGGAGAGGGGTGTCCAAACTTTTGACTGGTAAGGTACATCACTGCATCCTTTGAATTAGCGATTTGTTTTTAAAGCCCAGTACTAATTTTGCTGCATGTGAAGTAGGACAGACCCACAAACAAACGGGTTCTCACAGGACCCACTGTTAAATTTATCAGGAACCCTTTAATTATTCATGGTTCTCTGTGTGAGTGATGGGTGTGAGAAGGTAAAAAGATCTGCTCCAGCTCCAGGTTTGCTGCATGGTAGAAACCATCTTTTGTTTCATATATATATATATATATAATAGGCGGCATGGTGGCTTAGTGGTCAGCACGTTCGCCTCTCAGCGCTAGGGATTCCCGGTTCGAATCACCATCTGGGTGGAGTTTCCATGTTCTCCCCGTGTCTGCGTGGGTTTCCTCCAGGTTCTCCGGTTTCCTCCGACAGTCCAAAAACATGGATCAAGGTCAATTGAGTTCTCCAAATTGCCCCATATATAGTGTGTCTGTGTGAGTGAGTGTGTGCCCAGTGATAGATTGGTGTCCTGTCCTGGGTCTATCTGCCCAGCGCCCGAGACGTTCTCCCCTGGATGGGGAACCCCCCCGCGACCCTAATAGAGGATAAAGCGGAAGATAATGAATGAATGATATATACATATATATATATAGTGTGTGTGTGTGTGGGCGGCACGGTAGCTTAGTGTTTAGCATGTTCTCCTCTCAGCGCTGGGGATTCCAGGTTCGAATCCCCATCTGGGTGGAGTTTCCATGTTCTCCTCGTGTCTGCGTGGGTTTCCTCCGGGTTCCTCCCACAGTCCAAAAACATGTAACAAGTCAATTGAGTTCTCCAAATTGCCCCATATAGAGTGTGTCTGTGTAAGTGAGTGTGTGCCCAGCGATAGATTGACGCCCTGTCCTGGGTGTATCTGCCCAGCGCCCAAAACGTTCTCCCCTGGATGGGCATGGGGAACCCCACCGCGACCCTAATAGAGGATAAAATGGAAGATAATGAATGAATGTGTGTGTCCTATATAAATCTGCACTGTTGTGCACAACCCACTAACCTGCTCTGTGTGGGGGGGGGGGGGTTCCCCATGCCCATCCAGGGGAGAACGTTTCGGGCGTTTTGCAGATACACCCAGGACAGGATGCCAATCTATCGCTGGGCACACACTCACTCACACAGACACACTCTATATGGGGCAATTTGGAGAATTCAATTGACCTTGATCCATGTTTTTGGACTGTGGGAGGAAACCGGAGAACCCGAAGGAAATCCACGCGGACACGGGGAGAACATGCATACTCCACCCAGATTGGGACTCCAACTGGGAATCCCCAGCGCTGAGAGGCTCTGAGGAGACACCCTCAAAAAATAAAAGTAGATGAACCTGATAACTAAGTAATAGCTACAGATCTTTAAGATCTCACGTCATCCCTGTGTTCTTTTTTAGCACGCCATAGAACATTCCGGGCCTCCAGTCTGATCAGCTCAGTAAGCTTCTGCTTCTGTTTTATTCATGCCACAAATTTCCCATAACCAAACAACATCAAGCTCAATCAGAAGCCCCTCCACCGGCTGACTGCTCTCCCACGCCGGGCCACCAACCCGCCCCTCATCGTAGGTTTTTATGCCACAGGTCGAAGCACGGCACGGCGTGCAGGCGCACGTATTTCTGCCCGCCGGACGAGCACTCGAGGCAGCCGTAGACCGTCTCGCGTCTCTGGTGGCTCATGCTGCACAGCGCGCACAGGCCTTTGGGGATGTGGTGGTTGAGCAGATTGACTCGCGTGTGTTTGTCGTCTCGCAGGTAAGACACGGACAAATCCGTCATGCTCGCGGCCTTGTCATAGTAATCTACCACGTCATCCATGTACGTGTCCGAGTGAGTCAGCTCTTCAAAGGTTCGGTCATCTGTATGAAACAATATCAATATTTTTAATAAGAGCAGGGTGTGTGTGTGTGTGTGTGTGTGTGTGTGAGAGAGAGAGAGAGAGAGATATAAATCCACACTTATTACGACATTTGACATATTTACTCTTTAGGGACCCTGTGGAGGTTTATATACTCTATACTACGGGTGAGCTGCAATATTCGCTGATTCGACGATTCGATTCGGAGAACCGTAGTCGACTATGAACCTCATAGTCGAATGTACCTTTTTGACCACATGGGGGTGCCCATGGCTGCTGCTAAGCATTAGTTTTTACATGAAATGTCTTTGTTTTCGTTATATATATAGCCTTTTGTCAAATAAAATCATCCTAATTTCTAGAAAAAAAAAAAAGAAAAAAGAAAAACAAAAAAAAAGGTTTTCTTTTGTTAGAAAAACAAGTAAAATATAAAAAAATATATTTTTTTAAAAACTACGCCCTTAGCGCGACTGATTCGACTATCAGTCGACTATAGGGAAAATCTGAGGAATCAGATTCGACTATGAAAATCTTTAGATGAATAGAGCCCTACTCTATACAGCCACCAAGAAGCAGCTCAAGATGTCACCACTAGGGGTGAGCTGCAATATTCGCTGATTCGACGATTCGATTCGGAGAACCGTAGTCGACTATGAACCTCATAGTCGAATGTACCTTTTTGACCACATGGGGGTGCCCTTGGGTGCTGCTAAGCATTAGTTTTTACATGAAATGTCTTTGTTTTCGTTTTATATATATATAGCCTTTTGTCAAATAAAATCATCCTAATTTCTAGAAGAAAAAAAAGAAAAAAGAAAAACAAAAAAAAGGTTTTCTTTTGTTAGAAAAGCAAGTAATATTTAAAAAAAAAATATTTTTTTGAAAAACTACGCCCTTAGCGCCATCTTGTGGTGAAATTTTAACTGATTCGACTATCAGTCGACTATAGGGAAAATCTGACGAATCAGATTCGACTACGGAAATCTGTAGTTGAATACAGCCCTATTCACCACCTCTACGTGGTTCGAACACCGTGATTGGTGGAGAGAGAGGTTAGTGCGCAGGGGAAACTTATTTGATATTTTAGTTATGTATTTTGAATTTTCTTTCTTTCACTTAGTTCAATAAAAAGGGGCGGGGCACGGTGGTGTGGTGGTTTGCATGTCTGCCTGGGGATCCGGGTTCGAATCCCCATCTGGGTGGGTTTCGATTCCATGTTCTTCCCGTGTCTGCATGGGTTTCCTCCAACGGTCCAAAAACTAGGATTCAAGGTGAATTGGCTGCTGTAAATTGTCCCTATATAGTGTGGGTGGGGCGGCATGTTGGCTAAGTGGTTAGCATGTTCTACTCTCAGCACTAAGGATTCCCGCTTTGTGTTTCCTCCGGGTTTCCTCCCACAGTCCAAAAGCATGGCTCAAGGTCAATTGAATTCTCCAAATTGCCCCATATAGAGTGTCTGTGTGAGCGAGTGTGTGCCCAGCGATAGATTGGCGCCCTGTCCTGGGTGTATTTACCCAGCGCCTGAAACGTTCTCTACTGGATGGGCATGGGAAAGCCTAATAGGATTAATTAATTCATTCATCCATTATCATCCGCTTTATCCTCTATTAGGGTCGCGGTGGGGTTCCCCATGCCCATCCAGAGGAGAACGTCTCGGGCGCTGGGCAGATACACCCAGGACAGGGCACCAATCAATCGCTGGGCACACACTCACTCACTCATACACACTCTATATGGGGCAATTTGGAGAACTCAATTGACTCGATCCATGTTTTTGGACTGTGGGAGGAAACCGGAGAACCCGGAGACCCACGCGGACATGGGGAGAACATGGAAACTCCACCCAGATTGGGATTCGAACCGGAATCCCTAGTGCTGAGAGGAGAACATGCTAACCACTAAGCCGCCCAATATAGGATTAAGTGAATGATAATAATTAAATGAATATTTGCCTCCATCCGTTATATCTTCGTTACCTGCTCTGAAGGGGTTCCCATAAATAATCCCTGAAAGGAACCTCCGAAGCCTGCCAACTGAAAACCTGCCAACGAATCCTCCTAACTGCTGCCGGATCTGTTCCCGCTCGAAGCCTCCCACTGACTCCGGTGCCACACAGATATCTGTTTAAAGGATGACCGCAGCGTTCATTCAGCTTCAGTGCAAGTCAGCGCACAAGAGGTAGATGAGCTGCTAACCCAGTTTACCTAGACGTCCATCGAGCCTCACGTACAGCTCGAACATGCTGAAGGCGATGGTGGTGTGAGCCGGAATAACGATGGCCTTGTCCCGGCCTTTGGGGTTGTGACCATCGTCGATTTGAAACTATAAGAAACGAAGAAGAAACTGTAGGAGGCTTTCAGTGTGTAAAGCATCTTAAAGTCATTGGGTGCTGGTGGTGGGGTGAGGTGGATGGAGTGGGGTTGTTTACCCTCATGGTAGCTCCACGTACACCGGCATGCACGGTGAGGGAACATTGTCGCGTGGTACGAATACTTTCCATGACGACACAAAGCACGGTTCTCCTGCTGTTCTTCGACTGACGAACCAGACAGTGATCCAGGTCTACTTTCCTAAAATAGAAAAAGCTGTTTGTGTTCTACAGTACATACTGTGTACGTCCCCTTTACTCTGTTCGAATGGTCAGAACCCCAATAGTAGCACCACAGAGCAGGGGTTATTTGGTTGGTGCATTATTCCTATCCCAGCAGTGTCACTGAGGTGGAGAAATGAAACTACACTAAAACCCTCTCACCACATCAGTGTCACTGCAGAACTGACAATAAACCATCCACCACCCAAATGATACCTGTTCTGTGATGCTCCTGACCAACAGAGAATGGAGAACCAATGGGGGAACAACAAATACAAAGTAAATGAAGATTTAGAGGAGGGTGTGGTAGCTCAGTGGTTAGGGTGTTGGGCTGTCAATCTGAATGTTGTGGGTTCAAATCCCAGGTCCACTGAAGTTACCAATGTGGTCCTTCAGCAAGACCCTTATTCTTCATCGCTGTAACCCTGTGTTCTGACCCCAACCTTCAGGTTAGGATACTTGTAAGTCCATCCATCCATTATCTTCCACTTTATCCTCTATCGGGGGGGATGCCCATCCAGAGGAGAACTTTTCAGGCACTGGGCAGATACACCCAGGACAGGGTGCCAATCTATCCCTGGGCACACACTCACACACTCTATATGGGGCAATTTGGAGAACTCAATTGACCTTGATCCATGTTTTTGGACTGTGGGAGGAAACCGGAGAATCCAGAGGAAACCTATGCAGACATGGGGAGAACATGGAAACTCCACCCAGATTGGGATTCGAACAAGGAATCCCTAGTGCTGAGAGGAGAACATGCTAACCACTAAGCCACCATGCCGCCCCGTAGCTGTAATAGTGTGTGTGTGTGTGTGTGTGTGTGTGTTTGTGTGTGTGTGTGTGTGTGTGTGTGTGTATGTTCTGCACGGATGGGTTAAATGTGGAGGACTGATTCCTCTGTGTGTAAGTACAGTAGGCAAATAGATCACATGCACTATAGAACACTCATATCGTGGAACTTCTGCACTTGTTAACTCTAACAAGTCTCTCTAGAACACTGTTCTCCAATTCCGGTATATCTGAGCACAAAGCCAGTACCTTGAATTCAGCTCCCTGAGTAACGTAGGAACCTCCACCTCATGTTTGGTTACAACTCCAAAGGAAGCCTTTACCGCCACGGAGTCTGAACCGCTGATGTTGACCCCCACTTCATGAATCAAATGGTTGCCAAGGCGCCCATTCAGCGACACATCTGACTTGTCTTCATAGTTCAGAAGCTGGTAAGAAGACACTCCTAAAAAAAAAAAAAAAAAAAAAAAAGTGCATTGGTTTTGGGTTACAGAGCTCGTCTCATTTCATGTAGCTGTAATATCCATCCATCCATTATCTTCCGCTTTATCCTATATTAGGGTCGCGGGGGGGTTCCCCATGCCCATCCAGGGGAGAACGTTTCGGGCGCTGGGCAGATACACCCAGGACAGGGCGCCAATCCATCGCTGGGCACACACTCACACACAGACACACTCTATATGGGGCAATTTGGAGAACTCAATTAACTTTGATCCATGTTTTTGGACTGTGGGAGGAAACCAGAAAACCCGCAGGAAACCGACGCAGACACGGGGAGAACATGGAAACTCCTCCCAGATTGGGATTCGAACCGGGAATCCCTAGCGCTTAGAGGAGAACATGCCAACCACTAAGCCACCGTGTCAAGTCACCTTATCTAATATAAAAATGACTACATATCCATAGAATGGTCATTCTTTCGTTAACTTTCACTTATTTGTTTTTTGGACTGTGGGAGGAAACCGGAAAACCCGCAGGAAACCCACGCGGACACGGGGAGGACATGGAAACTCCACCCAGATTGGGATTCGAACTGGGAATCCCTAGCGCTGAGAGGAGAACGTGCTAACCACTAAGCTACCATGGCGCCCCGTAGCTGTAATATTGAACTCATAATGAGTTGATGCTTCTGTTTCCAGGAATCAACAACAGGACCTGTGGGGGCATCTCAGTGGGGCATCTCAACACCAGCTCCCCTATCTGCAGCTGAGAGGAGACAGTATGTTAAACAAGCAACGCTCCAACCTGCAGTGATCTCCTTTTCTCCCACAAGTATGTCCTTCAGGGAGAACGGCGTCGAGGCCAACTTGTTCTTCTTCCAGAAATGTCGTCGCTTCCTGGTCACCAGACTGAGGGGCTGATATCTGTCTGCCTCGCTGAGACTTGGAACGGGTATCAGGCGCCCGGTGTCCCCCACCTGCTTCACGAAGTTCTTAGTGGCTGCCGCGAACATTGTGACTGCTTATCGCGCAGTCGGCATGGAGGAGCATGGTCTGTATGCTGTCCGCTGAGTCTGCATGTTTACGTCCAGTGAGCTAAATAAGAGAAGAAGCAACGCGGCTCAGGCCACACGGGTCATTAATAATGCACAGTCAGCAAATAAGGTGTCCTCTATCAGTGCTGTGTCCCTCCCTACAGCATCATGACTTGGATATCAGATTGTTAGGGGCTCGTTTGATAAAACCCATGCTAATTACACAATCAATTTATGTAGTCCCTATTGTTCTCCAATCAAATTAATTACTATTTACTTTCTGGTTGACTTTTAAGCTTCGATTACGCTGTAATAGCAGCTCCATCCATCCATTATCTTCCGCTTTATCCTCTATTAGGGTCGCGGGGGGGTTCCCCATGCCCATCCAGGGTAGAACGTTCCGGGCGCTGGGCAGATACACCCAGGACAGGGCGCCAATCTATTGCTGGACACATTCACACACACTCTATATGGGGCAATTTGGACAACTTAATTGACCCTGATCCATGATTTTGGACTGTGGGAGGAAACCGGAGAACCCGGAGGAAACCCACGCGGACACGGGGAGAACATGGAAACTCCACCCAGATTGGGATCAGAACCGGGAATCCTTAGCACTAAGAGGAGAACATGCTAACCACTAAGCCACCGTGCCGCCCTGAATGTCAACACGAAAAAATATATTTTAAAAATTATTTTAGTTTTAGATTTTAGATTTGATTGATTTAGTCTGGAGTGGCACGTGGCTTAGTGGTTAGCACGTTCGCCTCTCAGCGCTAGAGATTCCAGGTTTGAATACCAATCTGGGTGGAGTTTCCATGTTCTCCCCGTGTCCGCGTGGGTTTCCTCCGGGTTCTCCGGTTTCCTCCCACAGTCCAAAAACATGGATCAAGTTAATGGAGTTCTCCCCATATAGAGTGTGTCTGTGTGAGTGAGTGTGTGCCCAGCGATGGATTGGCACCCTGTCCTGGGTGTATCTGTCCAGCACCCGAGACGTTCTCCCCTGGATGGGCATGGGGAACCCCACCGCGACCCTAATAGAGGATAAAGCGGGAGATAATGAATGAATGAATGATTTAGTCTGGAGCGGCACGGTGGCTTAGTGGTTAGCATGTTCTCCTCTCAGCGTTTGGGATTCCAGGTTCGAATCCCAATCTGGGTGGAGTTTCTATGTTCTCCCCGTGTCCACGTGGGTTTCCTCTGGGTTCTCCGGTTTCCTCCCACAGTCCAAAAACATGGATAGGGGTCAATTGAATTCTCCAATTGCCCCATTTAGAGTGTGTCTGTGTGTGTTTTTGTGAGTGAGTGTGTGCTCAGCGATATATGGGAGCCCTGACCTGGGTGTATCTGCCCAGCGCCCGAAATGTTCTCCTCTGGCTGGGCATGGAGAAACCCCCCCCCCCCCCTCGCGACCCTAATGTATGATAAAGCGGAAGATAATGGATGGATAGGTGAATACTCTAAATTGCCCCAAATAGAGTGTGTGTCCAGTGATAGATTGGCGTCCTGTCCTGGGTGTATCTGCCCAGCACCCGAAACGTTCTCCCCTCGATAGGCATGTGGGAACCCCCCCCCCCCCCCCACAACCCTAATAGAGGATTAATTGGAAGATAATGGATGAACGAACGATTTAGTCTGGTTTTCATTTTGAAGTAGTGCAGATGGTTTTAAAGTAAATGAAATAAAGTGTAAGACTTACAGTGAAGGCCGTACCTTAAAAACATCAGGTCACGATGTATCGTTAACTGTAAGGAAAGTAGGACAGTTTAAAACAGGGTGCTAATGAAAAAACAAGAGGATGGAAAAGCGATTTCAAACCTCTTGCCGAAATCAAATGATAAAGCACATGTCCTTTCCTGTGAGAGTATCATCTGGAACATCTGCTCTTTTGCTTTTTTTGCTAAAGGTTACCTCCAGAATGTCACGCTGCTACTTCCCACAAGGCATGTATTCACAAAAGTGTTATAACCACCGCTATAAAAGCATTCTTTCTTTTATTTTTAAAAAAAAATATACCTTCAATCAGAGTTCTGACAGAAGCATCCGAGCTGAGAAAAATCTGCTCGACAAGGTTTACAAGTAGAGAAAATTACACAGAATGCTGAATTATGTTCTATAGGGTAGAACCAGGGAGTAATTATACAGTCGGAAATGTAAATAAATGACTGCATTCTATACCCACTGCTGAGTGGTTGCCATTTAAATAAGCACTATATTCTTCAAAGGGTAAAGATGCCCTATTTTTGGAAAAACGGCGCTCACACATGACCTCACGTGGCTCTGCCTGTAATTTCACTATTGGGTGGAGGAAAGCAAAGCCAGATCCTGTTTGAGGAACATTTCACTAAACAGCTGTCTGAAAAAAAAAAAGCCTCTCACAAAGCCTTGCCTGTCGGGGAAACAAGTGGCGTTTACACTGGTTCATTGTGGTCTCATCCGTCCACCCCGGGGTCGGAGTGTTAGACGGGTAGTAATGACGGCATGGCCGGTAAATAGGTGTGTATTCTGGAAAGTGCCAGACTCGGCACACGTCGCTCGATTTAGTACAATCTGATGAAATGAAAAGGTTAGGATTATTCACGTGGGACGGGAGGAATTATTTATAATGATGAGATTAGACTAAACTGGACGTCATTGCACAACTCATCCAGTCATGTCGCTTAATAGAGCTTTATATGCTTCACAACTGCTCTCAGGGGTCTGTTCTGCAACAGTCCACCAGGTTCTAACTCCTGGCTCAAGAATTCCCCTGAGACTTTATTATGGTCCATTAAGCTGTTGTAGTAAGTTGCGCTAAAAATAGTGATTTTCAGGTGGACCACCCAAACGTACGTCTGTGCCCACAACGCCTGACCTACGTCCTTGTTCCTGCTATAAACCAGAGGCTCTGGTGTTTTTGTTAATCATTTTCAACATAAGGGGGCGGCACGGTGGCTTAGTGGTTAGCACGTTCGCCTCTCAGCGCTAGGGATTTCCGGTTCGAATCCCAATCTGGGTGGAGTTTCCATGTCCGGGTGGGTTTTCTCCGATTTCCTCCGATTTCCTTGTCCAAAAACATGGATCAAGTCAATTGAATTCTCAAAATTGCCCCATATAGAGTGTGTGTGTGAGTGAGTGTGTGTCCAGTGATAGATTGACGTCCTGTCCTGGGTGTATCTGCCCAGCACCCGAAACGTTCTCCCCTGGATGGGCATGGGGAACACCCCCCGCGAGGATAAAGCGGAAGATAATGGATGGATGGTGGGTGCGGTAGCTCAGTGGTCAGGGCATTGGGCTATCAATCTGAAGGTTGGGGGTTCAAATCCCAGGTCCACTGAAGTTACCAATGTGGGTCCTTGAGCGAGGCCCTTAACCCTCATTGCTCCAGGGATGTTGTGATTAACCCTGTGCTCACCTTGAAAGTCGCTTTAGATAAAAGCGTCCAATAAATGACCAAATGTCCAATAAATGACCAAATGTCCAATAAATGACCAAATGTCCAATAAATGACCAAAAGGATGGATGGATGGATTTTCAACATGAGGACGGCACGGTGGCTTAGTGGTTAGCATGTTCTTCTCTCAGCACTAGGGATTCTCGGTTCGAATCCCAAACTGGGTGGAGTTTCCATGTTCTCCCCGTGTCCGCGTGGGTTTCCTCCGGGTTCTCCGGGTTCCTCCCACAGTCCAAAAACATGGATCAAGTCAATTGAATTGCCCCATATAGAGTGTGTCTGTGTGAATGAGTGACTGTGTGCCCAGAGATAGATTGTTGTCCTGTCCTGGGTGTATCTGCCCAGCGCCCGAGACGTCCTCCCCTGGATGGACATGGGGAACCCCCCCCCCACCCCGCACCCCTAATAGAGGATAAAGCGGAAGATAATGTATGGATGAATTTTCATGGATGGACTGTACAGTACCCGTCCAAAGTTTAGTATTACTAGTGCATCGACAGGTCAGGACTGTTTTGGAAACGTAGAACCAACATAATATTAGGTCAGTGTACATATATAACGTTTACATATATATTTATAGGGCAGACATGGTCAGCGCTGGGGTTTCAGGTTGGAATCCCCATGTGTCTGTGTGGGTTTCCACCGGTTTCCTCCCATAGTTCAAAAAGGTGGATTCAAGGTGAATTGGCTGGTTTCAATTTCCCCTCCTAAATTGCCTCTGGGCGTCTTGGTGACGTAGTGGTTAGCATGTTGGCCTCTCCAGGCTTGAATACCAATCTGGATGGAGTTTCCATCTTCCTCCGGGTTCTCCAGTTTACTCCCATAGTCCAAAAACATGGATTCAAGGTATATTGAATGCTCTAAATTGCCCCATATAGAGTGTGTGTGTGTGTGTGTGTGTGTGTCTGTGTGTGAGTGAGGGGAGGGAAGTGTGCCCAATGATGAATTGGCACCCTGTCCTGGGTGTATCTGCCCAGCGCCTGAAACATTCTACCCTGGATAGGTAGATCCTATTAAAGGATTAAGTGGAAGATTATGAATATATTGGGGCGGCACGGTGGCTTAGTGGTTAGCATGTTCTCCTTTCAGCGCTAGGGATTCCCGGTTCGAATCCCCATCTGGGTGGAGTTTCCATGTTCTCCCCGTGTCCGCGTGGGTTTCCTCCGGGTTCTCCGGTTTCCTCCCACAGTCCAAAAAACATGGATGAAGTCAATTGAATTTCTCAAAATTGCCCCATATAGAGTGTGTCTGTGTGAGTGAGTGTGTGCCCAGTGATGGATTGGCGCCCTGTCCTGGGTCTATCTGCCCAGCGCCCGAGACGTTCTCCCCTGGATGGGCATGGGGAACCCCACCGCGACCCTAATAGAGGATAAAGCGGGAGATAATGAATGAATGAATTATGAATATATTGATGAATAAATTGCCCTTATACAGTGTGCGTGAGTGAGTGTGTGCCCAGCACCCAAAACATTCTGCCCTGGATGGGCATGGGGAAGCCCCTTCTCCCCGTTGACCTTAATATATCCATCCATCCATTATCTTCCGCTTTATCCTGTACTAGGGTCGCGGGAGGGGGGGGTTCCCCATGTCCATCAATTGATCCTCGAGCCATGTTTTTGGACCGTGGGAGGAAACTGGAGAACCTGGAGGAAGCCCACGCGGACACGGGGAGAACATGGAAACTCCACCCAGATCGGGATTCAAACCGGGAATCCCTAGTGCGGAGAGGAGAACATGCTAACCACTAAGCCACCGTGCCGCCCTCTATTTCTAATAGAAACTGGGTCCATTGCCACAAATTTGTTTCATTTCATGTACCACATATGATGCAAATGACAGTTAAGTCTCCTTAAATCCATGAAGAAGATGATATGCGTTGTTTACTGACGATGAATCGATTGTGTCATGTTAGAAAAGTGAAATATCGTCTGATGCTGGTTTAGAGATTTTTCCCAGGTAAAGTGTCGAACCCAAACCCTCTCTATAGTGAACTGAGATCGCTGATTTTCCAGCATCATGGCTGATTTTCTCGTCCTGTCCCTCTGACGACCGCTTCCCTACAGACAGGATGAAATATACACATCCTTTATCTTCTCGCACAGCTGTTTTTAGCATCTCCAGATGCTGCAGACACAAACATTGCCGACTTCTTAAACACCGAAACAGTCCATGTTATCCCACTGAGAAAACTGTAGGAAATGTAAGCTTCCTAGACAACTTAAAAGTATTCCAGTGTTTTTAAAGCTTCACCACGTTTGTTCTTTACTGTACTCTACTGTACTGTAGTGTATGGAGGTGACTACAGGGTGACTGTGGCAGAGTGAAAATAGACATGGTTGGGTGAGTTTGGCATGGGAGGAGTACCTTATTGTCCCTCACAGAACCCTGACTTCAATCCCATGAAACATCTCTGGGAACAGGGCAGGTCCTCTGATGTAACATCAGTGTCTGACCTCACAAATGCAATTTCACATCAGTGGCCAAAGTCTAGGGCGGCACGGTGGCTTAGTGGTTTAGCACGTTCGCCTCTCAGCGCTAGGGATTCCCGGTTCGAATCCCCATCTGTGTGGAGTTTCCATGTTCTCCCCGTGTCTGCGTGGGTTTCCTCCGGGTTCTCCGGTTTCCTCCCGTTTCCTCCCACAGTCCAAAAACATGGATCAAGTCTATTGAATTCTCCAAAAATTGCCCCATATAGAGTGTGTGAGTGAGTGTGTGCCCAGCGATGGATTGGCGCCCTGTCCTGGGTCTATCTGCCCAGCGCCCGAAACGTTCTCCCCTGGATGGGCATGGGCAACCCCACCGCGACACTACTAGAGGATAAAGTGGAAGATGATGGATGGGTGGATGGCCAAAGTCTTGCAGAACACTTCCTCTGAGGGGGGGGGTGGGGGGTGGAGGCTGCTGAAGTAGCAACAAAGGGACCAGCTTAGAACGTGATATAAGAGCTTTTGTAGGTACAATATGCAGGAACCCAATACTTGTTTCCAGTGAAGTTAAGGCATTCTAACCTCATTTCATCTCATTATTCATTCATTCATTCATTATCTCCCGCTTTATCCTCTATTAGGGTCGCGGGGGGGTTCCCCATGCCCATCCAGGGGAGAACGTTTCGGGTGCTGGGCAGATACACCCAGGACAGGGCGCCAATCTATTGCTGGGCACACACTCACTCACACAGACACACTATGTGGGGCAAATTGGAGAACTCAATTGACTTGATCCATGTTTTTGGACTGTGGGAGGAAACCGGAGAACCCGGAGGAAACCCACGCGGACACGGGGAGAACATGGAAACTCCACCCAGATTGGGATTCGAACCGGGAATCCCTAGTGCTGAGAGGAGAACGTGCTAACCACTAAGCCACCGTGCCGCCCCACATCTCATTATCTTCTGCTTAATCCACTAATAGCATCACAGAGGGTAGGGGAGACCCAATGCTTATCCAAGAGAGCACGTTTCAGGTACTTGGCAGACACACCCACAACAGGGTGCCAATCCATCGTTGAGCACACACTCACACACACAGACACACACACATACACTATATGAAGGCAATTTAGAGCAACCTTTTATTCATTCATTCATTCATTTTCTTCCACTTAATGCTCTACTAGGGTTGGAGAGGGGGTTCCTCATGCAATCCACTGGACAACATATCGGGCGCTGGGCAATCTATGGCTGGGTACAGTCACTTATACAGACACACATGCACACACAAACAGAATATATGGGGCAATTTAGAGCATTCAGTTTACCTTGATCCATGTTTTTGGACTGTGGAAACCCAACGGACATGGGGAGAACATGGAAGCTCCACCCAGATTGGGATTCCATCCATCCATCCGTTATCTTCCACTTTATCCTATATTAGGGTTCTCCATGCCCATCCAGTTTTGGGTGCTGGGCAGATACACCCAGGACAGGGCGCCAATCTATCTCTGGGCACACACTCACACACACAGACACACTCTATATGGGGCAATTTGGAGGATTTAATTGACCTTGATCCATGTTTTTGGACTGTGGGAGGAAACCGGAGAACCCAGAGGAAACCCACGTGGACACGGGGAGCACATGGAAACTCCACCCAGATTGGGATTCCATCCATCCATCTGTTATCTTCCACTTTATCCTATATTAGGGTTCCCCATGCCCATCCAGAGGAGAACGTTTTGGGCGCGGTGCCAATCTTTCTCTGGGCACACACTCATACACACAGACACACTCTATATGGGGCAATTTGGAGGATTTGATTGACCTTGATCCATGTATTTGGACTGTGGGAGGAAACCGGAGAACCCAGAGGAAACTCACATGGACACGGGGAGAACATGGAAACTCCACCCAGATGGGGATTCGAATCGGGAATCCCTAGTGCTGAGAGGAGAACATGCTAACCACTAAGCCACCATGCCGCCCAAGATAAAACTTTCCTTATTGTTTTTTAGTTTTAGATCATCAACCCGTTTGAAGCTCCGAATGACAAAATAAACACCTCATCCAAGATGTCTTAAAGATTCCGAACTTTGAAGCAGAAGGTTATTGAGTCTTGATTCTGCTGCAGCTTATTTTTAGCTCGGGTTTGATGAGAGGCTGCGCGAGCGGCGGTGCAGCAGACAGGGGGCGGAGGGAGGCGCGTGCGCGGAGGTGGGGTGCGAGGGGTGTGGGGGGGGGTATGTGGGGGGTGTGGACACACCACCACGTTTGGTTTGGCTTCCTCGGGGCTGAGCAGAGTCCGACAGACGGGCTAAACGTCGGGCATCCGAACCCACAGCCGGCCAGGAGCATCCTTCCCCCAGCTGGAGCTGTGCAATTGCCCCGAAGGGAAAGATGGGCTCTCCCCGGCTCCTGAGGACCTGCGCGTGGCTCGCGCTCTCCCTGGCGCAGGTGTGCTGGGTGACGTGCAAAGAGGTGACACCTGGTGAGTGGCTTCATTAGATTTATTAGATTAGATTCACGTTTTAAAGTTGGAAAAAAAATACTTTTACAAATTAAACATTTTATTTACAAGAGAAGAGAAGATTTAACATAAGATTAGATTAAATAATCCTTTATTTGTCCCCCAATGTGGGAAAGTCACAGCAGAAGTGACAGTAATTGGGAAAGTTATTGATACATCTAATGTATCTATTACAAGAAGTACTTTAAAAAGTCAAATGTAATAGAAATAGAGCTCAGTTTATCCAAAATAAAATAAAATAGAATAAAAAAACTATATGTCCATGACATATAATATGAAAAGGGGGAGATGATATGAAAAACGAATTGCACAGCTGTAAAGTATTGCACATATGATTAGAAATTAAATGAAGTGGCAATTGCCGAAAAACAACAGATTGTCTAATTGTATTCACGAAGTAATATAATTATTTAATTAATTAAAAATAGTGTCACGGTGGCTTAGTGGTTAGCATGTTCTCCTCTCAGCGCTAGGGATTCCTGGTTCAAATCCCAATCTGGGTGGAGTTTCCATGTTCTCCTCGTGTCTGCGTGGGTTTCCTCCGGGATCTCCGGTTTCCTCCCACAGTCCAAAAACATGGATCAAGTCAATTGAATTCTCAAAATTGCCCCATATAGAGTGTGTTTGTGTGAGTGAGTGTGTGCCCAGTGATGGATTGGCGCCCTGTCCTGGGTGTATCTGCCCAGCGCCCGAGACGTTCTCCACTGGATGGGCATGGGGAACCCCACCGCGACCCTAATAGAGGATAAAGCGGGAGATAATGAATGAATGAATGAATAATTAAAAATAGTGTCACGGTGGCTTAGTGTTCTCCTCTCAGCGCTAGGGATTCTCAGTTCAAATCCCAATCTGGGTGGAGTTTCCATGTTCTCCCCGTGTCCGCATGGGTTTCCTCCCGGTTCTCCGGTTTCCTCCCACAGTCCAAAAACATGGATCAAGTCAATTGAATTCTCCAAATTGCCCCATATAGAGTGTGTCTGTGTGAGTGAGTGTGTGCCCAGCGATAGATTGGCGTCCTGTCTTGGGTGTATCTGCCCAGCGCCCAAGACGCAACCCCCCCCCCCCCCCCCCGCAACCCCAATAGAGGATAAAGCGGAAGATAATGGATGGATGGAAATAATTAAAACATATAATATATTAGAAAATAACCAACGTATTACCAAAAACTTCATCAGGTTTTTTTTTTTTTTTTTTGCTAAAAACAAGATGATTATAATTACAGAACAGCACTGATTGTTGCAAAGAGAATGATTCCAACTCAGTTCTAGGGTTAGGGTTCTGAAGGTTCCATCGGTCACCAATCGGTAGGCAGTGTCCAGGCTGTTTCTTGATTTCAGCACATCTGCATCACAGGACATCACCAGTCTCCCACACTGCTCTGCTGTTTTAGTCCAATTTTCTTCTTGTCTCTCTAGAGTGGTGGATCATTCTAAGTTCTGCAGTGATACTGACATGGTGGTGGTGTGTTAGTGTGTGTTGTGCTGGTACGAGTGGATCAGACACAGCAGTGCTGCCAGACAGAGAACAATCCACCAATCAGAAAATCTACTCGCACCATCATCCACCACCCTAATAAAACCTGCACTGTGGGGGTCCAGATCAGCAGAGAACAGAGTACAGAGAACTGATAAAGTATATAGAGAAACAGATGGACTACAGAATGAAATTGTAGAACTACTATAGTATAGAAGTCCATATATATGATTTCATTCATTCATTCATTATCTCCATCCAGGGGAGAACGTCTTGGGCGCTGGGCAGATAGACCCAGGACAGGGTGCCAATCTATCGCTGGGCACACACTCACTCACACAGACACACTCTATAAGGGGCAATTTTTTTTTGAGAATTCAATTGACTTGATCCATGTTTTTGGACTGTGGGAGGAAACCGAAGAACCCGGAGGAAACCCATGCAGACACGGGGAGAACATGGAAACTCCACCCAGATGGGGATTCGAACCGGGAATCCCTAGCACTGAGAGGCGAACGTGCTGACCACTAAGCCACCGTGCCGCCTATATGATTTCTATATAATAAAATAGAGAGTTAGTTTAAAACAGTTGTATATTTTGTTTATAGTTTTTAGTTATGACTTGCAGAACCCCAGTTTCCGCAGCTGTTCTTTCTGTCCTGGCAGCTTGCTTCATAAATAAACCTGTTCTGTTGATCTAAGCATGTGGATTTCTGTTTTCTGGATCATCAGATAACGCAGTGCTCGACCGTTTGCTCAGAGATTCTTATAGTTACTTTTTTTTATGTGACCTAGCAGCATAAAACGTTATTGATTTAACACTGCACGTTATGTACTGTGGCTTACTGACAACGTTCTGCCCTCAAAACAAATGAAATCAGCTCAATTTGGACAGATGTTGGTATTACGTTGTGTGTTTTGGAGCAGAGGTGAGAACATGGGGCATCTGGATAAATATTTTGATGGGACGCACATCACATCCAAACCAGCCGACTGAGACCTGAGGTGCAAACAGTTAGGAACATGTTTGGGTTGAATATTTTGAAAACATAGCAGCACTAAAATAATCGTTATTTAAAAAAGTCAGTCTCAGCTGTCTTACAAAAATAGTTATTACTGTATTATGTTTATTCGACAAGCTGGATGTTGTGAAGAGGCTTTTTTAAAGTCAATTGTGAAGAAAAGCTTTTGTGTTTTTACCAGGTCATGTTTAATTAACTGACAGGGACGTGCATATATATATATATATATATATATATATATATATATATATATATATATATATATATATATATATATATCACTATCTGTGATTGTATATAACTTGTGATTGTTTATGTATACTGTATATTTTTCTGATTGGTTGTGTATGTAATTGTATGTGTTTGTGTGTAAAGCTGTGTGTAAAAATTGATGGCATGTGTTTAGATATGATCGTGTATCGTGTTTGGATGTGATGGTGTGCGATATGCTGGGATGGGTTTGGATGTGATTGTGATGGTATGTGATGGTGTGTGATGTGATGGGATGTGAATGGATTTGATGGAATGTGTTTGGATGTGATTGTGTTGGGATGTGATGGGATGTGATGGTGTGTGATGGGATGTGTTTGGATGTGATTGTGTTGGGATTTGATGGGATGTGTTTGGATCTGATTGTGATGGGTTGTGATGGTGTGTGATGGGATGTGTTTGGATGTCATAGTGTTGGGATGTGATGGTGTGTGATGGGATGTGTTTGGATGTGATTGTGTTGGGATGTGATGGGATGTGTTTGGATGTGATAGTGTTGGGATGTGATGGTATGTGAGTGGATTTGATGTGATAGTGTTGGGATGTGATGGGATGTGTTTGGATGTGTTTGGATCTGATTGTGATGGGATGTGATGGTATGTGAGTGGATTTGATGGGATGTGTTTGGATCTGATTGTGATGTGATTGTGTTGGTATTTGAATGGATTTGATTGGATGTGTTTGGATGTGATAGTGTTGGGATGTGATGGTGTGTGATGGGATGTGTTTGGATGTGATTGTGTTGGGATGGGATGGGATGTGTTTGGATGTGATTGTGTTGGGATGTGATGGGATGTGTTTGGATGTGATTGTGTTGGTATGTGAATGGATTTGATTGGATGTGTTTGGATGTGATAGTGTTGGGATGTGATGGTGTGTGATGGGATGTGTTTGGATGTGATTGTGTTGGTATGTGATGGGATGTGTTTGGATGTGATTGTGTTGGTATGTGATGGGATGTGTTTGGATGTGATTGTGTTGGTATGTGATGGGATGTGTTTGGATGTGATTGTGTTGGTATGTGAATGGATTTGATTGGATGTGTTTGGATGTGATTGTGTTGGTATGTGATGGTGTGTGATGTACTGGGATTTGATGGGATGTGTTTGGATCTGATTGTGATGGGATGTGATGGGATGTGTCGGTGTGTGATGGGATGTGTTTGGATGTGATTGTGATGGGATGTGATGGGATGTGTCGGTGTGTGATGGGATGTGTTTGGATGTGATTGTGTTGGTATGTGAATGGATTTGATTGAATGTGTTTGGATGTGATTGTGTTGGGATGTAATGGGATGTGATGGTGTGTGATGTACTGGGATTTGATGGGATGTGTTTGGATCTGATTGTGATGGGATGTGATGGTATGTGAGTGGATTTGATGGGATGTGTTTGGATGTGATTGTGTTGGGATGTGATGGTGTGTGATGGGATGTGTTTGGATGTGATTGTGTTGTGATGTGATGGTGTGTGATGTACTGGGATTTGATGGGATTTGTTTGGATCTGATTGTGATGGGATATGATGGTATGAGAATGGATTTGATGAGAATTAAATGGATGTGATCATGATTGTATGCTGCCTTAGATTAGTATGCCACCTGCTGATTAGAGATTTGCTTTAAAAGAAGACATTCTTAATAAAAAGCTTAGTAAATGCATTAATTATAATGTTATATGTTTGTTTGGACTCATTAATTAAATACCATACTGAACTGTGAAACTAGATTAATAATAATGTTATGGGAATATTAAAAGGACAGATCATCACTGACAATAATTTTAATCAGACGTTATCAACGATCTTGGACTTTCTCATCTTTTACATACAGCTTACAGATTGCCAGTACATCCACATTAGTGATGCTCACTGTCGCAACTGTATGCAATAATGTACATTTAGTGCTTTATGGAATGGTCCCAGCATCCCAGAGTCCATGAGCAAGGCTCCTTAACCCAGTGATTCAGATGGATTTATATACGGAGGTGTGACAGGTTCAGGGTAAGCATTGTTTTCAGCAGAATATCTGAGTAAAGGCTTTGGCACCTGTTACCGTTATTACCTCTACTTATTACCCCACACCCTTTATTCAAGCTGAGCTTGCTGATTCTGAATATAGTAGCGCGCGCAGGAACAGGAAAGTTTTACGCACTATTATGATTTGGATTGTTTTATGAAACGGTGCTCTAAAATTGGCCCTGACCGTAGCTATTGCAAAGACAAATGTTTATGTGCAGAGACACTTTTGACACTGCTTTCCAAATTGGCCCCAGGGAAAGTGGTTTTGGTCTGCTCCTGAGCTGTGGCAGTCTGGAGCTATTTGAGTTTGAGGAATGAGAGGTTTCTTCTGGGCCTCCGTTTACCGATGCCAGGTTTTCATAGGATGCTAATTTTGGTCAACGCTTCTTAGAGATGCAAGGCACCACCCAAGCAAATAATGGACTCAGAATCTGCTGGCAATCTGCTGGTATCACAAAACCTGCTGTTTGAAAAAAAATCCTTGTATTAAATGAGTTCTGGCTGTAAAGTACGGCAGCAGAACTGAGATTTGGATTTGAAATAAATTTCAGGACTGATTGGTTGATTCATTCAGACTTCTGTTGAGTCTGTACTAGTGATCTGTACTGAATCCCATCATCCTTTTTTTCTGAAATCAGTCTAATCAGCAGTATAAATATATAAATGACTGATTTCTGTAATAGAGTTACAGAGAAATGGGAACCAAGAATGTGACATCAGCTTTTAACTTAAGTAAATTTTAATTATATATATATATATATATATATATATATATATATATATATATATATATATATATATATATATATATATATAATATTTAATATTTAATTTTTTATATATATATATATATTCAACATTTTACAGAATGGAGAATTTAATTAAGTTAAAAGCTCCTGCAGGCAGAGGGTGTGTCCTTCTTGCTGACAGAAATAAAAGCAGCTTGCTAGCAGACGTTAAGCTGAACATATAATAGAGGACTCTGTGGTTTCCCTGAAATAACGTCTCTGCTCTCCCACTAAATTAGTATGTGCAGTTTGCAGTTTTACTTTACAATTATGTCCTTTTTTTATAAAGATTTCAGGTCGAGTACATCAGGTGCTTTACAAGGTCTGCATGTGATTATCATATAATGAACTATATATGTACATTTTTTAAATAAATATCTTGGGTTTCTGATCTAATCATGAGAGAAATGTGCCTGACAATCCAAGTTTAAAAATATGATTTTAAAAGGAATGAAATGCAAAACTAATGAGTAGGCTGTAAATATACAACTTTAGTAGGAAACAGATAACCAACTATTTGCACACAGTAATTATTAGCTCTGGGCGGCACAGAGGCTCGGTGGTTAGTAGCCACAAAGCAAGGACGTCCTGAGGTCAGTTCTCGGGTGAAGCAGACAAAAGTTCTTATTGTGAGAAGTTATATTTAATCTTCATGCCTTGATTTCGGGAATTCCAGTTTTCTCCCACAATTCATAGACCTGCTAGAAGGTGATTTGGAGTCATAAGTTTGGACACGCCCCCTTCATGCTCCATTTCCTCCACTTATCATATAGATAGACTTTGTATTTTTATAATTCCAGACTGTAGTCCATCTCTGTTCTTTGTTGTTGTTAGTCCCCTGTTGGTTCTCTGTTCTCTATTGGTCAGGAGCATCACAGAACAGGTATCATTTGGGTGGTGGATTGTTTATTGTCAGTTCTGCAGTGACACTGATGTGGTGAGGGGGTTTTAGTGTAGTTTCATTTCTCCACCTCAGTGACACTGCTGGGATAGGAATAATGCACCCACCAAATAACCCCTGCTCTGTGGTGCTACTATTGGGGTTCTGACCATTAAAACAGAGTAAAGGGAACGTACACAGTATGTACTGTAGAACACAAACAGATGGACTACAGTCTGGAATTGTAGAACTACAAAGTCCATCTTTGCACGAAGTGGAACTGAGAACATGGACAATAAGTGGAGTAGAAAGGAGGTATGTCGAATCTTTTCAATTTTACTCTATATCATCATTAAAAACTAAAGTAATTTTACTTTTAAAATTCTCCATGCCCATCCACGGGGGGTCGTCTCGGGGGCTGGGCAGATAGACCCAGGACAGGGCGTCAATCTATTGCTGGACACACACACACACACACACTATATGGGGCAATTTGGAGAACTCAATTGACTTGATCCATGTTTTTGGACTGTGGGAGGAAACCAGGGAACCGGGAGGAAACCCACGTAGACACGGAGAGAACATGGAAACTCCACCCAGATGGGGATTCGAACTGGGAATCCCTAGTGCTGAGAGGAGAACATGCTAACCACTAAGCCACCGTGCCGCCTAAATGTGAAAAATAAAAATGGATAATTTTTTAAATGTACAGCTGTCCTGACTTTGAAACAGATGCTTTAGTGATCATGTGGTGATTGTTTTTACTTTTATTTTTATGTCGATAACTAAAGAAAGGCAAAGAAACAGTTAAACAGTGTGAGGTTGTGAGGTGATGATGTGTGTAATGCTTTACTGCAACAAGGTCCTGGGTTCATTTCTTGGGAAGGTGGACAGTGATCTTTCTGTGTTCTCGTTGCTTGTTCTTTCCAGGTCTGTGTCAGTTTCCTTCTGGCACCTTTGGTTTCCTCTGACAGTCTGAGGACTTGTTAGTTGGATTAACTGACTCCTGTGTGAAAATGTGTGTGTGTTTGTTTTTGTGGGTGTGTGTATGTGTTTGGGTGTGTTTATGGATCTACTATGGGATGTGTGAACTGGTGACCTGTTTCCCCATCTTTCACCTGTCGTGCCCCGCGTTTGGTTTCAGCATCGCCGCGATGCTGACTAGAACGAGCAACTAAAATAATTAAAGGAATATATACTGTATACACAGCTCCGGGCGGCACGGTGGCTTAGTGGTTAGCATGTTCGCCTCTCAGCGCTAGGGATTCCCGGTTCGAATCCCCATCTGGGTGGAGTTTCCATGTTCTCCCCGTGTCTGCGTGGGTTTCCTCCGGGTTCTCCGGTTTCCTCCCACAGTCCAAAAACATGGATCAAGTCAATTGAGTTCTCCAAATTGCCCCATATAGAGTGTGTGTGTGTGAGTGAGTGTGTGCCCAGCGATAGATTGGCACCCTGTCCTGGGTGTATCTGCCCAGCGCCCGAAATGTTCTCCCCTGGATGGGCATGGGGAACCCCCCCCCCCGCGACCCTAATAGAGGATAAAGCGGAAGATAATGACTGGATGGATATATACAGCTCCAGTCAACAGTTTGGACACACCTCATTACTCTCCATGTTCTCAGTTCCACTTCCTGTAAAGATGGACTTTGTAGTTCTACAATTCCAGACTGTAGTCCATCTGTTTGTGTTCTACAGTACATACTGTGTACGTCCCCTTTACTCTGTTCTAATGGTCAGAACCCCAATAGTAGCACCACAGAGCAGGGGTTATTTGGTTGGTGCATTATTCCTATCCCAGCAGTGTCACTGAGGTGGAGAAATGAAACTACACTAAAACCCCCTCACCACATCAGTGTCACTGCAGAACTGACAATAAACAATCCACCACCCAAATGATACCTGTTCTGTGATGCTCCTGACCAACAGAGAACAGAGAACCAACAGGGGACTAACAACAACAGTCCATCTATATGGTAAGTGGAGGAAATAAATAATGGAGCAAGAAGGGGGTGTGTAATCTAATAAAATTACTTTTATACTTAAACAGTATCAAATTCTTTTCATGGTGGTCTCATTGTAAAATTGGTAAAGGAAGTGCTAAACCACCCGCTGAAGTGTAACAGACATGACATATAGAGTTTTAAATTGTTATGACAGTAAGTATTTTAAAGCAACGTACTTCAGCTCTGTGATTATGGGTCTTTATCGTGCACAGGATCGCGCCATGAAAGTGAAATCCTCACCTGAGCCAAGTCTCTGATGTCAGAGTGCCTTTAATAACTCAGAATTACTCTCTGATCTGTTGTTCAAACATTCTGGAGTGTCAGACGGAGAGCACTCACTGTCTGGGGATGAGCCTTAAAGTCACAAATGCTGATTTTTAACAAGAGACAGTGGAATGCAAAGCCATGAGCTTGTGTTTTTCACTTCTGCACCCATGAATTATACACTGCTTGCATGAGGACGGTTGTGGTGAGAGCTATAACTGCTACATGTAAAAAAAAAAAGGACAGATGTGCATTTAAAGCCTGGCAGTTCTTCAAGTTCCACCGTGTATGTGTGTGTGTATATAATATAATATAATATAATATAATATAATATAATATAATATAATATAATATAATATAATATAATATAATATAATATAATATAATATAATATAATATAATATAATATAATATAATATAATATAATATAATAATTAATTATATCTCGATTCAACCTCACAACAAGATGGTCCCAGTTTGTTTTCTTGTTGGGGAAATAATGTGCTTTTCCCATCTATATTCCCATCCATCCATCCATCCATCCATCCATTATCTTCCGCTTTATCCTCTACTAGTAGTTGTAGTACCCATGCCCATCCAGGGGAGAACGTTTCGGGCGCTGGGCTGGATACACCCAGGACAGGGCGCCACTCTATCACTGGGCACACACTCACTCACACACACACACTCTATATGGGGCAATTTTGGAGAATCCAACTGACCTTGATCCATGTTTTTGGACTGTGGGAGGAAAGCGGAGAACCCGGAGGAAACCCACGCGAACACGGGGAGAACATGGAAACTCCACCCAGATTATTATTCCAACTGGGAATCCCTAGTGCTTAGAGGCGAACATGCTAACCACTAAGACACCCATCATCACTATTATTCATCCATTATCTTCCGCTTTATCCTCTATTAGGGTCGGGGGGGGGGGGTTCCCCATGCCCATCCAGGGGAGAACATTTCGGGCACTGGGCAGATACACCCAGGACAGGGTGCCGATCCATTGCTGGGTACATACTCACTCACACAAACACACTCTATATGGGGCAATTTGGAGAATTCAATTGACCTTGATCCATGTTTTTGGACTGTGGGAGGAAAGCGGAGAACCAGGAGGAAACCCACACGAACACGGGGAGGACATGGAAACTCCAACCAGATTGGGATTCGAACCAGGAATCCTTAGCACTGAGAGGCGAACGTGCTGCCCTTTTCATATTCCCAAAACTAACTTAGCTAATAGCTAAGTTTTAAAAATCTAGTTGTCTCTCTGATTGTATCGATTGTAAACTGTGATGGTGGAATCTCTTGGTGATCTAAACCTTTACCATGAAAATCATTGTAAACTGGACTACAGTGTATCCAACACAACTGAATGCATAGCACACACACACATACACACTAACACACACTCACGAGTCGGGTCTGAGCCTTTGATATTCTCGAAATCAGTTTATAGTAAAACATATTTCATTTCACCTAAATAGTTTAGACATAATAAAAACGTTTCCTTTGTACACAATAGCACTAATCCATCTCTTCAACAATCAGAGCAAGTCAAATGTCAAATGTCCTGGAAATCAAAGCAGCGGTGTGGATTAGAAAAAGGAACACACACCCAACATAGACTTGTGTGTGTGTGTATATATATATATATATATATATATATTTACAGCTATATATATATATATATATATATATATATATATATATATATATATATATATATATATATATATATATATTTACAGCTATATATATATATATATATATATATATATATATATATATATATATATATATATATATATATATATATATATATATATATATATTTCTTTTTCTTTCTTTTCTTTTTTTTATTGTTATTATTATTTTTATAATTAAAAAAGGCGGCACGGTGTCTTAGTGGTTAGCATGTTCGCCTCTCAGCACTAGGGATTCCCGGTTCGAATCCCCATCTGGGTGGAGTTTCCATGTTCTCCCCGTGTCTGCGTGGGTTTCCTCCGCGTTCTCCGGTTTCCTCCCACAGTCCAAAAACATGGATCAAGTCAATTGAATTCTCCAAATTGCCCCATATAGAGTGTGTCTGTGTGAGTGAGTGTGTGCCCAGCGATGGATTGGCGCCCTGTCCTGGGTCTATCTGCCCAGCGCCCGAGACGTTCTCCCCTGGATGGGCATGGGGAACCCCACCGCGACCCTAATAGAAGATAAAGCGGGAGATAATGAATGAATGAATGAATAATTTAAAAAATAATATTTTTATTAAAAAAGTTATATTATAATTTTTTTTTTTTTTTTTTAAGTATTGACACACATCTTAATTACTTCATTTGTTTTGTCTTATTGCACTGGATATATAAAGTCAAGCTACCACATACCAAACTATGTCTTTATAGAATTTCCTTCGCGCAGTAAGACAGTCAGGCCAAAGTTAGAAACATATAATTATCTTTATTCTTCAGCATAAACGCTGTTAAATCCTTTTGTCTGTATATACATTTTTTTTTTTATACCTAAAGCAGTTAATATAGTATTCTGTGAGTTTTCTCATGAGGCCTAGTTGGATGCTAATTAATAATTACTGAGGACTCGGCACAGGAATCAGCATAACCCTTCTTGGGAGGAATTCCTGGTCTTACTCCGATTGCAACTGTTTAGATGTGGCTTTGTGTAAGGCAGTGCCAGTGTGGCTAGCTGCAGACCAGCTGCACACCCTAATTACAGGGTGGGGTAGATGAGTTAGGTACTGTTTTAATGATAGGAAAATAAAGCACATACATCGCATTACCCGTTATTAACTGCTGCAGGAAAGCCGATGCTCAGGTACTTCTGAGCTTTATTTGTGTAAAGATATAATGCTCCAGTGACCTGATGAGCTGCTTAACAGTTACATGGAAATAAGGAATGTTATCTAATCACAGAGTACAGGCCACCATTTGTATCATAACCAGAGTTGAGGTCGTTAAAATGGGTGATGGTCCTTGGTTTTTGACTGCCCCCCTGTGGTTAGGTACTGGTTTTGCATCTTAAATCCGTTCAATTAAAAGTTTTTAAAACTGTTTAAAGGAAGGTTGCACTTTACTTTTGCACTGCATGATAGGTTTATTTATTAATAATCTACACACAAGTTTTAACACATTTTTATAAGATTTATACAAAGAAATGGTCATGATACAAATGGGCTGTATGCTGTGATTAAATAAAATCCCTTATTTCTATGTAACTGTGCAGCTGTGCATATTACACAGAACTAGTACTTTAACATAAATATTATATATATATATATATATATATATATATATATATATATATATATATATATATATATATATATATATATATATATATATAATTTAGTATTTTTGCAGTTGTTTATGTTGAATTGCACATGTGCAAATTAGGAATGAGATGCTGAATCTTTTTTGCAATAAATATTGCTTTAAAACATTGCAGTTAATTAATCATAAGAGGTTCACGGACGACGTTCATAAAAAAATATGTATTTTAGATCAAGTGGCACACCTTCAACTGAACAAAAATAAAGTTACACTTACAGCACACACTGCTTTCTTGGGGGTGGGGGGGGGGGGGGGGTTTATCCTTTATTAGGGCGGGGGGGGGGGGGTTCCCTATGCCCATCCAGGGGAGAACGTTTCAGGTGCTGGGCAGATACACCCAGGACAGGATGCTAATCTATTGCTGGGCACACACTCACTCACACACACACACTCTATATGGGGCAATTTGGAGAATTCAATTGATTTGATCCATGTTTTTGGACTGTGGGAGGAAACCGGAGAACTCTTAGGAAACCCACGCAGACACGGGGAGAACATGGAAACTCCACCCAGATTGGGATTCGAATCGGGAATCCCTAGCGCTGAGAGGAGAACATGCTAACCACTAAGCCAGCCCTATTATTATTATTATTATTATTATTATTATTATTTTTACATACTTATCATTTATTTTAAAAACTTTGTCTTAAACTCGTGTGTCTTTTTTATGACTGAAATTTTCATGCTAAATTTAACCTGTGACTGCTGTCGTTTGTGGTTTTCCTCGTAACTTATTGCCCTCTCTCCTTTTACCACTTGCGCATTCCAGACAACCAAAGCAGCTGTAAAGAGGGAGATATGGAACTTGCACCTAACGCTATCTGGAAGCCAGATCCATGTAGATTGTGTGTATGTGACAAAGGCAAAATCATCTGCGAGGAGATCCGTTGTGAGGAGATAAAAGGCTGCGAGAAGGTCACTATACCTGAAGGGGAGTGCTGCCCCGTGTGTGAGAGATTTGCCAGCGCTCGTGGACAGATCGGTGAGCCATTCAGTATTTGCTATAAAGAATTGTTCTAACATCGCTGAAAAAACATCCATCAATTATCTTCCTCTTTATCCTATATAAGGGTCGCGGGGGGGTTCCCCATGCCCATCCAGGGGAGAACGTCTCGGGCGCTGGGCAGATACACCCAGGACAGGACGCCAATCTATTGCTGGGCATACACTCACTCAGACAGACACACTCTATATGGGGCAGTTTGGAGAACTCAATTGACCTTGATCCATGTTTTGGACTGTGGGAGGAACCCGGAGAACCCGGCGGAAACCCACGCGGACACAGGGAGAACATGGAAACTCCACTCAGATTGGGATTCGAACCGGGAATCCCTAGTGCTGAGAGGAGAACATGCTAACCACTATGCCACCCGCTGAAAAAATATAATCTGTCCAAAAGAGACAAGTCACAACTAAAAATCCAGACTCCAAACAATTGCATAATCTCATGGATTTTTCATATCCCAGCACCCACTTTGTGGGAAAATTAATAAAAACTCTGGACAGGTCATCAATATCGTCATACACCAGACACGTGCACACATCCGCACCATGAAGCAATTAAGGATTTAGGAGCAGTGTCTCAGAATTATTTACTATCCTGCCGAGTGGAAGGATGTTCAGAAGCTTAAAGACCAGAGCTAGCCGGTTCAGAGACAGCTTCTTCCCCCAGGCAACCAGACTGTGGAACGGCCAGTGGTACTGTGTACTGCCCAACTCGTACTACTGCCATCTTATATAAACTCTGCACCTTGCACTTTTCACTTTACTTTTCTTTCACAGCACCCACAGACTTTTCCATACATCCTCGAACATCCCCATATCTGATTCCATTTTATATTATTCCATACCTTTCTTATATTTTAATTTTATTGTATATTTTTTTGGGCGAAGGGCGGTACGGTGGCTTAATGGTTAGCACGTTCGCCTCTCGGCGCTAGGGATTCCCTGTTCGAATCCCCATCTGGGTGGAGTTTCCATGTTCTCCCCGTGTCCGCATGGGTTTCCTCCGGGTTCTCCGGTTTCCTCCCACAGTAAAAAACATGGATCAAGTCAATTGAGTTCTCCAAATTGCCCCATATAGAGTGTGTGTGTGTGAGTGAGGGTGTGCCCAGCGATGGATTCGCACCCTGTCCTGGGTGTATCTGCCCAGCGCCCGAGATGTTCTCCCCTAGATGGGCATGGGGAACCCCACCGCGACCCTAATATAGGATAAAGCGGAAGAAAATGGATGAATAATAATGATGATGGGTGTCTTAGTGGTTAGCATGTTCGCCTCTCAGCACTAGGGATTCCCAGTTGGAATAATAATCTGGGTGGAGTTTCCATGTCCTCCCCGTGTTTGTGAGTTTGTGCCCAGCGATAGATTCGCACTGTCCTGAGTGTATCTGCCCAGCGCCCGAGACGTTCTCCCCTGGATGGGCATGGAGAACCCCTCCGCGACCCTAATAGAGGATAAAGCGGGAGATAATGAATGAATGAAATGTATATTTTCTTTATTCATGTAAATATTGCATTTGCACAGTTGTGGGTACTTGCACATGAGCTTTTCACTCGGTACACCTGTACCAAGTGATGTGACAATAAAAATCCTTAAATCATTATCTCACTATTTTGAGAAAATTTAGTGATTAGTAAACCTTCAAGATTCAAGAAAATATTATCATTTATTATAATTTATATTACGGGCGGCACGGTGGCTTAGTGGTTAGCACGTTCGCCTCTCAGCGCTAGGGATTCCCGGTTCGAATCCCCATCTGGGTGGAGTTTCCATGTTCTCCCCGTGTCCGCGTGGGTTTCCTCCGGGTTCTTCGGTTTCCTCCCATAGTCAAAAAACATGGATCAAGTCAATTGAGTTCTCAAAATTGCCCCATATAGAGTGTGTCTGTGTGAGTGAGTGTGTGCCTAGTGATGGATTGGCGCCCTGTCCTGGGTCTATCTGCCCAGCGCCCGAGACGTTCTCCCCTGGATGGGCATGGGGAACCCCACCGCGACCCTAATAGAGGATAAAGCGGGAGATAACGAATGAATGAATGATAATTTATATTGCATGTGGAACATGAGACAAAAACCAAATTATGGCTCACAGATCCCGTTTACCCTGTTCTTTTAAAGTTAAAACTTAAATTTTACAGAAGAAAATGAGATATAACTATAGTATAGATATGTAAAATATAATATAATATACAACTATGAATATATATATATATATATATATATAAAATATAGAATATACAATATACAAATGTAAATATATAAATGAAATATAGAATGTACAGTTGTGCCCAGCGATGGATTGGCACCCTGTCCTGGCACCCTGTCCCCCCCCCCCCCCCCCGCGCCCCTAGTAGAGGATAAAGCAGAAGATAAAGGATGGATGGAATAAACAGTTGTATTTTGCATATTCTATACACAATATGCTTTGCTTAACCATTTCTTTTCTTTCTTTGCAGGGACGATGGAATTCATGGTGTGTAAATGTATCATTTGTATTGATTTTCCTCTCAACTTCAAAAAAAACAAAAAAAGTAATAACTTTATATATAATGTAATTTCAGGGCCAGAAAGGAGAACCAGGCGACCTTCCTACTGTAAGTATATAGAAACAAAGTATACAGGTCTTTGGAAATTCGACAATGATGTGAATTTTGGTTAAAATGATGAGTTAAGATCTGTTTTTTTAGATTGTGGGATTACCTGGTCGACCAGGACCCATGGTAAGACCTCGTTTTGTTCATTTAATTACTTTATTACAGTCGTCAGTTATCATTGTGTCTGATATTCCACCTCTGTGTGTTATACGACAGGGCCCACCGGGGAAGGAGGGGCGTCCGGGATATCGTGGCTTTAAAGGAAGGAAGGTATGTTTAAAAATATTCTTCCATTATGCTGTATAGTATGCAGCATGCAAAAAAAGGCCATTGTGCATGCAGCTGTGATGCTGTTATAACTCGCACTTCTATTTTTAAGGGATCTGCAGGTCCACCTGGTTTCGATGGAGAGCCAGGCATTCCAGGTGCACCAGGTCAGCCAGGTCCTTCAGGACAATCGGAATTACCAGGGGTGAGTGATTTTGTTAGTTCCCAGCTGGGAAGCAGTTTCAGATGTGTAGCCAAAAAAAAGATTTTTAGCTTATTTTTATTTATAATGTAAATAGTGGTTTAGTGGTTAACATGTTAGGGATTCCTGGTTCCATGTTCTCCCTGTGTCCATGAGGGTATCCTCCGGGTTCTCCGGTTTCCTCCCACAGTCCAAAAACATGGCTCAAGGTCAATTGAATTCACCAAATTGCCCCATATAGAGTGTGTCTGTGTGAGTGAGTGTGTGCCCAGCGATAGATTGGCGCTCTGTGTATCTGCACCCGGAACGTTTTCCCCTGGATGGGCATGGGGACCACCCCCCCCCGACCCTAGTAGAGGACAAAGCGGAAGATAATGGATGGATGGATGTTTAGCACTAAAGATGCCCTACGACACTTTCTCCACACTCACACAGTCACTACTGCTATATTTTATATTTAAAATATTACATACTCCTTTTCTATTGTTTTTTGTATAATAGTTGCTCTGTGGGGGGAACTGGGATCATTAGGCTGCAATTTTCTTCACCTCTTGTACATAATGTGATGTGAATGACAATAAAGTCTCCTTGAATCCTTGATTTAAAATATTTTATGAACAAACGTTTCATTTGTATATTTTTTCAGAGTCAGTTTACTTCTCAGATGGCCTCAGGCTTCCATGATGGAAAGATGGGAATGGCTTCAATGATCTCCTCTTCACCCGTAAGGCGATTTCAGTTTGTACCATAGCTGTATGCACACCTTAAATATCTGCAATGTTCAAGCAACTCAGTGCCTGGCGCCCAGTGATGGATTCTTGAAAA
>JAFMOC010000013.1:192500-435000 GCA_019802505.1 Corydoras sp. C115
AGAAAGAGGTCGGCTCGGCCCAACTGGACATGCTGTAAGAACACTCTTGTGTTGCGTCTACATATTTATGACCAACAATATTTGAGTTGGTATCTCTGCGCTTTTCCTTATAGTCAATAAGCAAATACGTGGTAAATAAATGTAAAATCCAATGCAGTACATGAGGGAAATAATCGTTTTTGATGAATCATCATTGTGTTACATGGGAGTAAAATAACAGGGAATCAGTAACAAATATAAATATTTATATAAATGCATTATTTTATATGATGAAACAAAAACACTTAAATGAACAGCAATGCTAGAGATAAATGACACTGGGTCTCGAACCTGGTTTGCAAGCAAAATTTAGAGTGCCTTTTAATAATGAAATAATTAAAGATAATTATGACCCCCGACTAAGACATACCACAAACCCTCTACAAAGGTCCCGTGTTTCCAAAATTCTCCATGACAAAAGTGCCAAAGGTGTTATTAACTAACAAACTAAAAACAAATCATTTAAATATTTTTTCATTTATCCATCCATTATCTTCCACTTTATCCTCTTCTAGGGTCGTGGGGGGGGGGTTCCCAATGCCCATCCAAGGGAGAAGGTTTCAGGCGCTGGGCAGATATACCCAGGACAGGGCACCAATCTATCGCTGGGCACACACTCACTCACACATACACACTTTATATGGGGCAATTTAGAGAATTCAATTGACCTTGATCCATGTTTTTGGACTGTGGAAAGAAACCGGAGAACCTCGAGGAAACCCAGGCTGACACGGGGAGAACATGGAAACTCCACCCAGATTGGTATTCGAACCGGGAATCCCTAGTGCTGAGAGGAGAACATGCCAATCACTAAGCCACCGTGCCGCCCATTTGTTCATTTATTTATTGATTACATTAGAATGATATTGTGAGGTAGACAAACATAAAAACACAAGAATGGACACATTTACACCTAGAAACAATAAACAATCTCCAGTTCATCCAAAAAGCTATCTGCTAAATGTTAAGAGAATTTTTAATAACTATCATAAAAGGTATGGTTTATTTCAGTCAAGATGATAAAGCAGAGCAGTTCGTCTCCTCCAAGCTAATGAATTTTGGCCTTAACAGTAACCGTTTCAGACAATGCAGCAAAGAACCTCATGTGTTTTAAAAAAGAAATCAAATAATAATCTTCATACTTTGACTTTGTTATGTTTTCAGGGAAAACGTGGTGCTGCAGGAAATCCGGGGAAGCCGGGCCCTCTGGTGTGTCTGGGTCTTTTTTTCTTAAAACATTAAGTACACCTTATAGATGGCATCATATATTTTTGTACTTATTAATAATAAAAGCTTTTTTCTCCTCATTTAGGGTCCTATTGGCATTCCTGGAGCTCAAGGCTTTCCAGGCAGTCCAGGCATGAAGGTTGGAAGGATAGTCTTCTGTTACATAAGCTTGTTTATTTATCGTAATCCTATATATATATATATATATATATATATATATATATATATATATATATATATATATATATATATATATATATATATTACTAATATTATATATTATTATTATTTTTTTTTATTATTTTTTTTTTTTCCAATGTATGTTCAGATGGTAATTCTGGTTACTTAATTTTTTCAGGGAGAGGCCGGACCAACAGGTCCGCGAGGTGCAAGTGGAGCACAAGGTTCAAGAGGGGATTCAGGTCGTCTCGGGTTACCTGGAGCTCTGGGCAAACAGGTATGAATTGTTTTACCTGTCCATAGAATTTTGTGGTATTTCATATTTTAAATATCATTCATATACTATTTTGATCATGTTTTTTAGGGTCAAGCTGGTGCAGACGGTGCTCCTGGAGCTAAAGGGCCCTCAGTATGCTTAAAATCATTTTCCAGCAAAAATTGATTTCATACTTGGGCTCTAAAAGCCTTTGTGCTGACGTGCTGCTCATTGTTATTACTGATATAGAATCTTTTTTTGTAATTAGGGAGTGCCTGGTGTGCAGGGTCCAGTCGGACATGTTGGTCAGCCTGGTCCACCTGGACCACAAGGAAAAACTGGACCTGCAGGTGCAAAAGGCCAAGTGGTAAGAATACGCTGTTTATAATGTTCGCAACATTGAAATGCCTTTTCATTATGATTATTCCATTAAATTAATATATTGTTTATCTGGATATCTGAACACCACCAGGTTCTGCAGCAATTTTTTTTACCCCATGTCATAAAAATTCAATTATAACTTATATATTTGTCTGCTAAAATGCATATATTGTCTGCTATAATTTATATATATATATATATATATATATATATATATATATATATATATATATATATATATATATATATATATATATATATATATATATAGTATGTGTGTGTGTGTGTGTGTGTGCATATATATATATATATATATATATATATATATATATTTACTGTCTGCTATAATTTATATATTACTTACATATTATATATTTTATATAATTTATATAATTTATATATATTTATACATTTATATATACCTATCTACTTAATTTAAAATCCTTTCACTAATCACATTCACATTTTAAGACCTTGCTGCTTAAAATTTGTCTAATTTTGTCTCTTATATATTTATATCATTTATATTTATATCTTGTATATTTTATACCCATATATAAAAATTTTAATTCTTTTTATACCCTGTGTGAGCCAATGCAATGAAATTTCATTCTGCGTACACAAAGTGTATAATGAATGACAATAAAAGGTTATCTATCTATCTATGAAGTGGGCTGCAATGGTGTCAAAAAAAGATTCATGTTCCATTAAGTTGGATAAATGCTTAGGTCTCATAATCTCAGTTGTCAGGTAACTGGCATGATCTTTGAGCATCTTATTGGCGGTTGCTTACGTCCATCCATTAACTTCATATAGTAGGTTTCATGGGCTTTTTTCACAGATGTATTTAAAACTAGTCTGTGGTGTACAGAGTGTAAAAAGCCACAGACCACACCCCCAGATTAACAGACATACACCACAGTGGGAACCTGGAACACAAAGTACAGCTTCTTATTTGAGTTTGGCTGTTTTAACGGACCCTGTTTACTGGTTTATTATCCATCCAACAATCCTTAATGTAGATGTGAATGGAGATGCAGCCTAAACCTGTTTCTTACTAGAATTTGAAGTTAATGGTCTTGTAATTCTGTTTTAAAGTAAAAAATTTAAATTTTGACCAGCCACTTAGAACTCCTTCTTGTTTTCATCTCCTACATATTTTAACAATCTTTAGCAAGAAGTCAACTTCGCACATTTATTCACAATAATACACCACCTTGTCTGTGTTTATTGCTTTAAAAATGGTTACAAACATACCATAATAAAATAACAGGGTTTGATTAATAAATCCATTTATTGAAATCTACTGTAAATTATTATTAATCTGGTCTTCAGCAACGTAATGTAGACCGTTTATTAAATTTAATGTTGATTGCTGAGTAACAGGATAATGGTTTCTCGAATAATGATAAAGCCATCTAGTGGCCAAATTACAGAACACAATTTATAAACAACAACCACAACAGGTTTAGTGCTGATCGGGAATCGTCTCGTTGTTTCTATTAATCTGTAGCTTATTATTTAAAATAATGTATTGTATATCACACACTGATACGAATATGTAGTGGACAAATCTCAGCCAATCAGATTTAAGGATCGGAACTATCCATACATTATCTTCTGCTTTATCCTCTATTAGGGTCGCAGGGGGTTCCCCATGCCCACCCAGGGGAGAACTTTTCGGGCGCTGGGCAAATACACCCACTCACTCACACAGACATACACACTGTATATGGGGCAATTTGGAGAACTCAATTGACTTGATCCATGTTTTTGGACTGTGGGAGGAAACCGGAGAACCCGAAGGAAACCCACGCGGATACGGGGAGAACATGGAAACTCCACCCAGATGGGGATTCGAACCGGGAATCCCTAATGCTGAGAGGCGAACGTGCTGATCACTAAGCCACCGTGCCGCGGATCGGAACTACCCATTTTATATTATTATTTGTCTAATGGACATTTTTTTGTATATTCAATTTCAAACAATGTCATGATGGAAGATTTGTTGGTATGTGTCTTGCTGTAGGGTGATGCAGGAATCCCTGGAATGAAAGGAGATACTGGAAGTAAAGGAGAGTCTGTACGTTATTTATTTCTCTTTCATTTTTATTATACATTGTTAATTTCATACATTTGCATCACACTGATGTAAGAACATTCATGGAAGGACATACTCTTGAAGAAGAGTAATCTAGGTGATTGCTGTCACAGGGGCTATCTGGACTTCCCGGAGAGATCGGTCCAGCAGGTGAGGAAGGGAAGCGTGGTCCGAGAGGAGATGCTGGATCTGTAGGACCTCCTGGTCCCCCTGGAGAGAGGGTAGGATAAATGTCTGGCTGATTTATTCTGTATTATATACTGTAAATCACCACAAAAAGCAGTGATTTATTGTGTGTGTATTGTCTGAAACAACAACCAATTTATTGCATATTATCCATTTTTTCTGACCTAATTTAGGGAGCCCCGGGTATTCGCGGCTTCCCAGGTGCTGATGGGTTTCCTGGATCTAAGGCAGGAACAATGCTAGATAATCTTTCAATCATTATATTATTAATCCGTCTTCTTTTTTAAATAACTACTATACCGTTTGCTATCTAATATCACCAGGGTGCTCAGGGTGAGCGTGGAATTCCAGGCACTGGAGGGCCGAAAGGTGCTGATGGTGATCCTGGTCGTCCTGGTGAATCAGGCCTTTTAGGTGCCAGGGTAAAGATGACATCATCATACTGAAGTTTCTGAAACATGGTACTGTTTCAAATGTCTTTAAGTTCTTATTTTTGAATTTTCTAGGGACTCAGTGGGATTGCTGGAACTCAGGGTCCTGAAGGGAAGATTGGACCTCAGGTAACCGCAGGAGACATTTATTGTATCTGGATGTTCTCATCTCATTATCTTCTGCTTAATCCTATATCAGGGACGAGGGTCATGGGGAGGGGGGTTCCCAATCACCATTCCCACCCCCATTCAGGGGAAAACGTTGGGCACGACATCAACACATCATGCCAATCCATAACGGGACACACACTCACAAACACAGACACACTATATAGAGGCAATTTAGTTGGGGGCCAATTCAAGTTTTTTTTTTTTTTTCCAAGTTATTTATTTATATAGAGCTTTTTACAACAGTACATCGTCACAAAGTAGCTTTACAGAATGAAAAGCCTTTAAACCCCCAAAGAGCAAGCCGAAGCGACAGTGGCAAGAAAAAACTCCCTTTTATGTTGCTCATCCTCCTTGAGCGTCCAGGCAGCAACAACAATGTAGGACAGCTATGTACAGATATTAAACAAATGGAAAAACTAACAACTGGAAAACTATATATGAGTTCATTAAAGGGGTCCTGCAATTGATATTCAGGTTCCATCCAATTCACCTTGAATCCATGTATTTGGACTGTGGGGGAAAACCGGAGAACCCAGAGAAAACCCACACAGATATGGAGAGAACGTGGAAACTCCACCAGATCGGGGTGAGAACCTGTATCCCTAACACTGAGAGGCCAACGCAGACCACTTATCAAGCACTTAGGGACACCTGTACACTTGTACACCTGCTGATGTAGCCCATCCACATCAAGATAGACACGCCACCTATAAACAAACCTTTATATACAATCAACAAACTTTATTTAATGTTTACACTTAAGGTAAAATCAGTAGTTTCACAAATACAGACTGTAGAACATCGTTTTCTCCTCATCCTTTTTCTGTTATGGTCAGAACTAGAACCCCACAGACCCACCGCTGAAGATCAGGTACATTTTAGATGATTGATATGTTATGGCACTGCAGTGACACTAATACTAACACTTAAAAAACTACAACGTCCATCTATATTGTAAGTGGAACTGATACTATGGACAATTAAAGTAGAAACAATGAGCTGTAGCTAATAAAGTGGCCAGTGATCCTAAAGATCTTCATGACACGGTATATGTTTAGTTTGTGTTCAGTTGTTGTTAAATTTATGCACAAATCCATTAATGAAATGGTTATAGTATGCATTAAACTCTTGTATGTGTATCTATAGGGAGCCCCGGGAGACGATGGCAGTCCTGGACCAGCTGGGTCCGTCGGTGTCAAAGGCCCAGCAGGGATTATGGGTCTGCCTGGTCCGAAAGGCTTCAGTGTAAATTCATGACTATATTTTCATAATTTTATCAGGATGTTGGTAATAATTGTATTCATTTGAACATGTAGCTTTAAATATGAATTATTTTATTGTTTAGGGAGATCCAGGAAAAGCAGGGGAAGCTGGAACCCCAGGTTCTCCAGGACAGAGAGTGCGTATAGTGTCAAATCATAAAATAAAATTGGTTTATTATCCTTAGTGAGAGGATATAATACTGTGGCGCAGCAATATTAACATGTAATAGTGTTAAAATAGTATGAAAAAATTATATGCCTTCCATCCCCAGGGGCCCAATGGCAAAAATGGAGATGAGGGAGCTGCTGGACCTCCTGGACCAACTGTGAGTATTTCAGATGTTTTACAAACTGGCTTCTTATTAAGTTTTATTTGCTTTGAGTGTTATTTGCTTTCCAATTTGCTCTACTGTTGTTTTATTTGTTTTCATGGTTTAATTAGTTTTATTTATTTTATTTTATTTGTCTTATTGTTTCTGTTTGAATTTTTTTTCAGTTACCTATATATATATATTCTGTATGTATGTGTATATATATATATAATGTGTGTGTGTGTGTGTGTGTGTACACACAATTGCTCTATATATATATATGTGTGTATATATATATATATATATATATATATATATATATATATATATATATATATATATATATATATATATATATATATATATATATATGTATGTATATATATATAAATACACAAATATATAAACAGCACTTTAGCTGTTTTTAAAGTGCTCTATAAATTAACACTTAAGTTAACACTTTTCAACAATTCTAATTTTGCATTTTTAGGGTCCAGCAGGAAAACGTGGAGAACAGGGACCTCCCGGTCAGAATGGCTTTCAGGTTTGTAGCTCAACACTGACCCGGGATTCACTGGTTCTTAAAAACATTTCACTGTCAGGCTCCTTTAATTGACCCTCATCATAGGAAACAGTAGCTCAGTAGCTCACATTGTTTATGTTGGTTGGATACTTCCAGTTGGATACTGGTAATGAAGTGATAAAGTATAAAGAAATAAATATAGAAATACTAAGGCAGAGAGCAAATATCTTGCAACGAAATCAGAATACAATATGTAAATGTGTGTTTTTTTCAGTTCCTTAAATGATTCGAACACTTATTCTGTATTTAGGGATTACCTGGACCCTCAGGTCCACCTGGAGAATCAGGAAAACCAGGAATTGAGGTAAATTTGACCTTTTTTTCTAAAATCCCAAATTATAATCACATAATATAAAATAATAACTTGAATAATATTTTTTTTCAGGGTCTCGCTGGTGAAGTCGGCTCTGTTGGTCAGACTGGTCCAAGAGTATGCTGAAATTAAACTTGTCTCCTATATATAACTCCAATATCCTGTACAGTATTGGTAAAAGCCCCTTATTGTGTAATAGGGTGAGCGTGGAAACCCAGGTGATAGAGGGGAACCAGGGCCTAATGGGCTTGGGGGACCTAAAGGCAGTCCTGGAGCACCAGGTCCTGATGGACCTAAGGTTAGTCATTCAACCTTAACTATAAAAATATAATGTTTTTTCTTAATCCCTTAATCTTGGGGGTTTATGTAAATTGGTCAGTCACTGATAACATTGCAAAATTTATGGCATCCATTCAAATATTGATGTCTTTTAAAATGGCATTACTTTTTAAAGGAATTGGTTTAATATTATTTATATTTAGCATCTATGCTGATTTTTATGTGAATAAAATAATAAAATATCTTTAAACAATATAGAACTCTTTCAAAGCAGCTTAAGAAAAGGCAGTGTAGACGTTGCTATGTGCTTAGCTCGTTATTTGACTGTATTATTATAAGTGTTTGTTTTTTATTAAAAAATGCTTAGCAAATGTATGAAATCTTATTAAATACATCATATTTTTATAATTTTTTATAATTAAAATTTTATTACGTTCATAAAACTAATTACAGATATAAAGAAATATAAACTGGTTTATATTTATAAACCTCGTTTTAAGGAATCTCAATAAAACAGTTCTTAAAAACAATCAATTCTCTTGGAATAAACGCCGTTGTGTTGCTGGTTTTTTAGGGAAATGCAGGACCATCAGGGAAAGTAGGAGAGCCAGGACCTCCTGGGCTGCAAGGAATGCCCGGCGAGAGAGGAACACCGGGCCCTGGTGGACCTAAAGGAGAACGGGTACGAGGGTAAAATTTAAAAACTGCAATAAAACATGTGAGGTAAATGATTTTGAAGTGTAAAATTTTGGGCATCCTGGATGTTTTAGGGAGCGAGAGGAGACACAGGCGCTGAAGGTGCAGCTGGTGCTGATGGACTTCGTGTGCGTAACACATATCAGGCTATAAAAATTATCTAATTTATCATGATAAATTTATTTCATTTATTAAATAGTTTGCTTCTATTTTCTTAGGGGCTCACTGGAACTATTGGACCCACTGGACCAGTTGGTGCGCCTGGAGAAAAGGTATTCCTTTAGAATTATTGGTTTTTATAAATTTGTTAACAGTCATTGTTTATTTTTTTTAATTAACTTTGTAAATGTAATTTAATTACAGGGAGAGATGGGTCCCAGGGGACCTTCTGGGCCACCAGGATCCAGAGCAGGACCTGTAAGTGTTCATATAAAGCCTAATTAATATATATATATATATATATATATATATATATATATATATATATATATATATATATATATATATATATATGAGTATCCCTAATGTATAGTGTTATTGTAATTGATGGTTATTGTAATTGTTGAATCATTATTGTAATTGATGGTGTATGTTCCATGTCTCAGGGTTCTCCTGGTCAGCCTGGACCTCCTGGTCCAATTGGTTTTGCTGGACCTCCTGTAAGTAACTCAAACCCTCTTTCTTTTCACATTGAAAAGGTTAAAAGCCAACACGTAGTCCTCATTAAATGCATTAACTACTGTGATATGTATCTGTGTGGCAGGGTCGCGACGGTCAACCTGGAGCAAAAGGTGAAGCAGGAGAACCAGGTGCAAATGGTGAGGCTGGTTCTCCAGGTCCCCAAGGAGCATCAGGAAAATCTGGACCAATGGTAAGTTACTATCATTAAAGAGGATACCACTGATGGTACTATTGCGTTTGACGTTGGGTGGGTGGGGGAGGGGGGGTCCTGACCATCAAAGAACACAGCACTTCCATTAACTGTATGTGTAACACAATACTGTTTTTCCTGCAGGGGACTCCGGGAGTGACTGGTATGAAAGGAGCCAGAGGAAGTCAGGGTCCTGCTGTAAGTCCAAAGTGTTTGTTAATGATAGAGATGTAAAATTTCAATTCCAACGGCTTTCAACTGTGTCTGCCTGTGTCTTTAGGGATCCAGTGGTTTCCCAGGGTCTGCAGGAGGAGTAGGGACCCCAGGTTCTGTTGTAAGTATTTGTGCATTAAGGACTGTATTTGTTTACAAACTTTATCAAAGATAAAATATAGTAAAATCTTTCAATTTGACCAGGGTCCAGTTGGAGAGTCCGGTCCTCAAGGCTCTCCTGGAAAGAAAGGAGAACCTGGACTACCAGGAGATCCAGGGGGTCCTGGACGTCAAGGAGAGCGAGGACAACGAGGTCCTCCTGGAAGTCCTGGAGATAAAAGTGAATCTGGAGAAGATGGTCCTCCTGTAAGTGAATGAATGTGGTGTACTAATTTAATATCTGTAATTAAAGGTTTGTTTCTTCAGTCACAAGATAACTGAATAATTAGGAGCAGGACTTGCTCAGAGACCCACGGTGGCAACTTTAATGGACCTTGAATTAACCTCACCACCTTCAGATTCATAGCTCAACGCTTTCTGTTTTAACGTGGGTTTTTAAAAAAAAATAAACAATAAACAAACCGAGTAGCATAGCAATGACCAGGTCGTGTGGGGCATCTAAGTGCAAAACCATCCATCCATTATCTTCCGCTTTATCCTCTACTAGGGTTGCGGGGGTTGCGGGGGGGTTCCCATGCCATTGGTCCAGGGAAGAACTTTTAATAACACCCAAGACAGAGCATCAATCTATCACTGGACACACTCACTCACACAAACACACTCTATATGGGGCAATTTGGAGAATTCAATTGACCTTGATCCATGTTTTTCGACTGTGGGAGGAAAGAGAACCCGGAGGAAACCCACGTGGACACGGGGAGAACATGGAAACTCCACCCAGATTGGGATTCGAACCGGGAATCCCTAGTGCTGAGAGGCGAACGTGCTAACCACTTTAGTTTGTACATTTTAGTTTGTTCGTTAAACATTGACTAATTAATGAAGCAGTTTGATAAACAGACTTTAGTCATTTCTGTTGACCTTGATATTATTTAAACCATTTTTTTTTAGTCATCAAATTTTATGTGAGCATTTTGGCAGCTTTGGGGACAAAAACATTTTTTCGTCTTCCAAAGAGGGCGTGATGAAAAATGCTTTAACGGATTTAGTCCTAGTAGCTTTTTTAGCTACTTTCTCACTCAGTCCCGTTCTTTTCTATGTATTTTAAAATCAGACACTAATTTATTTTAATCAGGGACCTGATGGACCTCCAGGACATGCGGGAGCCACTGGACAAAAGGGGCCGGTGGGTCTTCCTGGTATCAGAGGAGAGCGTGGAATGGTGGGCTTACCTGGACCTGCTGTAAGTAGCAACTGTAACAAACGAGTTAAACGACAGAGCAAACACGATGCTCTAATTCAATTAAGTTTTCTCTTGTTCTCTGATTTTTTTTAGGGTCCATCTGGAAAGCAAGGGACAAAAGGCCCTCAGGGGGTGAAAGGAGGTGTAGGACCTGTTGGAGCTCCTGGAGCACTTGGGGAGAAAGGAGAAGCTGGAGCAGAGGTTTGACGTTTCAGACTGTTTATCCATCACTAATATGAAAACCCAGGAACGGCTTCATATTTAGACTTTTTATTTTGTTTTAAAAGGGTATTGCAGGAACAGATGGACTTCCTGGAACTGATGGCGTCGCCGGAGTTAAAGTAAAGAAAACATCATGATGATCTGATCATCCATCCATCCATTATCTTCTGATTTATCCTCTTCTAGGATCACGAGAGGGTTCCCCATGCCCATCCAAGGGAGAACGTTTCGGGCGCTGGGCAGATACACCCAGGACAGGGCGCCAATTTATCACTGGACACACACTCACTTACACAAACACACTCTATATGGGGCAATTTGGAGAAATCAATTGAGAACATGGAAAACATGGAAACTCCACCCAGATTGGGAATTGAACCGGGAATCCCTAGCGCTGAGAGGAGAACGTGCTAACCACTAAACCACCGTGCCACCGATATCTGATCATGTGACCAACAAATCACATTTCAAAGTAACCCATGAGCAAATTCACTCCATGTGTGTTTCTATATAGGGAGACCGGGGAGACCCTGGTGCAGAGGGTTTGCCAGGACCTCAAGGTATTCCAGGGTCACTTGGACCAGAAGGGTCCGCTGGAGTCCCTGGACAAAGAGGTGAAAAGGTGAGTTCCACAGTCTGTACAAAAATGACCAGATGATCCATACTGATGATTCTCTTTTACTGATGCGTTTACTAAAATGTATTAAAATGGTTATGATGCCTTGATTAAAGGGAGCGAGTGGTCCTGTGGGACCGTCCGGAGATCCAGGTGTTAAAGGCAAACAGGTGAGCTCGAAAATCCATAATTAAACTTAAACACAGCTGATAGCATAACGGCATTCATTAAAAATGCGTCTGTTTGTCATCAGGGACCACAAGGACCTCAAGGAGACAAAGGAGAGAAGGGATCCACTGGGGAGAGAGGGCAGAAAGGTCACAGAGGCTTCCCAGGACTACAAGGCCATCCAGGAAATGATGTGAGAATAGAATGAATGGATTTAGCGTTCTCATGAAAATGTGTCCTGATAATAACGGACCAAACTTGTTCTCTGTGCAAAGGGAGCTACGGGAGATCCAGGTGATAGAGGGATTGTTGGACCAAATGGACAACGAGTAAGTTCCTGTTGTGTAATTGTTAATTAAAGTATCTTTTAAGGTTTAGCAGTAAAACAAATGCTCTGTGAGCTGTATGTCTCAAGCTTATATACTCTTAATATAGCCTGCTTATGTATAAAGGTTATGAATTATTGCTTTTTTTTCTAGAAGATATTCAGTTTTCTGTGTGTAGAGATTTTTTTTTTTTATCTCATCCGTAGACGAGAGCGATGATAAATCCAGATGGTTTATTGAGCTAGTCGACCATTTTCTGCTTGTTATAAACACCGGTAGATGAATTTTGTGTGTTTTGATCAGATGAATGCTTCAGCTAAAAAATTCTCACACAATTCTCCCAAAGACAGTGCACCCCCCCCCCCCCACACACACACACACACACACCATTACACACACGCCTGTTATAAATTACACGGCATGGCACCACTACATCTTTAAATTCTGATGTTTTATTGAGTCCATATTGCTGCACAATGCAGAGTTTGGAGTCCTGTCTTGAAGATGCTGAATGCATCAGCACCATGGACAGAGTTAGAACGTTTATTCCACCATGTTTCAGTGGTGAATGAGACGGAGTGAGAATTAGCACCACAATGACCAGCTAGATCGCGGTACACATATGGGGGGGGGTCTTTGGAGTATAATATTAAGGTAAGAGGATGCAGACCAAGAGATCGTCCTTCCATCCATCCATTATCTTTCGCTTTATGCTCTACTAGGGTCGCGGTGGGGTTCCCCATGCCCATCCAGGGGAGAACATTTCGGGTGCTGGGCAATTACACCCAGGACAGGGTGCCAAGCTATCGCTGGGCACACACTCACTCACACAGACACACACGCATACACACTCTATATGTTCTGTGATGCTCCTGACCAATAGAGAACAGAGAACCAACAGGGGACTAACAACAACAAAGAACACAGATGGACTCATTCATTCATTCATTATCATCTGCTTTATCCTCTATTAGGGTCGCGGGGGGACGACCCCATGCCCATCCAGGAGAGAACGTTTCGGGCACTGGGCAGATACACCCAGGACAGGGTGCCAATCTATTGCTGGGCACACACTCACACAAACAGATATGCACAAATACACACTCTATATGGGGCAATTTAGAGAACTCAATTGACATTGATCCAGGTTTTTGGACTGTGGGAGGAAACCGGAGAACCCGGAGGAACCCCACACGGACACGGGGAGAACATGGAAACTCCACCCAGATGGGGATTCGAACCGGGAATCCCTAGCGCTGAGAGGAGAACATGCTAACCACCCCCAGAGATCGTCCTGTAGAACAAAATCAGTGACTTGTACTGAATGCAGATGGCTAAAGAGAGCAAATGGAGAGAGTGGAATGGTGGACATTAACTCTTGTAGATCAGCAGAGTTCTGGATCAGCTGTAGAAGCTAAAGTTGTTGTCGAGATGTGAGGGGATGGGAATTTGGATTAGCAGTTAGAAGCCTGTTCTGGTCTTTCTGATGTTATGCGGAATCAGTCTGCAGTAACGGGCAGTTTGTGTGACCTGTTAAAAAAGTTTAAGCCACTTGCGAATTGTGAAGTAAATTTACATCATATTATATTATCCATCCATCCATTATCTTCTGCTTTATCCTCTACTAGGGTCGCGGGGGGGGGGGTTCCCTATGCCCATCCAGGGGAGAATGTTTTGGGGGCTGGGCAGATACACCAAGGACAGGATGCCAATATATCGCTGGGCACACACTCACACACACACACACACACTCTATATGGGGCAATTTGGAGAATTCAATTGACCTTGATCTATGGTTTTGGACTGTGCGAGGCTCAAGAACCCACAGTGTTGACTTCAATGGATATGGGATTGAAATCTTCAAACCTTAGATTAATACCCCAACACCTGACCACTGAATGCTACATCCTACAACTATTCAGCTACCATGCCCTATTAAAGCTGTGGGTGTTTAATGTGTATTCATTTTAATACGTGTTCATATCAAGGCAGCTTAGTGGAAACCCACATACAGTCCAAAAACATGGATCAAGGTCAATTGAATTCTTCAAATTGCCCCATATAGAATGTGCGTGTGTGTGTGTGTGTGTGTGTCTGTGTGGGTGAGTGTATGCCCAGCGATAGATTGGTGCCCTGTCCTGGGTGTATCTGCCCAGCGCCCGAGACGTTCTCCCCTGGATGGGCATGGGGAACCCCCCTCGTGACCCTAGTGGAGAATAAAGCAGAAGATAATGGATGGATGTTCATATCAAGTATATAAAAATATTTTAGCATGAATATGTTTTATACCATGTCTGTGTGGGTTTCCTCCGGGTTCTCCGGTTTCCTCCCACAGTCCAAAAACATGGATCAAGTCAATTGAATTCTCCAAATTGCCCCATATAGAGTGTGTCTGTGTGAGTAAGTGTGTGCCCAGCGATGGATTGCCGCCCTGTCCTGGGTCTATCTGCCCAGCGCCCGAGACGTTCTCCCCTGGATGGGCATGGGGAACCCCACCGCGACTCTAATAGAGGATAAAGCGGGAGATAATGAATGAATGAATATGTTTTATATATCAGGGTCCTCCAGGGCCAGTTGGACCTCCAGGTAAAGAAGGTGAATCTGGTGTTTCTGGACCAATGGGCACACCTGGATCTCGTGGGAGTCCTGGAGATATCGGTCCAGAGGTGAGGAGCTACATCAACACCTATTAGTTCCATGCTGATGACAATGCTACACACATAATACATACCACCTCATATGGTTGATTGGTTTCCCCAATGTTTATTTAGGGTCCCCAAGGAGAACCTGGCCCACCCGGTCCTCCTGGTCCTCCTGGACCGACTCGTTATGATGATGATTTTGATAATGGCCCATTTGAGCCTGAGACTCCAGCCCCTCTACTTCCAGAGTATAACGAGGACGAAGCTCAGCCCGTTAACAGCTCCGGTGTCTTTCACATGACCAGTGATGTCCATGCCTCACTGAAGGCTCTGGGGAGTCAGCTGAACAGCATGAAGAGCCCAGACGGCAGCCGCCAGCATCCGGCACGCTCCTGTCAGGACCTGAAGCAGTGCTACCCGATGAAGAAGAGTGGTGAGGAACATGGCTGTGCAGTCTGTAGTTGTAGAACCACACAGTTTATCTGCGGTTTTGGACCTTATGCTGCCGATACGGTGGCTTAGTGGTTAGCATGTTCTCCGCTCAGCACTAGGGATTCCTGGTTCGAATCCCCATCTGGGTGGAGTTTCCATGTTCTCCCCATGTCTGTGTGGGCTTCCTCCCACGGGTTCTCCGGTTTCCTCCCACAGTCCCAAGGTCAATTGAATTCTCCAAATTGCCCCATATTGAGTGTGTCTATGAGAGTGAGTTTGTGACCAGTGATTGATTGGCGCCCTGACCTGGATGTAACTACCCAGCGCCCGAAACGTTCTCCCCTGGATGGGCATGGGAAAACCCCCACGGACCTAGTACAGGATAAAGGATGGATGGTGGGATGTTTCAGTTTTCTGACTCTGTACAGGGTTTGCAGTGTTGACTTGGTGTTTCAGGACCTTTTAGCAAGGTCCCCAACCCTGACTTGATTGGATCTCGTGGTTATGATGTAATGTGTTCAAGTCATTCTGGGTTGCTGAATGAAAAGCCTCACTCATGGTTATGATGTGTTGCAGGTAATTATTGGCTGGATCCTAATGAGGGCAGTTTGAATGATGCCATTCAAGTGCACTGCAATATGGAGACTGGGGAGACGTGCATTACCGCTCAACCAGACAGCATCCCACGCAAGAACTGGTGGAGTTCCCACTCCAGCACATCTAAACCAGTGTGGTTTGGAAGCACCATGAACGGCGGAATGAAGGTGATTGTACTGAAAGGGTTTATTTTTATCAGTATGCTACTTTGAAACAAGTAGTTTCAGTCCTTAAATCTGATTGGCTGAGCTGCTTTTCCAGCCGTGACATGATTGACAATAACACACGCCTCTGAGTGCTTCACATTCGTATCAATGTGTGGTATACAGTACATTATTATAAATCATAAAATTAATTTATATTAATATGAACAGGGCGGCACGGTGGCTTAGTGGTTAGCATGTTCTCCTCTCAGCACTAGGGATTCCCGGTTCGAATCCCCATCTGGGTGGAGTTTCCATGTTCTCCCCGTGTCTGCGTGGGTTTCCTCCGGGTTCTCCGGTTTCCTCCCACAGTCCGAAAACATGGATCAAGTCAATTGAGTTCTCCAAATTGCCCCATATAGAGTGTGTCTGTGTGAGTGAGTGTGTGCCCAGCGATGGATTGGCGCCCTGTCCTGGGTCTATCTGCCCAGCGCCTGAGATGTTCTCCCCTGGATGGGCATGGGGAACCCCACCGCGACCCTAATAGAGGATAAAGTGGGAGATAATGAATGAATGAATAATATGAATGAAAAATGAATTCATTTTATGATTTATCAATAATGAATAAATGAATATGAATAATATGAAGGTTGGGGGTTCAAATCCCAGGTCCACTGAAGTTACCAGTGTGGGTCCTTGAGCAAGACCCTTAACCCTCATTGCTCCAGGGATGTTGTGATGAACCCTGTGCTCACCTTGTAAGTCGCTTTGGATAAAAGCGTCCAATAAATGACCCAATTTATATGAACAGCAGCCAATTCCTGATGAGCAATAAAACTGTCGTGGCTTTCGTTTATAAATCGTGTTCTGTAATTTGGCCTCTAGATGGCTCCCTTTTTTTTCGATTGTTTGAGAAATTGGCATCCCGTTATTCAGCAATCAGTGTTCAGTTTAAAAAACAGACTAGATTACTTCACAGAAGACCAGTTCATTAATAATTTTTATTGTAATAAACCTATGGATGAATCATTTTTTAGTAAAGAGTGTTTTATAAAAGCAATAAGTCTCTCGCGGTTGTGTATTATTGTGAATAAATCACAGAAAAAAAGGTATAACTGTGTTCTGCTTTGCGTTGTGCCTAACATCACCTCATGATTTATTTACAATAATGCACAACCGCGGCACTTAGTGGTTAGCACATTCGCCTCTCAGCGCCTCTCAGAGTTTCCATGTTCTCCCCGTGTCTGTGTGGGTTTCCTCCGGGTTCTCCGGTTTCCTCCCACAATCCAAAAACATGGATCAAATCAATTGAATTCTCCAAATTGCCCCATATAGAGTGTGTCTGTGTGAGTGAGTGTGTGTCCAGCGATGGATTGGCGCCCTGTCCTGGGTGTATCTGCCCAGAGCCCGAAACGTTCTCCCCTGGATGGGCATGGGGAACCCCACCGCAACCCTAATAGAGGATATAGCGGGAGTTAATGAATGAATGAATGAATGAATGAATAATGCACAACCTCAAATGCCTTATTCCTTTATTATACCACTGACCTAGACTCCTGGACATTGTTACACTCCTGACTTAAGTCCTCCCTGTGTCTGAGTGTGTGTATTATTGTTAGATATTGAATTCAAACTTTGTCAAATGTCAAACATATTCCGTAACTGTTAATACTTAATTAAACATTGTCCTTATGTAATACGTGCAGTTACTGTATGGTTTGTGTAATGCTGCATTTGGTCTCTTTTAGTTTACTTATGGAAATAAAGAGGATCCGGTCAATACTGTAGCCATACAGCTGAGATTCCTGAGTCTGCTCTCTAAAGAGGCCGTACAGACCATCACGTATCACTGCAGGAACAGCGTGGCCTACAGAGACGACGCCAACAACAACCTGAAGAAAGCCGCCGTATTAAAGGCCGCCGATGGGACGGACATTAAAGCATTCGGCAACAACAGGCTGAAGTATAAAGTCACCGAGGACGGCTGCTCGGTACGTCGCAGTTCACAGTTTAAACATCATTGTATACTGTGGGGTTAGTGGTTAACTCGTTCGCCTCTCAGTGCTGCGCGAATCCCGATCTGGGTGGAGTTTCCATGTTCTCTACACTCTCCGGTTTCCTCTCACAGTCCAAAAACAAAGATTCAAGCTGCTCTAAATTGCCCCTATATTATATGTGTGTGTCTGTCCAGCAATAGATTGGTACCCTGTCCTAGGTGTATCTGCCCAGCGCCCAAAACATTCTCCCCTGGCTAGGCTTGAGGAACTTATATTACATGAACTTAGGTTTGGTTTATAAAAAGGCCAGCGGTTCTACTGAGTATCCACGTGGCTTTTTTGGAAGAACTATAAATGTAAATGAAGTTATGGTTGTAATTCCAGGAACGTCTGACGTTAGCGTTTCCCCTTAAATGTACTAATTCACAATGACATCACTGGCCTCGCAGGCTTTCCTGTTCTCTGATGTAGGAGAAAGTAGTGCAGCCCCATCTGGAATATGTTAATAAGCAATACTGCAGTCAGCATGATTTTTATTCCCCTTGAACTGCTGATGATTTTGTCAGGTTGTTAAAACATCTTAATTACGTGCTGCATGTTGAATAATCTAAAATAAAATCATATCAAACCACCTGATGCTAATGAGGGGATGATTATGATGATGATCTCTGTACATGCTTCTGTAATCTGAATCAATAATAAGCCATAGTGACTGTTACGGCATTTTTAATGCTTAGAATTATGCAGGTTGGGTTTCTTTCCCTGAACTTCACCAATACATCCATCAGTGGCTTTGATAGACAGTAGAGGTCGCTGTTTTACTCAAAAATTAAGGCCTCAGGTGTCTATCAGACACAGCTAACTGTGAGCGCTGGCCACTCGATGTACTAGTTGAGTACGAAGATTTTAATTTTAATTAAGTTAAATCTTTATTAATTTTAATCATCTGGGCAGATACACCCAGGATAGGGCTCCAATCTGTCGCTGGGCACACTCACCCACTGATACTGACCTGGGGGTGGTGTGTTGTGCTGGTACGAGTGGAGCAGACACAGCAGTGCTGCTGGACAGTACACCAATTAGCACATCCATCCATACCTAATAATTAATTCATTTTCTCCCGCTTTATCCTCTATTAGGGTCGCGGTGGGGTTCCCCATGCCCATCCAGGGCAGAACATCTCGGGCGCTGGGCAGATACACCCAGGACAGGTCGCCAATCCATCGCTGGGCACACACTCACTCACACAGACACACTCTATATGGGACAATTTTGAGAATTCAATTGACTTGATCCATGTTTTTGGACTGTGGGAGGAAACCGGAGAACCCGGAGAAAACCCACGCAGACACGGGGAGAACATGGAAACTCCACCCAGATGGGGATTCGAACCGGGAATCCCTAGCGCTGAGAGGTGAACGTGCTAACCACTAAGCCACCATGCTGCATATACCTAATAATAATAAATTAAATTATGTTTAAGTTGATTTATTTCTATAGATATTTTTACAAGCGGCACGGTGACTTAGTGGTTAGCACGTTCGCCTCTCAGCGCTAGGGATTCCCGGTTCGAATCCCCATCTGGGTGGAGTTTCCATGTTCTCCCCGTGGGTTTCCTCCGGGTTCTCCAGTTTCCTCCCACAGTCCAAAAACATGGACCAAGTCAATTGAGTTCTCCAAATTGCCCCATGGATTGGCGCCTTGTCCTGGGTGTATCTGCCCAGCGCCCGAAACGAAATGCCTTGGATGAGCATGGGGAACCCTCCCGCGACCCTAATATAGGATAAAGCGGAAGATAATGAATGGATGGATATTCCTATACTAGGAGGGCAGTAGTATAATATTGTGTAGTAGTATGCCCCCGTAGTATAGGACTATTATTGTATCAGATAAACCCAGAATAGGAAGCCAATCCATCACTACGCACATACACACTAAATCTAAATAGGGGCAATTTAGCGCGGCCATTTTACCTTACATCCATGTTTTCGGATTGTGAGAGGAAACCGGAAAACCCTACACGGATACAGGTAGAACATGGATAGTCCACCAGGATTTGTACCTGGAAGGCCAGTGTGATGGGGCAGACGTACCTTTTAATGTATATGGTTCTTCACATTTTAGCTAGAACTTAGTACTTCTATCAGTTGAATCTAAATGACACGTCTTACCATGTTCTCCTGTTCTGGATTTTAAGCGTAAATAATCCATCTTAACAAACTGTTTCTGTTGGTTTTCCATTTAGAAATCGAGTGCTGAATGGAGTAAGACTGTATTTGAGTATCGCTCACAGAAACCATCCAGACTCCCAATAGTGGATATGGCACTGCTGGACGTGGGACAGGCAGACCAGGAGTTCGGCCTCGACCTCGGTCCAGTCTGCTTCTCCTGAAGTCCGGGAGCAACCTAACCTGTGAGGTTCTACCTGCTGATACTGAACAGCAAGCCCAAAAGCTTGGCGGCGGGACTTTCTAACAATGCAGTATTTATTTTTAAGACAGTTCTGAGGTGCCTTCGTGAGCATGATGAGCCACAGCAGTGAGTCCGCCTTAAATTTTTTACACTTCACTAAGGAACCTCCCGCCACGGAGTGTCGGAATCTGAGAGACTGTGTGAAACTTTAATTTATATGTCTTTATAATCCGTGCGCTCCATCCGCTGCCGTGTATTAATGAAATTGGGTTCATTTGGGGAATTGGATAAAGTACGCGGAAGTAATGTAAAGTTACGTCTCATTTACAGCTGCTTTATTTTAATCTAGAAGATTAATGGTGCTTATGAAAAAGGTGCTTGTTAGATGATTTTATGCCCGAAGGTAATACACATGTTCTAAAGCATTTTCTGAACTGAAGTGACCTTTTTTTTTAAATTAAAACTAGACTTGACTTCATGATTTAGGATCAATGTGTTTGTTAATATGAGCTACCTCTAAAAATGTCAAGCATAACGGACCACTAACATTTATAACGGAAGAGAATTCTTTTATCTCCAGTTATTGACCGTGCCGTGTCTCATTAAAGAACATTTATACTGTTGTGTTGTAATCATTTATATAAATGCATGCTGGCAACAGAGTATGGAGTACGATTCTAACTAAACGTTTCATCAGACGTTAACGTTAGTGACAGTTTGCCAATTGAACGAAAGTTAAAATAATAATCATAAAAACTATTTGGTGTGGGCGGCATGGTGGCTTAGTGGTTAGCATGTTCTCCTCTCAGCGCTAGGGATTCCCGGTTCGAATCCCCATCTGGGTGGAGTTTCCATGTTCGCCCCGTGTCCGCGTGGGTTTCCTCCGGGTTCTCCGGTTTCCTCCCACAGTCCAAAAACATGGGTCAAGTCAATTGAATTCTCCAAATTGCCCCATATAGAGTGTGTCTGTGTGAGTGAGTGTGTGCCCAGCGATGGATTTGCCCAGCGCCCGAAACGTTCCCCCCTGGATGGAACCCCACCGCGACCCTAATAGAGGATAAAGTGGGAGATAATGAATGAATGAATGAATGAACTATTTGATGTAAAGGGTTTGCTTATTTGTTTGGACACACCCCCTTCATTCTCCATTCTCTATTTCCTCCACTTATCATATAGATGGACTTTGTAGTTTTACAATTACAGACTGTAGAACATGTGTGTTCTTTGTTGTTGTTAGTCCCCTGTTGGTTCTCTGTTCTCTGTTGGTCAGGAGCATCACAGAACAGGTATCATTTGGGTGGTGGATTGTTTATCGTCAGTTCTGCAGTGACACTGATGTGGTGAGGGGGTTTTAGTGTAGTTTCATTTCTCCACCTCAGTGACACTGCTGGGATAGGAATAATGCACCAACCAAATAACCCCTGCTCTGTGGTGCTACTATTGGGGTTCTGACCATTAGAACAGAGTAAAGGGGACGTACACAGTATGTACTGTAGAACACAAACAGATGGACTACAGTCTGGAATTGTAGAACTACAAAGTCCATCTTTACAGTAAATGCAACTGAGAATATAGACAAAGATGGAGCAAAATGGGTTGTTTCCATGTTGTAAATGCATATGATGTATTTAAATCATTAGTTTGTTGTTCCTAGGGTAATTAGTGACTGTAATTAAACATGTTACTTAAATAACACTTGTCACAAACATCCATCCATCCATCATATTCCACTTTATCCTCTATTAGGGTCGCGGTGGGGTTCCCCATGCCCATCCAGGGGAGAACGCCTCGGGCGCTGGGCAGATACACCCAGGACAGGGCGCCAATCCATCACTGGGCACACAGACACACTCTATATGGGACAATTTGGAGAATTCAATTGACCTTGATCCATGTTTTTGGACTATGGGAGGAAACCAGAGAACCCGGAGGAAACCCACACGGACATGGGGAGAACATGGAAACTCCACCCAGATTGGGATTCGAACCGGGAATCCCTACTGCTGAGAGGAGAACATGCTAACCACTAAGCCATGCAGCCCCTTGTCACCAACATGTTACCTGCAAATTCATATCCCCTCAAACACAAGCCTGAACTAAAAGTCATTAATAGCGTCTTAAGTAAAGTAAGAAAGACACTCTGGTTTCCTGATACATTTTTCCATCCTGTTTACACAACCTGCTGCAGCAGAGACTGATGTTGTATGTATTTATTTTAAATGAAGGATTAAAAAAAGGGATTTTTTTTTTTTAATCGTAAAAAAACATGTTGACCGAATCCAGCAGAGGTGGGGTGGTGCAGTAAACTGTACTTTATTTTCCAAACGTAAAAGGAAAACGGCATAAAGGACACACTAATGGATTAACAGACTTTCTGTATTACACATATGTTCCAAGAACATGGGGACACAATGGAGGCTTGTGTATTTAATAATCACTAAAGGAAAACGCAAACATTTTCAGAAAAATACGAGAAAAACATCTAAAGGGAGCTACTTGTTTCCACCTGTTGCAACAAAAATAAGTTGAAAGCTGCAGGTACAGTGTTCTGCCAAACGTTACAGTGACTAATAGGAAGCGGAGAACCAGTAAATTTACATAGTGGTTTGCCTTCAACATGTCCCATCAATTTGTTTATTTAAAAAAAAATCATAGAACGCGGTTTGTCTTTAGCTCCCCACTCCAAGATCTTAAACACTTCATACACTGTTCCTTATTTCATATAAAAGTATAAAGGTCTTATTTATTCGGATTTTTATACAAACCCCAAAGTTTGCACCTTTTTTTAATAAAAAAAAAAAAAAAAATGCTGTAAAACCTCACTCATCTCACCATCTCCATCTTAATCCTTAATGCTCTGTGGTGCTACTATTTGGGTTCTGACCATTAGAACAAAATAAAAGGGGACACAATATGGCGCGGTAGCTCAGTGGTTAGTGTGTTGGGCTATCAATCTGAAGGTTGGGGGTTCAAATCCCAGGTCCACTGAAGTTACCAATGTGGGTCCTTGAGCAAGACCCTTAACCCTCATTGCTCCAGGGATGTTGTGATTAACCCTTTGTTCACCTTGAAAGTCGCTTTGGATAAAAGCGTCTGCTAAATGACCAAATGTAACGTAATGTAAGTAGAACTGAGAACATGGACAATTAGTGGAACAAAAAGGGTGTGTGTCCATTCCATCCATCCATTATCTTCTGCTTTATCCTCTACTAGGGTCGCGGTGGGGTTCCCCCATGCCCATCCAGGGGAGAACGTTTCTGCGCTGGGCAGATACACCCAGGACAGGACGCCAATCAGGGCTGGGCACACTCACACAAACACACACATACACACTCTATATGGGGCAATTTGGAGAACTCAATTGACTTGATCCACTGTGGGAAACCCACGTGGACACGGGGAGAACGTGGAAACTCCACCCAGATGGGGATTCGAACCGGGAATCCTTAGCGCTGAGAGAAGAACATGTTAACCACTAAGCCACCGTGCCACCCTGGGGTGTGTCCAAAATTAAAATAAAACCATGATCATCAGAACAAATGATAGATAGCTGTGACGATGTAAATTAAACCTCACCATAGACATTAAGCATGTTTACTTACCAAACCTATCTGTGGTTGACCTTGTCTACAAAAATGAATTGTAGAATTACAAAAACTATAAGGTGCACCTAATAAAAGGTAATATAAGGTAATATGATAATAATATAAAGGTAATATAATAAAAGGTAATACTAATAAGGTTGAAATGCAGACGAGTTTTCGGGTGAAATGAAGGAGGTTTTGTGGATGGACAAACCTATGCATCAGATTCCACGTGTTAAGGATAAAAAAAATAGCCTTTCAGACTGTTAGCAACAAAAAGTGCAAAAAGCAACATCTGTAAGGGACATCAAAAAACATTTTTTTAAAACTCTTTTGAGCAAATTAAAAAAAAAAACTTTTAGTTTTTAATTGCATTTTCTTTTTAAAAACGTGCCCCAACTTTTCCAGAAATGAGGTTTAAGTTACCCAACAAAGAACGCAGGACAAAACTGAGTTACCCCAATGCACAGAGTCCGTTATCAACAGCAAAGTTCTAGGTTCTCAGCAGTGACTATCCACTTGATCCAGGGAGAAAGTAGTTGCTTCTACTGTCAGACCCATTTTGAACCCCTCCTGAAAGATCAGAAAAAAAAACATTTATAAACATATTTCAAGTTTAATATGTTTAGCATCAGAAATGACACTCCTGATGGACAATCACATGAAATGGTGAAATGATGCAGTGTGTTGTGAACGTGATACACACTCACAGGCCATTTTATTAGGTACACCTTATTGTTTCTCAGGGCTGCATGGTGGCTTAGTGGTTAGCATGTTCTTCTCTCAGCGCTAGGGATTCCCGTTTCGAATCCGTGTCTGCGTGGGTTTCCTCCGGGTTCTCCGGTTTCTTCCCACAGTCCAAAAACATGAATTAAAATCAATTGAATTCTCCAGATTGCCCCATATAGAGTGTGTTTGTGTGCATGTCTGTGTGGTGAGTGTGTGCCAGATAGTGATAGATTGGCGTCCTACCCTGGGTGTATCTGCCCAAAACGTTCTCCCCTGGATGGGCATGGGGAACCCCACCGCGACCCTAATAGAGGATAAAGTGGAAGATAATGGATGAATGCATGGATGGTATCCAAACAGGGTGGCATGTTGGCTTAGCGGTTAGCATGTTCTCCTCTCAGCACTAGGGATTTCCGGTTCGAATCCCAATCTGGGTGGAGTTTCCATGTTCTCCCCGTGTCCGCGTGGGTTTCCTCCGGGTTCTCCTGTTTCCTCCCACAGTCCAAAACACTCAATTGAATTCTCCAAATTGCCCCATATAGAGTGTGTTTGTGTGAGTGAGTGAGATTGATTGCCGCCCTGTCCTGGGTGTATCTGCCCAGCGCCCGAGACGTTGACTCCACCCCCCCCCTCCCCGCGACCCTAATAGAGGATAAAGCGGAGATAATGGATGGATGGGAACCCTAATGGAAAGGTCACTATATCAAGTATAGTGCTATAAATAATCAACACCCGCATGTTTCAAAGAATTAAGCACTGACGGCAAACCTTTTTTCATGAGTGGCTCACTTCTGTCTGTAAAAGGTTTGGATAAATATGCTAAATGCTTGGGAACACAGGGGTAAATATTCAGGTGGGTGGTGAGACATGAAGAATGAAGAATGTAAACCAAATATGTAACACTGATGGAGTCACCACAGTTTAACACATTCATCTAAAAAAAAGTCAAATTAAAATGCACACTGGAGGTGAGAGTGGAACATGTCAGGTGTTCTGTATGATATTACAAACCATCTCTGCCGCTGAGTGAGGGGATAAGGGGGGGAAAGAGGAAAAGGGGTTTTAATGACTCAGTTCTGATTTCACTTGCAATTTTTTAAGTAACAGACAAAATAGAACAGTAAATTTACCAAAAATAATAAATATACAACAACTATAGTGGTGAGAAACCAAAATGCCCATCATTGTCATTGATCGAGCGGTAGCTCAGTGGTTAGGGCGTTGGGCTATCAATCTGAAGGTTGGGGATTCAAATCCCAGGTCCACTGAAGTTGCCAGAGTGGGACCTTGAGCAAGACCAAGTGCTCCAGGGATGTTGTGATTAACCCTGTGCTCACCTAGTAAGTCGCTTTGGATAAAAGCGTCCATTACCAAATGGAAATGTAAATAGATAAAGGTTGTGACCAGTTCATAATCTAAACATCTACTAATTCTTGTAGTTATTCAGTCAGCCAATCATGTGGCAGCAGTAGTAATGTTATAGTAACCATCACAATGGGATAACACAAGGATACAGGGGGGTTCCTTAATATTGACTGTTAATATTGACTGTATATTAACAGTTGATTTTCGGGGATTGTGGTCTTTAAATGCTGGAATAAAGGTACAGATGGAAACACTGTGTTAGTCAGTAAGGTCAACAACCAGTGGACCAGCTGGGTTATCCTGACCAGGGATGAGACAATTACAGATATAAATGGCATGATTATTGTCCAAGAAATCATCGCAATGATGCGATTATTATGCAAATATTCTTTTGAACTCACTTTAAAAAGTTCCAGAAATCACAGGAACCATGAAGAGTTTTTGCCACTAAATCCTACACTAGGGTGGGCGGCACGGTGGCTTAGTGGTTAGCACGTTCGACTCTCAGCGCTAGGGATTCCCGGTTCGAATCCCCATCTGGGTGGAGTTTCCATGTTCTCCCCGTGTCTGTGTGGGTTTCCTCCGGGTTCTCCGGTTTCCTCCCACAGTCCAAAAACATGGATCAAGTCAATTGAATTCTCAAAATTGCCCCATATAGAGTGTGTCTGTGTAAATAAGTGTGTGCCCAGCGATGGATTGGCGCCCTGTCCTGGGTCTATCTGCCCAGCGCCCGAAACGTTCTCCCCTGGATGGGCATGGGGAACCCCACCGCGACCATTATAGAGGATAAAGCGGGAGATAATGAATGAATGAATCCTACACTAAGGTCACAGGGTGGGGGGTTAAATCTTATATTAATAAACAATGTCCTGATATTTATAAGATTGTTCAGTTCCTTTCCTTTAACCCATGGTCTGAGTACATGGTATAGAGGTCTGAACAGGAGCTCACCTGCATCTCATCCAGTTTGGACTGAATATCTGGAGAGTAGTCTGCAGGTCCACAGGTGAAGGGATCAAAGGGTACAGCTCCAAACAGATCTGTAGCTACGAAACAGACGAGCAAAGTCTTACATGAGGTGTACACCAACCAGGTTCAACCTAATGATCATTAAAGGGTGAAGGGTTGCCGTGGTGAGTGCTGGGGTGAGTAAACTGGCTGTTCTAAATTGCCCCTATAGTGTGTGTGAGTGAGTGTGTGCCCAGTGATGGATTGGCACCCTTTCCTGGGTGTATCTGCCCAGCACTCGACACATGGGTGGGTATGAGGGACCCCCTTGAGACCCTAGTATAGGATTAAGTGGAAGATGAGGAATGGATGCTGATCAGCACTGAAGTGATGGTGATGTGGTGGTGGTGGTGGTACAGGATATCAGATACAGTGTTCTAAGCAACATTAAGGGTGGAAAGAGTATTATGGTATTTTACATTGTGCAAATATTATAAAATTCAAACAACATAAATGCACTATAACTTATTTTGTCTTCAAAATGTGATATACTAGTGATATACTAATACTTAAGGTATTTATAAAGTGCATGGCTCAGTTCTTTAGTACATGTATAATTAAGCAGTACTCACCTCTATCTGTGGACGGCAATGAGTGGTGAGTCGGTGTCCCATTACAAGTCAGTATTCGGGATTCTGGTGTGAATGGTTCCATGTCAAATATGTCAGTTGAAGGCCTTTTCACATGTAAACTTCCACCCTGCCAGAGAACACACACAAGTACTGTTCCAGTTACATAAACCTAATAATAAATAATAATAATAATAATAATAATAATAATAATAATGGGCAGCACGGTGGCTTAGTGGTTATCACGTTCGCCTCTCAGTGCTAGGGATTCCCATTTCGAATCCCAATCTGGGTGGAGTTTCCATGTTCTCCCCGTGTTTGCGTGGGTTTCCTCTGGGTTCTCCGGTTTCCTCCCACAGTCCAAAAACATGGATCAAGTCAATTGAATTCCCAAAATTGCCCCATATGGAGTGTGTCTGTGTGAGTGAGTGTGTGCCCAGCGATGGATTGGCGCCCTGTCCTGGGTGTATCTGCCCAGCGCCCGAGACGTTCTCCCCTGGATGGGCATGGGGTACCCCACCGAGACCCTAGTAGAGGATAAAGCGGGAGATAATGAATGAATAATAATAATAATGATGGACGGCACGGTGGCTTAGTGGTTAGCATGTTCTCCTCTGAGCACTAGGGATTCCCGGTTCGAATAATAATCTGGGTTGATTTCCACGTTCTCCCCGTGTCCGTGTGGGTTTCCTCCAGGTTCTCCATTTTCCTCCCACAGTCCAAAAACATGGATCAAGTCAATGGAATTCTCCAAATTGCCCCATATAGAGTGTGTCTGTGTGTGTGTTTGTGTGAATGTGTGTGTGCCCAGTGATAGATTGGTGCCTTGTCCTGGGTGTATCTGCCCAGCGCCCCAAACGTTCTCCCCTGGATGGGCATGGGGAACCCCCCCGCCACCTTAATAGAGGATAAAGCAGAAGAAAATGGATGGATAATAATGATGATGGGCGGCACGGTGTCTTAGTGGTTAGCATGTTCGCCTCTCAGCACTAGGGATTCCCAGTTGGAATAATAATCTGGGTGGAGTTTCCATGTTCTCCCCGTGTTCGTGTGGGTTTCCTCCGGGTTCTCCGCTTTCCTCCACAGTCCATAAACATAGATCAAGGTCAACTGAATTTTCCAATTTGCCCCATATAGAGTGTGTGTGAGTGAGTGGGTGCCCAGCGATGGATTGGCGCCCTGTCCTGGGTGTATCTGCCCAGCGCCCGAGACGATTTCCCCTGGATGGGCATGGGCATGGGGGACCCCCCCCCCCAACTACCCTAAATCGGAAGATAATGATGGATAATAATATGCACAATTATTTTGCATAAACTGCATGTGATTTACAGCACGCAGTTATGCTGACTTGAAAAAAAATAGTCTGTAATTCAAAATCTATAATTGTAAATGCAATATACACAGACTATATATCAAGACCAACTTACTAATACTGTGTGGGTCCCCATTTTGCTATCAAAACAGCCCTGATTGGTCAAAGCACAAGACCTCTGAATGTGAGCTGTTGTGTCTGGCACCAAGATGTTGGCAGCAGATCCTTTAACTTCAGTACATTTCAAACTTTTCCTAAACCATTTTTCTAGTGCAGGGAGCATAATTACCCCACCGAAGGGTAAACATGATCCAACAATCGCCAGGTAAGCGATATGTGTAAAAATAACAGCCACATGGGAGTCCCGATGCCATGCGCACTGCAGGGAAGTGAAACCCATGCACACGCCCATCCACATAATGTGAAGGTCATGATTCATCAAGACCAGACCACCTTCCTTTATTTCTCTTACAGTCCAGTTCTGATTTGTTGACAGTGCACAGGGGCAACATAGGCACTAGACTGGTTTGGTTTGGATTTTTTAACTCCTCTGGCATACTGTACTTTACGCATAACAACAAATGAAGTATGATGTTATGTAAAAAATACATTTCTTAATGTGAAACATGTTTAAAATGCTAAGATATGAAGTAGAAATTCAACATATTGGAAAACCATTTACACGAGGACGAGGAACACTGTAGTCACTAGCCGGCAGAAAGTGGGTGGATTTAGCAGGGGGTGGAGTAATCAGGCCTGTTGATTGGTTGGAATCAGGAGAACTGATGGGGGTTAGTGTGACAGAAGACATCTCGAAAGAGGACAGCGAGGTGACCTCATCAGCAGAGCAGGAGCGAGCAGAGGGTAATGCATAGACCCCCCGAGAGAAGTTAACATGCAACAGCTGAGAGAGAGAGAGAGAGAGAGAGACAGACAGAGAGAGAGAGAGAGAGAGAGAGAGACAGAGAGAGAGAGAGAGAGAGAGAGAGAGAGAGAGAGAGAGACAGAGAGAGAGAGAGAGAGACGTAGTGGCAGGAAATGTTAACATAATTAAAATGGCTTTCATGTGAAGTTCAATGGTTTGAATATTCTGGATATCCATGTTTAAACATACTGGTGAGGACTGGGCACTGCTCAGTTGATCCTCCAGATCCTGAAGTTGCTTTTTAAGCTTCGAGTTCTCCATCTCCAAATCCTGAATCTGAAATAACAGATCATACACGTCATTAAAAAAAAAAAGGGTGAACGGCGTTCATTCACGTTTCTACTCTAGTTAAGCCAAGTGTGGAACCAGCTGCCTAATGTGTACAACAATAGACCATATACAGTCCAAAGTTTGGACACACCCCCTTCTTGCCCCATTGTCTATTTCCTCCACTTACCATATAGATGGACTTTGTAGTTTTACAATTACAGACTGTAGTCCATCTGTGTTCTTTGTTGTTGTTAGTCCCCTGTTGGTTCTCTGTTCTCTGTTGGTCAGGAGCATCACAGAACAGGTATCATTTGGGTGGTGGATTGTTTATTGTCAGTTCTGCAGTGACACTGATGTGATGAGGGGGTTTTAGTGTAGTTTCATTTCTCCACCTCAGTGACACTGCTGGGATAGGAATAATGCACCGACCAAATAACCCCTGCTCTGTGGTGCTACTATTGGGGTTCTGACCATTAGAACAGAGTAAAGGGGACGTACACAGTATGTACTGTAGAACACAAACAGATGGACTACGGTCTGGAATTGTAGAACTACAAAGTCCATCTTAACAGGAAGTGCAACTGAGAACATGGACAATAAGTGGAGCAAAAAGGAGGTGTGTCCAAACATTTGACTGATACTATACCATTGAGGTGGTTGATCCTTCTCTATACTGCAATGTACAATGTACTGCATTTATGTGGTGGCGTAAATGGGTTTCTGTTCTAAAGGTCACCTACTAATCACTAATCACGTATATAAGTGGTATGTATGATGTGCACATGCCCTGTGAGGAATATCACTTCTATTATGTCTTTTTTTTGTCTCCTGTGGTTTTCTGTCCTTCGTGGTTGGTTCTGGCACGCCCACAATTTCAAAAATACCTTGCTCTAATTACTCAATGATTTCATCCACCGTGGTAAAGTACCTGAAGAATTGCCACTATTATGGTTTAAACTATGAAAAAAACGTAAAAATAAAAGACGGTACATGATGCGTCTTACCCGCTTCTGCAGGTTTCCTATTTGTTTTCTCGTCTCGACGTCCTTTCCGCCAGACTCCAGGAACTTTTTATAAGCTAGATCAAAAGCCTGGCCAATGGCCACCGTGATCTCTTCTGCCTACAAAGAGTTTCATTATAGTTCAAACAACAGCCAGAAATTGTAGCGTTTCCTCAAGCTATTCATGTGTTTGGATATTTGCGGTGCTCTGCAGAAACATTCAGGGTGAAATTTAAATGGATGTACCTGAGATACATGAGCATGCAGTGTATTATATAAAAATTAAACAACCCAATTCCACTGTTGTATCAATGCTCAGTTATTATTTGCACTAATTAAGATACAAATCTTAGTGGTTAGCACGTTCTCCTCTCAGCGCTAGAGATTTGCAGTTGGAATCTCAATCTGGGTGGAGTTTCCATGTTCTCCTCGTGTCCGTGTGGGTTTCCTCCGGGTTCCTCCCACAGTCCAAAAACATGGATCAAGGTCAATTGAATTCTCCAAATTGCCTCATATAGAGTGTGTCTGTGTGAGTGAGTGTGTAGACTGGCGCCCTGTTCTGGGTGTAGCTGCCCAGCGCCCGAAACATTCTCCCCTGGATGTGCATGGGGAACCCCCAGCCACCTTGTAGAGGATAAGGCAGAAGATAATGGATGGATGGATGAATAAACTACAAATCTAGTACAGATCATTTACAATGCACTAAAACACAATAGGACATGGTAGTCAGTGGTTAAGGGTGTTGGGATAGCAATCTCAAGGTTTGACACGCAAACATACACTCTATATGGGGCAATTTGGAGAACTCAATTGACTTGATCCATGTTTTTGGACTGTGGGAGGAAACCGGAGAACCCGGAGGAAACCCACGCGGACAGGGGGAGAACATGGAAACTCCACCCAGATTGGGATTCGAACCGGGAATCCCTAGCGCTGAGAGGAGAACGTACTAACCACTAAGCCACCATGCCCGCCAAGCCTCTTTTTTTTCAATAAAAAGTATCAATTATTTGCCTTAAGATAACAAACTTGACAAAAAGGTGGATTCAGAATGAATTTGGTCATTCTAATAAATATGTCTAGTGTTTGAATACCAGTCATATAAACCACAGCCTGTTCAGGTACTAAGTCAAGAGTTATTTAGAACATCTTTGCTTTAGACTGTACTTAATGCTTGTAGTAGACAGAGGTCCGACATACACATTTCTCACTGTCGAACACATAGCAGAGGTGCTTCTTGGTGTCAGGCTCAGTACAGATGTACGCAAAGATCCGCTTATCTGATTTATCATCGGCACAAAAGGACATCCTATGCAGCTGACAGTTGTGCTGTACGTCCTACACATAAAAAAACAACACAGTGAAGGTAGTGATTTACATTCCTGAGTGATACTGCTCGTTACATTATTTATTATGATACATATTCACAACAAGCACAGGGTTTACAGCTCACCTTTGTTTTTGGATCCAGTATTTTTACCCCATATATGGAGATTTGAAGTTCAACTTTGCGAATTTTCTCACCCTCTGATTTTTTGATATGCCTTTGAAACTAAAAAAAAACACATAATAAAATTACATAATGTAGCTGGACAGTTAATTAAAAAAGTTATAATAACCAAAAGTGAAGAGAAAGGAACAAAATACTGTCGAATTCACTAGTAAAGAACAACACAGTTCATTTATTGGTTAAATTTTACAATATGATTTATTGTCCATCCATTATTATCTTTTATACCCTATTAGGGTCATGGGGGGGGGTTCCCATGCCCATCCAGGGGAGAACGTTTCGGGCGCTGGGCAGATACACCCAAGACAGGGCGCCAATCTATCGCTGTGCACACACTCACTCACTCACACAGACACACTCTATATGGGGCAATTTGGAGAATTCAATTGACTTGATGCATGTTTTTGGACTGTGGGAGAAAACCGGAGAACCCGGAGGAAACCCACGCGGACACGGGGAGAACATGGAAACTCCACCCAGATTGGGATTCGAACTGGGAATCCCCAGCACTGAAAGGCAAACATACTAACCACTAAGCCACTGTGCTGCCCTCTGATTTATTGTATTATGGCTAAACACCCTGCCAAAAAAAACAAGCTCACACACTCTAATCATTTATTTAACGTTGATAACGTCACACATTTACATCATTTCCATCAAACTTCCATCATGGACATCTGACATCATTTCCACAAACTTCCACAATGTCACATTTATTTTGTCCAGAGTTTTATTATTTTGTCCCCAAGATGATGATGGAGAATTGGACCACTGAACTAAGTTGTCTCCAGCACATCCCAAGATTCTCAGTGGGGTTCAGGTCTGGACCCTGTTGTGGAAGATCCATGAGTGAGAATCATATCTCGTGCTCCATGAACTGCTCTATCACAATCTGAGCCCGATGAATCTTGACATTGTCATCTTGTTATATGTCCGTGTCATCAGGGAAGAAAAAAAAGTTTGCTAAGAAGGTAGGAAGGTAAGAGGGGGCAGATCCAGAGATCGCCAGTGCCTTTGGAAGAATGCAGATAACTACAGGACACCAATGGAGAAAATGCATTGGAGGAGTGGAATGAGCTTAAAAATAAGCGCTTAATGCTATTATTGGGTAGCGAAAGGGGTCGGGAGGGGGGGGGGGGGGTTCTAATGCCCACCCATGAATGATGTTATCTTAGTTTAAAAAATTTAAATAATATTCTGACAAAACGAATGCCCACTTACATACCTTCAGTTTCCTAACAGCTATTCGAATGACATCTGTTCCTTTTGGTTGGTCGACCTCAGTGATTCCCAAAAACTACAAAAGCAAAACAAGACATAGACCCCAAGATTAAAAACACTGCAAAAAATCAGAAGTAAAAAAGTAAACACAAATCATGAAAAAAAATGTACATGAAACATCCATCCATTCATTATCTTCCACTTTATCCTCTACTAGGATCGCAGGGGGGTCCCCCATGCCCATCCAGGGGAGAACGTTTCGGGCGCTGGGCAGATACACCCAGGACAGAGCGCCAATCTATTGCTGGGCACACGCTCACTCACACAGACACACTCTATATGGGGCAATTTGGAGAACTCAAACGACTTGATCCATGTTTTTGGACTGTGGGGGGGAAACCAGAGAACCCGGAGGAAACCCACGCTGACACGGGGAGAACATGGAAACTCCACCCAGATGGGGATTCGAACCGGAAATCCCTAGTGCTGAGAGGAGAACGTGCTAACCACTAAGCCACCGTGCAGCCCTACATGAAACATTCATTCATTCATTATCTCCCGCTTTATCCTCTATTAGGGTCGCGGTGGGGTTCCCCATGCCCATCCAGGGGAGAACGTCTCGGGCGCTGGGCAGATAGACCCAGGACAGGGTGCCAATCCATCGCTGGGCATACATGAAACATGTAAAATGATATTTCTATACATTAAATTAAATAAAATGAGATTTAAATACAAATTAAATGAAATTAAAACTTATTCATAATTAATAATAATAATAATAATAAAAAATATATGAAATGAATAAAATGATATTTTTATACAATAAAGTTGTATGCCATTATAGTCTATTCAGCTTGTTAACATTTCTTAAAATAAGAAAATTAAAAACCAAGGTATTAAATTGACAAAATTTTTTGCAGTGATGTAAACCATTGCTGCAAACGCTTTCAAATTTGCAAACGCTAGCCAAATGTATTGAGTAATCACCTTTACATTTCAAAAACACTAAATCAGTGTTGCATTACTGTTGTTACTGACTAACGGACGTCATCTAATGTATTTTCCTCTGTGAGGAAGTTGGGTTACTGTATCAGCACATTACAATCCCAGAAATCCCAACACTAACAACATGAAATAAAATTGTATCCCTTACTCCACCTTAGCACTGTAGGCTACGTGATGGTTCCCCAGGGCCTCTGGGTTGTGCATAGTGACTTTATCTGTAAAAAACAGAAAGCAGGTGAGTTCTGGTCATTCGCTCCAACGTTGAAGTTGAACCTCTGAGAGGAAATGTGGAGCACTTTGAATACAGGAAATTACACAACAATGCTCAGCAGATCATGACTCACCACTGAAGGTCAAAAAAATCTGCCAATAGCAGTGTGAACCGCTTGCACGACATTCAGAGTTTAAAGGGCATGGTAGCTCAGTGGTTAGGGCATTGGGCTATCAATCTGAAGGTTGGGGGTTCAAATCCCAGGTCCACTGAAGTTACCAAAGTGGGTCCTTGAGCAAGACCCTTAACATTCTTTGCTCCAGGGATGTTGTGTTTAACCCTGTGCTCACCTTGTAAGTCGCTTTGGATAAAAGCGTCTGCTAAAAGCTCAGTGGTTAGGTTGGCGGTTAGGACCTAGGTTGGTGACTGACAGCTGGGTTGGCGGTTGACGACTCGCTAAATATCGCCAAAATAGGTTAGGGCATTGGGCTATCAATCTGAAGGTTGGGGGTTCAAATCCCAGGTCCACTGAAGTTACCAGTATGGGCCCTTGAGCAAGACCCTTAACCTTCTTTGCTCCAGAGATGTTGTGATTAACCCTGTGCTCACCTTGTAAGTCGCTTTGGATAAAAGCGTCCAATAAATGACCAAATGTAATGTAAATGTAAAAAGGCAGAACCTGGATTAACCATCGTTATAGTGATCTTTCCTTAAACTGCACTGCATTTACTTACATGCTGTCCGCATCCCAAAATAGAGCGTTCCCATCTAGTTTTCTAGAAGTTACCCTTTCTCTTTATCACTATGACCTTGTATCTCTGTTCCCCTTGGAGTAAATATGATGTATCAAGTGTACAGGGTGATAAACAGGTTGTACACTGCATGTCTCTGTTGGCCCTGTCGGGGGGGAGAAAATAGGCTGTGATGAATGGAATGGCAAAAAGGATCTTTCAGCGGTCAGCGGGACGACCCGACACCATTTAGAACTTAGTCAGCAGACTCGGCTTGGAGCGAGCGGGCAAAGCCCCAGTATTACAACCATGTTTCTAAGGAGACAGTGAAATGAAGCGAACGCTCCATTCGATGTTTTTATTATTAGAATTCGATTACAGTACAAATCATCCCTCAACGCTTCATTTACTTATGCTGACAACACAGATGACTTACACTGAAGAATGAGGGCCTAATGTAGCAACACCTTTATTTTTAAGAAACGTTTAGGGCACAGTGCAGCTTTATTAAGCGAAAGGTACAAAAGGCATGTACCAATTCTCTTAATTATTCATGAGGCTGTTTTGCATGTAACTTGCAATAAACCAACCAGCGTGCCACTTGCGCTCTGACTTTGGCGGATTGCTATTTCAACAGTGCACTGCGCAAATGGGGTTATATAAATATGTTGATGTACAATAATGTTATTTTATTTTCTATTCCAATTAGTTTTGATGGGCGGCACGGTGGCTTAGTGGTTAGCACGTTCTCCTCTCAGCGCTAGGGATTCCCGGTTCGAATCCCAATCTGGGTGGAGTTTCCATGTTCTCCCCGTGTCCGCGTGGGTTTCCCCTGGATTCTCCGGTTTCCTCCCACAGTCCAAAAACATGGATCAAGTCAATTGATTTCTCCAAATTGCCCTGTATAATGTGAGTGTGTGCCCAGCGATAGATTGGCACCCTGTCCTGGGTGAAAGTCTTCACTAATATCAACTGCCCACACTGGTAGTTTTCTAACTCTCTTAATTACTTATGGGTGTGTTTTGGGCATAACGTGCAATAAAACAATCAGTGTCACATTACGTTTCCTTTAAGAACCAGGTGGCACTCTGACTTTGGCGGATTGCTATTTGAGTGGTGCAGCTACCTGGACTCAATGTGCTGCTCCATGAGGTTCTCCATTTGAGTGTGACTGGAGAACACACAGTAAAGTGTAGACTATGGATCTGCATTCTCTGTACAAATGCAGTCAGATATATTAGCGTTCAGTTCTACGGCGTTGGACATGAGATTGTTTTCAGACCTGGGTTGGCGACTGACAGCTGGGTTGGCGGTTGACGACTCGCTAAATATCGCCAAAATAGGGCCCATAATGCATGAATTACTAATTCTATTTTGTAAATTGTGGTAAATATTTAACACTCCATTGTAAAAAATATTTAATATTCATTCATTTAAATCCATTAACTAATTAAGTTTTAATCCTAACTCATACGTCAGAGGGACAGAGGATCACAAGTGTTTGGACTTTATTCGTCTCTCCAACTAGAAAACCCCACCAGGATCCATGAAATATTCAAACCCTCCTACGAGCATGTGGCTGCAGTTAGAGATAAACTCCACTAAATGTGGACTGTGACCAAAAATCGCAGGACCAGAGGGCATCCTCTCAGCACCATTAATAAAACATGGCTCTGCAAAGTTCATCACGCGGACAGAATGAAATGACAGATTGCAGAGATTATGGGAGAGACTTTAAAGAACACTATTGCAAGTTTGCATGTGGTTTGACAGAAAGTGTGTAAAAGTGGGCCATACTGAGGTCATTTTAAAGAAGATTTTTCATTACAGTCTCATTTAAAAGAAAATTACTCAGGGTTTTAATGAAGCTCTTAATGATGATGTGATGGACTGCTTGCAAGTGGCTTTCTGGATTTAATTTGAATTTTATTCTACTCCCCACTCCATATTTACCACCAGTTTATTGCTTTTGTATTATATATATATATATATATATATATATATATATATATATATATATATATATATATATATATATATATATATATATATATATATATATATGTGTGTGTGTGTGTGTGTGTGTGTTTTAGGGGGTGTTGCAAATGGAAATTTATTCCTGATGTTCATTTATCACTCACACATAGAATTATATTATATTCATTCATTCATTCATTATCTCCCGCTTTATCCTCTATTAGGGTCGCGGTGGGGTTCCCCATGCCCATCCAGGGGAAATCTCGGGCGCTGGGCAGATAGACCCAGGACAGGGCGCCAATCCATCGCTGGGCACACACTCACTCACACAGACACACTCTTTAGGGGGCAACTTGGAGAATTCAATTGACTTGATCCATGTTTTTGGACTGTGGGAGGAAACCGGAGAACCCGGAGGAAACCCACGCAGACACAGGGAGAACATGGAAACTCCACCCAGATGGGGATTCGAACCGGGAATCCCTAGCACTGAGAGGCGAACGTGCTAACCACTAAGCCACCGTGCCACCCTTATATTATATATTATTATATATATATATATATATATATATATATATATATATATATATATATATATATATATATATATATATATATATAATATTGTGTATATATATATAATATTGTGTGTATATATATGTTCTTTTAGGGGGTCAGCAGTCTGTTGCATATGAAAATTTAATCCTGATGTTTATTTATCATTCACACCTAGAAATAAAAGAACCCCATCAACCAGTCGCCATATTTTTGGGGGTAAATCCAACATGCCACACTTCACACAGCCTCATAAGGATTGAACTTAATGCTGTAGATGTCCGTCACCAAATCAAACCGCTCCTCTTCATTTTGTTACCACAAAGGAGAACAGGATCTTTATAAAAACTAAATTTTTCGGCTGACGAGGTAAATTGTTGCTGTCATTAAATTGTTAAAACATTTCTAGACATCCATCCATCCATTATCTTCCGCTTTATCCTCTATTGAGGTCGCGGGGGGGTTCCCCATGCCCATCCAGGGGAGAACGTCTCAGGCAATGGGCAGATACACCCAGGACAGGGCACCAATCTATCACTGGGCACACACTCACACAAACACACTCTATATGGGGCAATTTGGAGAATTCAATTGACTTGATCCATGTTTTTGGACTGTGGAAGGAAACCGGAGAACCAGGAGGAAACCCACACGGACACGGGGAGAACATGGAAACTCCACCGAGATTGGGATTCGAACCAGGAACCCCTAGCGCTGAGAGGAGAACATGCTAACCACTAAGCCACCATGCCGCCCCGTTTTTTTGACATTTTATAGTAATTCTACAACACCGTCGACATGCAGACAGCATCAAGATGGTGAACACACCCTTCATTACTGCCAAACTGGTAAAGAGTGAGGGATTAAAACCAGGTTAAAGTTATCAGTCAAACTCTGAGCTATTGGCAGCTGACGGAGCAGGGCTGTCAGGTCTTACCCTTCCTCCTGTTGAAGGATATATTCATCATGTAGAAGGAGGAGATGGAGGCTGGACTGATCTGCCAGGAGCCACCTGAAGTGTGCAAAAGAAAAGCAGGGTTTCATTTTTACGTTCTGATCATTTCACTTTTATAAACTCTGCTATAAATCTACAGTATCAGTCAAAAGTTTGGACACGCCCCCTTCTTGTACCATTATCGGTTTCCTCCACTTACCATATAGATGGACTTTGTAGTTTTACAAATCCAGACAGATCAGTTTTCTTTTTTGTGTGTTTATGTTGGTGTTTCCACCTGACTCTCTTTTGCTGTTCTCTGTGTGTTTATTATCTTTTTTAATGTTTCATGTGTAGGTCTTTATTTTTAGGTCATCCATCCATCCATCCATCCATCATCTTCCACTTTATCCTCTACTAGGTTCGTGGGGGGTTCCCCATGCCCATCCAGGGGAGAACGTTTTGGTTGCTGGGCAGATCTGGGCACCCAGGACAATCCATCACTGGACACACACTCTCTCACACAAACACACTCTATATGGGGCAATTTGAAATTCAATTGACCTTGATCCATGATTTTTGGACTGTGGGAGGAAACCGGAGAACCCGGAGGAAACCCACGCAGACACGGGAGAGAACATGGAAACGCTACCCAGATTGGGATTCGAACCAGGAATCCCTAGCGCTGAGAGGAGAACGTGCTAACCACTAACCCACCCTGCCGCCCTTATTTTTATGGCATCCTTTAGTTTTTTGTCTTGGAGCAGTTGTAGGCTTGACCTCAATGTATCCGGTTCGATTCCCTGTCCCACTAAAAACTATTGTTTTATAGCTGAAGTGCCCTGGGGTATCACCAATTGCTCTCAATTCCCAATGTGAAGGACTAAGGGGCAAGTCGGAGTTAAGCATTTAAGCCACACCCAGGCTGGAATGTTTTTTTATATCTTGCCTCCCACCTTTTACCTCTCTCTACCCAGTCAACAGCCTCTTACAATGCCCCTTAAAGCACTGAGGACATCATTAAACACTCCTTATTGGAAATGCTTTTAGTTTCCCTTCGAACTCTGGATGCTGATTGGCACTAGCTTCACACGGCAGGGTCTCGTGTATGGAGAACACTGTCTATGTGAGTGAGTGTGCTCAGTGATCGATTGTCGCCCTGTCCTGGGTATATCTGCCCAAAGCCTGAAATGTTCTCCCATGGATGGTCATCTCAAACAAAGTGCATGAGATGAACTCCGGATTTCCGATGAAATGGCATTAAAATTCCAGTGAAGAAGAGGCGACAATTAGAAATCAGCAACAGATCACGTTAATTAAGGTGCCGGTCCGAGAAAAGGTACATGGGTGCTCTGAATTATTCAAGGAAAATCAATGTCTTTAGTGATGGTAAGAGACCGACTCCATCACCTTCACTTTCAGGCAATTAAAATGTACTTTTACTAAATTGTCTTTGGCGACGACATTAAGGCACCCATTTAAACAAGGGTCAGAGACACGGTTATCAATGAGAGCTGCCACAGACAACGTTATACATTTAAATAGAGCTGGGAATAAAGCGTAATGGACATTTAATTATATTCACAGCCCTGAGGCCATGTGGAGGCTTTAAAAACAAAAAAGATACTTATAGCCAAGTCATTTTAAAAGAAGGTGGAAAATTGAGAGCTTAAGGGGAAGCAACTTTTTAGATTATAATAGGCTGAATCACACGCTGCAGCATCTTTTTTAATGTGTTTGGGAGTCTGGAGTCAACGGCGGTAAACGCTGAGGCTGCATAACTTTGGAACTGTGCATAAAGTGTTACGGGGAACGGCATGCCGGTAAAATGGGAGCGAAAAGAAACGTGCATCAGAGTTCCAATTCTGATTTGGTGAACCCACTGCCTTCGATCAGGAGTCAAATTAATGTTTGATCAAAACAAAATAAAGCTCAATTTAAGTGACGCACTATTTAAAAAATCAAATAGGAAGGCGTAGTGAATAACACAGTCAAAAAACATGGATTCAAGGAGAATTGGTCCTGTGTGTGCCCAGCGATGGATTGTCTGAAACGTATCCCCTGTATGGGCATGGGAGCACCCCACCCCCTCTATATATTGTGTGATGTCATAATACCACTTGTATATGATGTCATAAAGGCATAAAAGTGAGATTAAATCAATTTGGGGGTTCAAATTCAAAATCCACCATTAAATTATCAATGTGGGTCATGGAGCTTTACCCCAGTGGGGCCGTATGCTGCATCATGACAGACCCTGTACTCTGACTCCCCCCACCAAGTTGGGATATCTGTAAGAAGATAAAAATTCAAATAGGAAGGCATAGTGGATAGCACAGTCTAAAAACATGGATTCAAGGAGAAATGGCCCTGTGTGTGGCCAGCGATGGATTGGCACCCTGCCCTAGGTGTCTGTAACGTATCCCCTGGATGCGCATGGGAGCACCCCACTCTCTCTATATATTGTGTGATGTCATAACACCACTTGTATATGATGTCAAGTGAGATTAAATCAATCTGGGGTTCAAATTCCAAATCCACCATTAAATTATTAATGTGGGCTATTGAGCTTTACCCCAGTGGGGCTGTATGCTGCATCATGACAGACCCTGTACTGCGACTCCCACCATCAAGTTGGGATATATGTAAGACCATCCATCCATCCATCCATTATCTTCCACTTTATCCTCTATTAGGATCGCAGGGGGGGTTCCCCATGCCCATCCAGGGGAGAACGTTTCGGGCGCTGGGCAGATACACCCAGGACAGGGCGCCAATCTATCTCTGGGCACACACTCCCTCACACAGACAAACACACTTGGGGAAATTTGGAGAACTCAATTGACTTGACTTTTGGACTGTGGGAGGAATCCGGAGAACCCAGAGGAAACCCACACGGACATGGGGAAAACATGGAAACTCCACCCAGATGGGGATTCAAACCGGAAATCCCTAGTGCTGAGAGGAGAACGTGCTAAACACTAAGCCACCATGCCACCCTATCTGTAAGACATCTGTAAGCATCTGCAAAATGACCTCATGTAATGTGTAGATGTCCTAATACTTATGTCTGTATAATGTATATGAGTAAAAGTTGGAATTTGTAAGTTAATATAATTTAGATTTACAAACTAATACAATCTCATTAGCTGCTGTGTTGAACTTCAAACGGATCTTTCAAGCTGCAAAAATGATTATTATTTTCCCAAATCATTTTTCTGGACATAGAACAGAGAGTGGCATTCCAACACATGTGGCTCTCGTGGACCGCAACAGGAGCATTTTTAGCAAGACAAAGCAATCCCAAATAAAGCAGCCGGTTCATAAATCTCAAGCGGCGCCCGCGAGTGCCTGTGTAGGGCTTAAATCCATTTGAATAATTTGCTTCTAATCTTCGCGCCTGCTTATGCATGATAAGGCTGTTGCCCTTATGGAGTGCCGCACTTGCCCACGTCACCGAACAATCTGCATATTTTATAGTCAGCCATTCATTTCTGGAGCATGAAGGCTGTTGAGCATCGTCCCTGTGAGGCTGGGACTCGGGCTGTTGGCTTCATGACAAACCAAAGGAATCTCTCATTTGCGTTCTCACATCTTTTCAACACACAAGATACAGACTGACAAAGACATTACCGAACCTAACGGGGAGTGAACATAACGTACTCTGACATATATGACACGGGTTCCTAAGTTTTCCAGTATGTCATATCGAGGGGCCTACTGAGGGGGGAACAGCAAATGCACTGATTGGTCTAGTGCATGTGATTCCCAAAACACACTCATGAATCATGTCGTAACCACAGCATAGACACAATGACACACTCCAAATCAAGCTGTAGAGTGTGCTGCCATTTCGCTAAAGATAGATATATATATATACACACACACACACACACACACACACACACACATCAATATATATATATATATATATATATATATATATATATATATATATATATATATATATATATATATATATATATATATATCCATCCATTATCTCCCACTTTATCCTATATTAGGGTTGTGGTGGGGTTCCCCATACCCATCCAGGGGAGAATGTCTCGGGTGCTGGGCAGATACACCCAGGACAGGGCGCCAATCCATCGCTGGGCACATACTCACTCACACAGACACACTCTATATGGGGCAATTTGGAGAATTCAATTGACTTGATCCATGTTTTTGCACTGTGGGAGGAAACCGGAGAACCCGGAGGACACGGGGAGAACATGGAAACTCTACCCAGATTGGGATTCAAACCGGGAATCCCTAGCGCTGAGAGGAGAACATGCTAACCACTAAGCCAACGTGCCACCCTATATATATATATATATATATATATATATATATATATATATATATATATATATATATATTATATATTTGGGGCGGCACGGTGGCATAGTGGTTAGCATGTTATGAGTGAGTGTGTGTGCCCAGCGATGGATTGGCGCCCTGTCCTGGGTGTATCTGCCCAGCTGCCCGAGACGTTCTCCCCTGGATGGGCATAGGGAACCCCACAGCGACCCTAATAGAGGATAAAGCGGGTGATAATGAATGAATGAATATATATATATTTGAGGTTAGACCCATTAATCCAACATCATTGTCTGACCTCACACATGCTCTTCTGGGTTCTTTTCTGTGAAAAATCCACAGAAACACTAAGAATCATCTCAGTTTAGTAACACTTTTGTTTTTATAATGCATCCTCCACAGGAAACACACTACTGAGTACTTTACTTGTATTTTTATTTTTAATAGTAACTTTTATAGTTACTATTTAGCCCTATGTCCTAATATTTTGTCCATATAGTGTATGTGGGATAGCTCACTGATATAGTAAAAAAAGATTTGTGATGAAATAAATGCATTTGTACATTTAATAAATAACGGTGCAGGCAGTCATCTACATCACGGCCGCCCATTCTTACATTTATAGGCAGACATTAGTTTCATCCTCTCCATGCTTTCCACTTATCTTCATATTCTTCAGAACAGAATTCAATATTTTGCCAGAAAGCTCCTTATGTGATAGAAGGGTTGCTGGGACTTAAATCACAAACATCTAATGGAAAGGAGGGCAGAAGATGAAGCCACAAACAGACTGAGAGCTCCAGAGCCTGATGAAGGACTGAGCTAGAGAAGGTTCCACAGTGCATCCATCACGCAACGAGCCATTAGGAGAACAAATGGCTGCTGGGGCACTTTGAAAGCCTTGTAAAGCATAGCTTATGATTTACATCTTTCACCTCTGAATTCAGGAGCACGGGTGCGACCCGGCACTGTCAGTCAGGAGTCTAAGATCACAAGAGTCTGAAATATTCAAAGCTGTGAAGGGTAGGAAGGTAGGGGTTTGTGCCATGTTGGCAGGATTTGGTAGATCACTGTGTTAGTTATTAGAAAGTTCTTTCATATACGTCTTGGGCGGCACGGTGGCTTAGTGGTTAGCATGTTCTCCTCTCAGCGCTAGGGATTCCCGGTTCGAATCCCAATCTGGGTGGAGTTTCCATGTTCTCCCCGTGTCCGCGTGGGTTTCCTCCGGGTTTCCTCCGGTTTCCTCCCACAGTCCAAAAACATGGATCAAGGTCAATTGAATTCTCCAAATTGCCCCATATAGAGTGTGTTTGTGTGAGTGAGTGCATGCCCAGCGATAGATTGGCGCCCTGTCCTGGGTGTATTTCCACGCCCGAGACGTTCTCCCCTGGATGGGCATAGGGAACCCACCACCGGATAAAGCGGAAGATAATGGATGGATGGATGGATAATAATAATAATTTAATATAATATAGCGGTCAATTGATTTCTCCAAATTGCCCCATATAGAGTGTGTTTGTGTGAGTGAGTGTGTGCCCAGCGATAGATTGGCGACCTGTCCTGGGTCTATCTGCCCAGCGCCTGAAACGATCTCCCCTGGATGGACATGGGGAACCCCACCCACCCCCAATGTATTGTGCACATTGGGGCAGGATTTCCTTTCAGAAGGTAGGAGTGTGATACTTGGGCGTGTCCAATTCCGCATCTATTGTAGATCGTATGATGTGTTCGGTTATGGATGCTGGTGGTATGTTGATATTGTGCATGGTTGTGAAGCATCCTTGGGTTCATGAAAGGCGCTATATTATATTAAATTATTATTATTATCCATCCATCCATCCATTATCTTCCGCTTTATCCTCTACTAGGGTTGCGGTGGGTTCCCCATGCCCATCCAGGGGAGAACGTCTCGGCGTGGAAATACACCCAGGACAGGGCGCCAATCTATCGCTGGGCACACACTCACTCACACAGACACACTCTATATGGGGCAATTTGGAGAAATCAATTGACTTGATCCATGTTTCAGGCGCTGGGTGGATACACCCAGGACAGGACACCAATCCATCACTGGGCACACACTCACTCACACAGACACACGCTCTATGGGGCAATTTGGAGAATTCAATTGACTTGATCCATGTTTTTGGACTGTGGGAGGAAACCGGAGAACCCGGAGGAAACCCACGCGGACACGGGGAGAACATGGAAACTCCACCCAGATTGGGATTCCAATCGGGAATAGCGCTGAGAGGCGAACGTGCTAACCACTACGCCACCTTATTACTATTTTTTTTTTCATTATTTCTTTACAATTTATCTATTGGGCTTTATGACATCAGCTGGGGTTTGTTGGGTTATTTTTTCACCATTTCAGTTTCAACATTTGGTCAGCCTGTTCATTTCCTTTGATCCCAGACAAATTCCATATCTTGTTTTCCATGTAGGTTTAGGAGGTGGTAGGTTTTTGCCAAGATTCCTGTTATTATTGGTCGAGAGCATTCCATTGATGTCATTGCTTCAAGGCAAAGCTTTAAAGGAAACCATGTCGTGTTAAATCATTTACCAGGTTAATATCTTATTTCTTTTTACACACAAAATGCTTTTTAACATACAGTATCAGTATGTATATTATTTAATGATCATAGTTTTTGTTCTTGGAACGTTCTTGACTTTCCCGGTTCTTAAATGACTCTATTGTCTATTCGGAAATAAACTTCCTGTTTTGCCTTCAGAGACTGAGGGAGAGGAAGTAAAGAACAGACAACCTTCCTGTGAGGTGGGGGCATTACTAGATTTGGAACACAGCCCCACCTTTACTTACTGCCACTATTCACCACTGTGTACATCAACATGAAGTATCTGATGCAGAGCCACTGCACTTCTCCCAGTCTGCTTTCCAGCTTGGTGAGCAATACTCAACAATAAGGGTTAGGTGCCTTGATCAAGGGCACTTTAGCCATAGCAATTCCGTGACCTGGGAATTAAATGGGGGACCTTTAGGTCATAAGGCTGGTCACAATCCTATGGATAATGGACTACATTTAATGCTTATATTAAATTATGTATCTATGTTGCTGCCTGTGAAGTCGAAGAAAATTAAATTTAATGCTTAAATGCTTAAATTTAAATTCCGCTTTTAATTATGGATTCATTACTGGCTCAAATGTTCAAACAGCACACTGACTACATGAATTATGGATCTTTTATTGTCTGCATGTGGCTAGAGGGCGAGGGATAAACAGAATATTATCAGCAGTGAAAATTATCTGGTTAAAAACGACATAAAAGCACACTGTAGGTTCAGCCCAATAATTTCATCCATCCATTATCTTAAGCTTTAGTCCTTTGGGCACCAATCCATCACTAGGCACACACACACACACACACACAAACACTATATGGAGGCAATTTAGAGCAGACAATTCACATTAAACCCATGCTTTTAAACTGTGGGAAGAAACCGCAGAACCCGGAAGAAACCCAAGCAGATGCAGGGAGAACATGGAGCCTGGATCCCCAGCACTGAGAGGTGGCCGTGCAAGACACTACCGGAGACCTTTGGGTCACTGGTGTTACGATCAGCCGATGCTACGGCTAGAGAGGACAGAATCCAGACTGTTGAAGGTTTAAGAGTAGTTTTTAATGCAGAAGACACCGGGAGAAACACAGCCATAGAGCAAAGCAATGGTCCAACAGGGTAAGGGTTAGGGTTGGGTATTTAAACATGGTCTGATTTGAGTCACATGACAGGAAAACACAGCTGAACCGGATGAAACAGAATTACCAGGACAAAACAACTAATTACACAAGGAACACACACAGCTGCAACAGATCAACAGAACGACAAAGAGGGTGCAATGTGGGCGCTGATGAACGATCCCGAATAGCCGGCAGTACCACCAGCGCCCTCTATCGATGCGACATCATGGCTGGTGTCTCCGGTTTCCTCCCACAGTCCAAAAACATGGATCAAGGTCAATTGAATTCTCCAAATTGCCCCATATTGAGTGTGTCCGTCTGAGTCAGTGTATCCAGTGATAGATTGGTGCCCTGTCCTGGGTGTATCTGCCCAGCGCCCGAAACGTTCTCTCCCACGTCCCCCCCCCCCCCAGCTGCAACAGATTAACACAAACGACAAACAGGGTGCAACGGAGGCGCTGATGAACCGTCCCGAAGAGCCGGCAGTACCACCAGCGCCCTCTATCGATGCGACATCATGGCTGGTGTCTTAACCACAAGTCTTTACGACTTGCTCTACGACTACAGGAGCTCGGGTAACTGTCAGGTACAACCCAATACAGTTTACTAATCCACTGCGGAGCACTACACTGCTCGCAATCAGACCTCCACACATGAGTCCTGACTACATTTGTACATTTCCATTTGGTATTTGGTCATTTAGCAGATGCTTTTATCCAAAGCGACTTAAAAGGTGAACACAGGGTTAATCACAACATCCCTGGAGCAATGTTTTGGAGCAAAACTTCAGGGAACCTGGGATTTGAACCCCCAACCTTCAGATTGATAGCCCAATACCCTAACCACTGAGATACCACTCCCTACCAACACTTCTAATCCAACGCAATGACATCATTTGGTCAATGGCATCATAGAGAAGATGTGGATGACCAGAGTTCAGGGTCATTCTATACAAGTGATATTTAAAAATGATTACAGTGAATACATTTTTAATGAATATAAAGTACAATAACTCAACTGTATGTAGGAGTTTGGATATTCATGGCCGAGCGAACCGCTCGGTGAACTTTTCAGTAACAAAAAAGTAAACAAAGCCTCTGCAGCAACCTTTCAAACCATGTGAATCAGTGCGGTCTAGACGGCGTCATTATGGCGGCAGTGTTGGGTAATGGCTTGAGCTGAAAGAGCATCCACCTGTGTATAGAACACATGACCCATCCTAACCTTTACATTCACTTCTCGTCTGAGTGATGTGTTTACGAATGACGGAAAGTACTGGACTCAGACCAGACAAGAGCACTTTAAAGCATCGTAGTCAGCTAAAAAGCTCTAGAACTTATAAATAACACTTCCCTTTCAGCAACTGTCTGCACGATGTTGGGAAAAGTTCAAGAACAGCGTTGGTTGGCTAATAATAATACAGTTACACGTTAGAAAAATCAACTTCATGAACTAACAGAGTGGTCATGACTCAGACTTTTAAAGAAAACATCTTCTTTTAATTCTGCCCCTTGTTCTCAGCCGTCAGATCCAATTAATCTCGAGCCAGATTCAGTTGGAGCCCAAAAGTCAGCTGGTACAAAATGTCTGCACAGCGTAAGAATAAAACACACACACTTTCATCCATATTTATAAGAAAAGTCTTTCATTCATTATATTTCACTTAAAATTGTGATCTACAAATGGTGCAGGGGGAGGGGTATTAGGGTTAGAGCATTTAATTGACCTTGAATCCAGGTTTTTGGACTGTGGGAGGAAGCCAGACAACATGGAGAAAACCCACGCAGACATGGGGAGAACATGGAAACTTCACCCAGATTGGGATTCGAATAGTGCTAGGAATCCCTAGTGCTGAGAGGAGAACATACTAACCACTAAGCCACCGTGTCGCCCATTATAAGAAGATTCCATCCATCCTCCCGAAACATTCTGCCCGTGACCCTAGTAGAGGACAAAGCTGCCTGGCTGCTCAAGGAGGATGAGTTCCCAACTGCGTCTTGGTCCTCCCAAGGTTTCTTCCTTAAATAACAACTAAAAAGGGAGTTTTTTCTTGCCACTGTCGCTTCGGCTCGCCTTTTGGGGTTCAAAGGCTTATAAAGCTATAATGCTGATTTGTGACAATGTACTGTTGTAAAAAGCACTATATAAATAAATAACTTGAACTTGACAAAGCGGAAAATAATGGATGGATAGATGGAATCTTCTTATAAGGGTTCTCCGGTTTCCTCCCACAGTCCAAAAACATGGATCAAGGTCAATTGAATTCTCCAAATTGCCCCATATAGAGTGTGTCTGTGTGAGTGAGTGTGTGCCCAGCGATAGATTGGCACCCTGTCCTGGGTGTATCTGCCCAGCGCCCGAAACGTTCTCCCCTAGATGGGCATGGAGAACCCCCCCACAACCCTAATAGAGGATGAAGCGGAAGATAATTGATGGATGGGTGTGTGGTACAGTAATAACTTTAGTGACACAACGCCTTTAATATTTTTTTTGTTAGTCACATTTATTCACCTGCAGTGGATAAAAAAAATAAATTAAATAAATAAATAAATAAAATAAAAATGCAAGTGACGGTTCAAGCTGTGGAAAATGTTTTGTTTTTGTGAAAAACACTTTATTTCCCTTTCCCTGTGCTAACTTTAGTGTGTGTAAAAGCTTTTTTGCTTTTTAAGACGTCAAAAAACCACACAGAGGTATCCGATTGGCCATTTTCATGTCAACAAGGCCGCTCACACTGACCCGCATACATGAATAACACCGAACGGCTTGCCTGCGTAATCCGTGTCGTTAATTGCAGATGGATTTTGTCTATCGGAATAATAGGGGAAGATTGAAGTCCTTTGAAAAGAATTTATGAATATCTAATTAGACTCGTGTCTTCTTCAGTCAGGAGGTATTGTGAAAAATCAGTGCCTGATTCACAGCAAGACGAGGCCCCGCGGAGGACAACTGCAATGATTGCTCACGCAACTCCGGTCCGACTGCAAAACGACCTGAAGTTAAATCTTTGGAACAAAAAAAAAAGAAAACAATGCCGGAGCACCAGGCAGCACAGTAACGCGTAATGATCGCACTTTTTCTCGGAATATGAGGTTCACGTCTAATTAAACAAGTCCCCGCAGAGAACGGCTCTGTCTTTATCAGTCGCACGCTTTCAAACAAAGCAGGCATATTGCTTCCTACAATCACAAAAGAACAGTTTAATTACCCAACTTATCTGAACCGGTGCAGAAAGTCAGTCGTTTTAATCATGAATCACTGATTTCATTAGCAGCTTTATTCATTACATCGAGTCTGATATGACACTTAACACAGAGAATTCATTTAAAGCTCATGATGATGATGATGTTAATGCTGAATCAAAAGCTACAACGTTATTACCTCTGCTGACTTACTATAATCTATCAGTTTATACAGATATACTTTATCCTGGTGCATCATGGGACAGACACAGGGACACAACTGAGACAGGATTCAACTCCACATTAAAGGTTGGTCACTTATTTACCAGCAATTTGGTTTATTCATTTATTTATTTATTTATTTATTTATTAGGATATGTTAACCAGAGTAGCACATTGGCCTCTCAGCACTAGAGATTCCCGGTTCGAATCCCAATCTGGGTGGTGTTTCCATGTTCTCCCCGTGTCCGCATGGGTTTCCTCCGGGTTCTCCGGTTTCCTCCCACAATCCAAAAACATGGATCAAGTCAATTGAGTTCTCCAAATTGCCCCATAAAGAGTGTGTGTGTGAGTGAGTGTGTGCCCAGTGATAGATTGGCGCCCTGTCCTGGGTGTATCTGCCCAGCGCCCAAAACGTTATCCCCTGGATGAGCATGGGGAACCCCACCGCGACCCTAATAGAGGATAAAGCGGAAGATAATGGATGGATGTTTTCCAAAAAAAAAAAAAAAAAAAAAAAAAAAAAAAAAAAAAAAAAACATCAAAGAGCAACCATCCATCCATCTATCCATTATCCATTATATTTGTATGACCTCTCCATTGAGGTCATACAAAAACATGAATCAAGGTTAATTGAATTCTCCAAATTGCCCCATATAGAGTGTGTTTGTGTGAGTCTGTGTGAGTGAGTGAGTGTGTGCCCAACAATAGATTGGCGCCCTGTCCTGGGTGTATCTGCCCAGCGTCCGAGACGTTCTCCCCTGGATGGACCCCCTCCCCTGCGACCCTAATAAAGAATAAAGTGGAAGATAATGGATGCATGAATGGATGAATTAGTGCAACCAATAGAGACACAAGTCTACACCAATGATATGCTTGATATTATTGCCAGCATCAGCTGACCTCGGTGACCAGCCTCATACACACTCCTGCTCTGATGTAATATGGACTGTGACTCAGTTCAGCAAAACCAAAAATTAAGCATGAATTAATCAAATCCAAATTAAAACTAGCCATATCATGAATTTTAGCATTTATATTCCAGACCATGAAGCACCTGGGCACTGAGCGTGAACCGCTGCTCGCTAAGGAATCTCCCTCTGTCAGCTGAAACCGAGAGCAGCTCATATTCATGCTCCTGCACCATCAGATCCACACACAAAGTTTATACACGATGAACCTCCATCTGCTGCTGTACAACCGATTCAGCCAAACATGTGACTCCAAAACAACGCAGAGAACTCCTATATAAACAGGGAAAGAGACGTAAGGTGGGTGGAACAATAAGATGTTGTAATAAGATGGTTCTGGGCACCTGGGTCGCGGGGGGGTTCTCCATGCCCATCCCGGGGAAAACGTTTCGGGCGCTGGGCAGATACACCCAGGACAGGACACCAATCTATCACTGGGCACACACTCACTCACACACACACACTGTCTATGGGGCAATTTGGAGAATTCAATTGACTTGATCCATGTTTTTGGACTGTGGGAGGAAACCGGAGAACCCGGAGGAAACCCACGCGGACACGGGGAGAACATGGAAACTTCACCCAGATGGGGATTCAAACAGGGAATCCCTAGAGCTGAGAGGAGAACATGCTAACCACTAAGCCACCGTGCCACCCGCTAATGTAATTTAATTTTAATTATCTTTCATTCATTCATTATCTCCCGCTTTATCCTCTATTAGGGTTGCGGGGGGGGGGGGGGGGTTCCCCATGCCCATCCAGGGGAGAACGTTTCGGGCGCTGGGCAGATACACCCAGGACAGGGCGACAATCCATCACTGGGCACACACTCACTCACACACACACACACTCTATATGGGGCAATTTGGAGAATTCAATTGACTTGAGACATGTTTTTGGACTGTGGGAGGAAACCGGAGAACCCGGAGGAAACCCACGCGGACATTTCGGGCGCTGGGCAGATACACCCAAGACAGGACGCCAATCTATAGCTGGGCACACACTCACTCACACAGACACACTCTATATGGGGCAATTTGGAGAACTCAATTGACTTGATCCATGTTTTTGGACTGTGGGAGGAAACCGGAGAACCCGGATGAAACCCACACGGACACGGCGAGAACATGGAAACTCCACCCAGATGGGGATTCGAACCGGGAATCCCTAGCACTGAGAGGAGAACATGCTAACCACTAAGCCACCATGCCACCCGCTAATGTAATTTAATTTTAATTAATTAAGTTTAATTGAACTAATGAAAGATTAAACAAATTGAATCTAACAGCTTGAAAAATGGATGAATACACTCATGAAAGGGCACTTCTTAAAGAGGACAGAGGGAAAATAAGGGTTCTGGGCTAAAGCCCCTGATGTTTCAAACCCTAAAAACACCCCTGGAGGGCAGTTTGACCAATTGGGCACCTAGTCAGTATTCGTGTACGGAGGAAGTAAAGACGGAGACGCTGTGATTCCTCTTTGGTTTCGGGTCACTCCTTTCACATTATGCAATATGTTAATCCCGTTCCTGTGTCCGAGATACACCGTCTACCGTCCTACATGTGTCCCGGCATGTGATACAAACATTTTAGACCATAATTACCCCAAAAGACACTCTGCCTACAAAATAAAAGCCTTTTTTTGTCATTTCACAGAGAAAACAACACAATTATTCCTCAGGCCCTGGACCTGTTTGAATAGCAGCCGTATTTCATTTCCACAATTCCACATTTCTAGGACAAATCAGTGCTTTTAACTCTTTATTGTATAAAAGAAAAGTCACAGTTATCTCTCATCTTTCTTTAAAAACAGCTGGTCGTAACGATTGTGTGCACAGCATGCCAGCGGGGCTTCCTTTTAATCGATCTGTGCACAGTGAGCCAGCCATGACAGACCGACCTCAGATGGGCTGTTAGATGATGTTATACAATATGATGAAATACTGAGCCTACACATTAACACAACAAACATCACCCTGTGCATGAGACTTCATAATGACAGAACAGATTACACGCCGTGTTTATTAGCAACTGATGCACAGAGTCACCTCCACCTCCACGTTTTACTACAGTCTCTATATTATCCTCCAATTATTCCTATATTAGGGACTATGGTCATGCACGGCGGGGTGGGGGGGGGATCTCAATCTTGTTGGAGTTTCCATGTTCGCCCCGTGTCCACATGGGTTTTCTCTGTGTTCTCTGGTTTCCCCCCACAGTCCAAATACATGGATCTAAATTGCCCCTATATAGTGTGTATGTGACTGTGAGTAAGTGTGTGCCTTGTGATAGATTGGAACCCTGTTCTGGGGGTATCTGCCCAGCGCCCATCTCCTCTGGATGGGCATGGGCAACAATCCCCCCCAACCACCCCACCACCGCCCCCCTGGCAACCATAATAGAGGATAAAACAGAAGATAATGGATGGCTGGATTAATAAGCTTATATAAAATTTAAAGTTCGCCTGGGGATTCAGGTTCGAATCCCAATCTGGGTGGAGTTTCCATGTTCTTCAGCATGTTCCTCTGGGTTCTTCGGTCTCCTCCCACAGTCCAAAAATATGGTAAATTGGATGCTCTAAATTGCCCTATAATTGTCAAGTGCCTGAAACGCTTTCTCCTGAATGGGCATGGGGACCCCACCCTCCTGAATGGGCATGGGGACCCCACTCCCACCCTAGTGGAGGATTAAGCTGAAGATAATGAATGGATGTAATATATTAATTAGCTTATTTAAAAAAGTGTTATATTTACTACATAACCACTATGATGTAATATTTCAGTGTTGCTGGGGGGGGGGTCTGGATCGTGAGTTTGTATGTGCTGTCGCAAATAGTGTATGGGCAGAACAGTGGGAGAGCTGAGCATCCTCTCCAACAGCCGGGCGGGGACACTGCTGATCCTAAACTACAGACTCCTGTCTCTTTCTTTATGACGGCAGGCTGAAGCTGCGGTGTAGTGGGTGGGTACAATCACCTGCCATGCGGAGGGCTTTACTAGTGAGGCAGGTGCTGTGCATCTCTGGAAGCAGTACAGAGTAATGCGACAGGACGCGGTGCAGGCGCCATACCACAGTACAGCTGGTCAGGAAGCTCTGGATGGCACCTCTGCAGAAGATGCACATGATGGGGGTGTCAGAAACTCCATTCATCCATCCTTTATCTTCCGCTTTTCCTCTGTTAGGGTCGCGGGGGGCAGAGGTTCCTCATGCCCATCCAGGGGAGAATGTCTTGGGCGCTGGGCAGATACACCCAGGACAGGGTGCCAATCTATCGCTGGGCACTAGGGGTGTCTTCAACTAAGGATTTTCATAGTCGAATCTGATTCATCAGATTTTCCCTATAGTCGACTGATAGTCGAATCAGTTAAAATTTCACCACAAGATGGCGCTATAAGCGTGGTTTATAAAAAAGATTTTTTAAAATATTTTGTTATATATTTTATATTGTTAAAGCGCACACATCATTGAAAAAAAATATTAACAGAAATTAGGATGATTTTATTTGACAAAAGGCTATATATATAAATATATATATATAACGAAAACAAAGACATTTCATGTAAAAACTAATGCTTAGCAGCAGCCATGGGCGCCCCCATGTGGTCAAAATGGTACTTTCGACTATGAGGTTCATAGTCGACTACGGTTCTCCGAATCGAATCGTCGAATCAGCGAATATTGCAGCTCACCCCTACTGGGCACACACACTCACTCACACAAACACACTCTATATGGGGCAATTTGGAGAGTTCAATTGATCCATGTTTTTGGATTGTGGAAGGAAACCGGAGAACCCAGAGGAAACCCACGTGGACACGAGGAGAACTTGGAAACTCCACCCAGATGGGGATTCCAACCGGGAATCCCTAGTGCTGAGAGGAGAACATGCTAATCACTAAACCACCCTGCTGCTGTCAGAAATTCCCCATAGGTTTAATGATGTGTTCCAAAAGCTTTGTGAATAGTTTTTGAGATCAAAGGATCACCCTACAGCTTTCAACCATCAAAAAGACAATGAGGACGTCTCGCTGTGTCACTGAAGTTTTTGCTTATTTATTCAGTTCTGCGCTTTAGTCTTATTTACAGATGATTCACCATGATGCTCAGCAGTCAGTAGACACCCCCACCCCCATCCCCGGATAGAGAATATGATGTAACAGTCAACTAGCGTTCAGAAGCATTGGGCCAACGACCATCAGCGATCGGAGACTGTCATTCCGGTTCCATTTGTAAGGGCACGCTCTTAGCCATTTTAAAACATGGACATGTTTTCTCAGCCAGACCACAGCTGGGGTCAGAAACTCAGAAACTGGGTCAAAGTATGAAGTTTATCTCTTGGTAGATGAAGTAAAAGTGCTGAGGAACGCATTTCATTTGGGTCAGTCAACTCTAACAGCTGTGTTTAAGATAAGATAAGATAAGATAAGATAAGATACACCTTTAGGAGTTAAAGCCCAAATCAGAATCAGAAACGGAAAACACAGCAAGCTCCATGCATCACAATTAAAATACTATTGTGATATGAAAATTATTTTAAATGAGTGTTCTTAACGCTCATCTTCCACTTTGACTGTACTTTAAATCCTACAATCACAATGCTGGAACTTCTTCTGATCTGCTTCTCTTATCTGTTGTTCGTTAAGGAATCACTGGCTCTTCACTCATAACACAGCCAAAGCACTACTGCAACGACCTTAAATGACTTCAATCTTCAGAGTATTAATGACATAAGCAATTCATTTCAATACTTTTTTTAATCACACACAATCTGGATTTAATGGACAGAACCTGGATTTCTATGGGACTATTGGCTCTGCAGTTCTGTAAGGATGTTCTGTAGATTTAAAGGTTTTTGAACATTTGGGTCACATTTCTAAATTTAAAGGCAAAGTTATGATCGTAATCGAATCACAATCTACCTGCCTCCATTAATATCAGATGTAAATAACCTAAAAAAAACCCACAGCAAATCATGTTATAATGCTGTCAGCCACTTGTGTTATTCATATATAACATATATATATATATATATATATATATATATATATATATATATATATATATATATATATATATATATATATATATAATACATACATACACACACATATATACTGTATATTTATACAAACACACACATTATATATATATATATATATATATATATATATATATATATATATATATATATATATGTGTGTGTGTGTGTGTGTGTGTGTGTGTGTGTGTGTGTACCTTTAAGTTACACACACAGACAGACTGTTGTCAAATATATATACGTATATATATATATATTATATATATATATATATAGTAATATATATATATATATATACACACACACACATATGTATATATATTTGACAACTGTCTGTGCATGTCTGTGTGTGTGTGTGTGTGTGTGTGTGTGTGTGTGTGTGTGTGTGTGTGTGTGTGTGTGTGTGTGTGTGTGTCTCAAGGGTAGTTCTATTCGAGGTTAATGTTTGTGAAATGTGTAATTACTAAGTAAAATCCCCACAATGCAACACAAATGTGTATGTTAAAGTTTAACAGATAAATGTATTAAAGGTATTATTGCTGTCATATCCATTCACCCTGTAAACAGATAATTAAATAATTAATTAAGCTTCCACAACATGTAAAGTGCAGTGTGGAACATCTTCACCCCGTGATTTAGTTACAGAACAGTAAACAAACATGACATGTTATAATAACATTAATCAGTCTGATCCTGAGTCTGTTCTAAAATCAGTTAGAACGTTGAACACCGCTCTGAACGCACCAACTTCTGCCGATGGCAACGCACTCCGCAGCAGAATCGATATATCGATCGATCGATCGGAAGCGCAGAGCCTGTCACGTGTTTATCAAACAAAACAATAAAGAGTAAACTCACGCGGACGGACGGACGGACGGACGGACGCAGTTTGTGGAACTCCGCGGCTGTGTGCGGGCTGTGTGCGCTCCCGCTGCTGCGCGCGCCCGTCGCTCCCGCGCGCCTTACACGAGCCGCTTAAAAAGTTTCATGACGTCACGCGGCCACACGGAGCGCACTTTGCGTTCACATGAACATTCATTCATTCATTCATTCATTCATTCATTCATTCATTCATTATCTCCCGCTTCATCCTCTATTAGGGTCGCGGTGGGGTTCCCCATGCCCATCCAGGGGAGAACGTCTCGGGTGCTGGGCAGATACACCCAGGACAGGGCACCAATCCATCACTGGGCACACACTCACACACACAGACACACTCTATATGGGGCAATTTGGAGAATTCAATTGACTTGATCCATGTTTTTGAATTGTGGGAGGAAACCGGAGAACCCGGAGGAAACCCACACTGACAAGGGGAGTCATGGAAACTCCACCCAGATGGGGATTCGAACCGGGAATCCCTAGCGCTGAGAGGAGAAAGTGCTAAACCACTAAGCCACCGTGCCGCCTCACATGAACAGATGAGATAATTATTCAATCAGAATAAATCATCCATCCATTATCTTCGGTTTTATCCTCTACGAGGGTCGTGGGAGGGGTGGGGGGGGTTCTCCATGCCCATCCAGGGGAGAACGTCTCGGGCGCTGGGCAGATATACCCAGGACAGGGCGCCAATCCATCGCTGGGCACACACTCACTCACACAGACACACTCTATATGGGGCAATTTGGAGAATTCAATTGACCTTGTTCCATGTTTTTGGACTGTGGGAGGAAACCGGAGAACCCGGAGGAAAACCAGGGTCGCGGGGGGGGGGGGGTTCACGCAGACACGGGGAGAACATGGAAACTCCACCCAGATGGAGATTCGAACCGGGAATCCCTAGCGCTGAGAGGCGAACGTGCTAACCACTAAGCCACCGTGCCGCCCATATATATATTCATTCATTCATTCATTCATTCATTCATTATCTCCCGCTTTATCCTGTATTAGGGTCGCGGCGGGGTTCCCCATGCCCATCCAGGGGAGAACGTCTCGGGCACTGGGCAGATACACCCAGGACAGGGCACCAATCCATCGCTGGGTATACACTCACACACTCAAACACACTCTATATGGGGTAATTTAGAGAACTAAATTAACTTGATCCATGTTTTGGACTGTGGGAGGAAACCGGAGAACCCGGAGGAAACCCACGTGGACACGGGGAGAACATGGAAACTCCACCCAGATGGGGATTCGAACCGGGAATCCCTAGTGCTGAGAGGAGAACGTGCTAACCACTAAGCCACCGTGCCCCATATATATATATATATATTATACCCCATATATATATATATATATACATTTTTTAGATATTTATATAAAAATTTATATACATTTTTGCTAGCATCAGCTGACCTCAGTGACACCGGCCTCATACACAATCCTGCTTAAGATGATGTAGATATTGACTGTAACTCAGTTGAGCAAAACCAAAAATTAAGCATGAATTAATCAAATCCAAATTAAAACTAGCCATATCAAGAATTTTAGCATTTATATTCCAGGCCATGCCTCACCTGCGCACTGAGCGTGAACCACTGCTCGCTAAGGAATCTCCCTCTGGAACATCCAGGACAGGGTGCCAATCCACAATATATAGGGGCAATTTCGAAGGACGCAATTTTCACGATAGCAAAGATGACAAATATAAACAGAACGAGCCACACAAACATCGACTCAGAAATATTTTGCCGCTCACTGTGAGTGTGAATCTTGCAAAGACAAGCAAAATCAATTTCCTAATTGCAGAGGAAATTATGATGTACATAATTCACGTATGGCTGCGAGTGTTTTTGGTAATCAGTGGAGAAGGGACTCATTAGTGGGAATGTTCCTGGGCACCTTCGCATCCTCACGCACTGATTACAAACAGCAACAGGAGCCATATCAGATAATGTGCGGTAATCAATTATCGAGTTTGGCAACACGGTCCACATTCTGGCTCCTATTTATTAGTCATGGATTGCTTTGCAGCCACATTAGTGATCGAGAGGATTCCATTCCTACGGCACGGAAAAGCACTGCATCACAGATAATTAGGATTTTAGTCTGATTAGTCCGTTTCTTATAGAAATTCTTCTAATGCAGAACTACAACACACAGTTCATTGCTGATTTCTTTTTAATGTAAGTGGAATACATAAGGGCGGCACGGTGGCTTAGTGGTTAGCACGTTCTCCTCTCAGCGCTAGGGATTCCCGGTTCGAATCCCCATCTGGGTGGAGTTTCCATGTTCTCCCCGTGTCTGTGTGGGTTTCATCTGGATTCTCCGGTTTCCTCCCACAGTCCAAAAACATGGATCAAGTCAATTGAGTTCTCCAAATTGCCCCATATAGAGTGTGTCTGTGTGAGTGAGTATAGATTGGCGTCCAGTCCTGGGTATATCTGCCCAGCGCCCACGACGTTCTCCCCTGGATGGGCATGGGGAACCCCCCCGCGACCTTAATAGAGGATAAAGTGGAAGATAATGGATGGATGGATGGATGGAATACATAATTACATTGATTTAGTAAGTAAATATCTGTATTGTAATTATATTGCCACCTCTGACTTGGGTTCACAGTCAGCGAGGGGCAGTTGTAGGCTTGTGGGTAAGAGACCAGCCTTGTGACCTGAGGGTCCCCAGTTTGATTCCCGGTCCCACCAAGTACTGGCTGAAGTGCCCTTGGGCAAGGAACCTTACCCCAATTTCTACCTGGGCGCTGTGTACAGGGCTGCTGTTGGAATTCATTAAACATAAAAGACATTAATTGCATTAATTTATCCTAACTGTTTGAAAGTATGTAATCGATGTGATTTTGCATGTTCAGTAGAACCATTAAAACACATAGATTACATACTTTCAAACAGTTTGGATAAATTAATGCAATTAATGTCTTTAATGTTTAATGAATTCCAACAACGGCGGCACGGTGGCTTAGTGATTAGCATGTTCTCCTCTCAGCACTAGGGATTCCCAGTTCGAATCCCAATCTGGGTGGAGTTTCCATGTTCTCCCCATGTCCACGTGGGTTTCCTCAGGGTTCTCCGGTTTCCTCCCACAGTGCAAAAACATGGATCAAGTCAATTGAGTTCTCCAAATTGCCCCATATAGAGTGTGTATGCGTTCGTGTCTGTGTGAGCCAAAGCGATAGATTGGCACCCTGTCCTGGGTGTATCTGCCCAGCGCCCAAGACGTTCTCCCCTGGATGGGCATGGGGAACCCCCCCCCATGACCCTTATATAGGATAAAGCGGAAGATAATAAATGAATAATGAATGAATTCCAACACTGCCCACCACCCTGGGCATGTGTGCTCACTTAGTGTGTGTGTGTGTGTGTGTGTGTGTGTGTGTGTGTGTGTGTGTGTTAAATGTTAAAAGAATGGGTTAAATGTGGAGGACACATTCCTCTGTGTGTAAGAACAGTAGACAAAATAGATCATTTATTACTTTATGATATCACTTCACTTACCAACTACTTTACCAGTCCAAAGTTTAGACACGCCCCTTCTTACTCCATTCTCTATTTCCTGCACTTATCATATAGATGGACTTTGTAGTTTTATAATTACAGACTGTAGTCCATCTGTGTTCTTTGTTATTGTTAGTCCCCTGTTGGTTCTCTGTTCTCTATTAGTTAGGAACATCACAGAACAGGTATCATTTGGATGGTGGATTGTTTAGTGTTTAGTTTTTTAGTATTGTTTAGTTTTAGTGCAACAGTGCCCCCCCCCCCCCCCCCCCTTCAGTAGAAGATAAAGCAGAAGATAATGGATGTACGGAGTTCTTTCAATGCACCGAATCAAATGCAATCAAAGAGAGAAAGCCACATTAATCCCAAATAGGCCAAATAAACATAAACAAAAGCACTTTTTCACACGAGCCATTAAAATGTTAAAGCAGATCATGAGCAAATGACATTAATGCTTATTAAGCAGATCTGCCGGAAACTCAAAAGCAGCCACATTAGTGTGAGTATATTTACAGAGCATCACAGAAAGAAACTGGATAAGTGGATATGGAGGGGAAGGGCTTCACATACACCACCTCACACACTTAAGATCAGACTGAGTGAATACTGTATAATTCAATAAGTCTCTTCTCTTCAATTGAGATGAAGTATTCATCCAGAGCAGGTCCTCTTAACTGCTGCCATTTATTTAGTCCAGTTCTCTCATAAACAAGTCTATTAGAGGACGTCTCCTAAAGATGTGCATTCATCTGTCTCTGTGTATCGTTCGCATCTGTATCGATGATTCGCTCCGAACCTAATTGGGAATATCAATCCAAAAAGAGTGCATTTAAAGGTGATTTACTGGAACTTTTAGAAAATGAGTCTTGGTCGTCGGTACTAAAAGACGTCTGATATTGCAGGGTAGCAGCAGCAGTGCTCGCAGTCCTCGGTAATCCTTCAGACATTAGATCCATTATATTCTAATCTCACTCACTATGAATTAAATGGACGTTTTCTCCGCACATTATGGCACGTTAGGGCGGCACGGTGGCTTAGTGGTTAGCATGTTCTCCTCTCAGCGCAACGGATTCCCGGTTCGAATCCCCATCTGGATGGAGTTTCCATGTTCTCCCCGTGTCCGCGTGGGTTTCCTCCGGATTCTCCGGTTTCCTCCCATAGTCCAAAAACATGGATCAAGGTCAATCGAATTCTCCGAATTGCCCCATATAGAGTGTGTATGTGTGAGTGAGTGTGTGCCCAGCGATTGATTGGGCGTGGTAGCTCAGTGGTTAGGGTGTTGGGTTGTCAATCTGAAGGTTGGGGGCTGAAGGTCCACTGAAGTTACCAATGTGGGTCCTTGAGCAAGAACCTTAACCTTCATTGCTCCAGGGATGCTGTGATTAACCCTGTGCTCACCTTGTAAGTCGCTTTGGATAAAAGACCAATAAATGACTAAATGTAATAAAAGGTAATAATGAATGACCAAATGTAAATGTAGATAGGCGTCCTGCTCTGGGTGTATCTGCCCAGCGCCCGAAACATTCTCTCCTGGATGGGCATGGGGAACCCCCCCCGCGACCCAAATAGAGGATACAGTGGAAGATAATGGATGGATTGATGGATTATGGCACGTTGTGTGTAAAGACAATTCTCAGTGGAAATACAGATGCCGAATTAATGGCTTCGAACTGACAACTTTTCTTCAAACCTATGAATGTACTTATTGTCTGTCCATCCATTTATTATCCTCCGCTTTATCCTCTATTAGGGTCGGGGGGGGGGGGTTCCCCATGGCCATCCAGGGGAGAGCGTTTGGGGAGCTGGGCAGACACACCCATGACAGTGCGCCAATGTGTCCTTCAATGTGTCCTTCCTATCGTAACGATGGGAAAATTATGCTTTGCGTGGTGCATAAGGTGCAAAATGCATGTACTAATTCTCATGGATATGTTTTAAATAAAGGTGCAATAAACCAATCAGCGTGTCACTTGACGTTCGCTATAAGAAGCAGGTGCGCTCTGACTTTGGCAGATTGCTATTGTGATTAGCAAGCACGTCTGCCTTCTCAGCACTGGGGATCCAGGTTCAAATCCCAGGTTCCAGGTTCATCTGGGTGTGGTTTCAATGTTCTCTTAATCGCCCCTATATAGTGTGTGAGTGTGTGGGTGTGTCCAGGGATTGATTGGCGCCCTGTCCTGGGTGTATCTGCCCAGCTGCCCATTCTCCCCTGGATGGGCATGGGGAATTCCCCCTAATCCCCAGCATAGGATTAAGCAGAAGATAATGAGAATCAGAACGTCCCTTTGTTGTGGTTCTGTACAGAAACTGCTCACATCCTCTCAGGAAGGACAGCTGATTCCTCTGTGGTAGGTCTATTATTGGAATTTAATAGTAATGCTAATGATGGTATTGTAGCTCAAAGGATGATCATTAGCCGCTGTGGTCTCACACTCCCCGCCACTCTTTCTTAGGGTCAGATGGTCTGTGAGGACGTCTGTCTAGAAAGCAAAATGAATCATTCACCACAACCCTGGAAGCCAGAGAGAGAATTTCAGCCAGAATGGATTCCGCATGATTCGTTTCGGTCCCTGTCCTTCAACATTTGTGCATCCATCTGTGTGACTGCGATGAGCTTCTGGGAGTTGTCCTCTAGTCATTATTATCCTCGTTAGTCTTTCGCGGTGCACGGTACAGGGGCATATCAGACCCAACCACACGAGACAGAAAACCCCAAGAGACCGATTAAAGTTTAGAAAGTTAATTATCATCCTACATACCATTCATAGTGGTACCTATGGTGTGTTCATGACCCCTACAACCCAAACCATACATCAGGTGGTGCTACTCCTCTTATAGTACATGTGCAGAGAGCGTATGCACCGATCACATAATAAATAATACAAAAAAGGCAAAAGGGGGGCCGAACGACCCAACTCTGACCGTGCTGCCATATGTGCACTCCTCCACACTGAACATATGGTCTGTCACTATCCCATCCATCCAATATCTTCCGCTTTAGCCTCTACTAGGGTCGTGGGGGGTTCCCCATGCTCATCCAGGGGAGAACATTTCGGGTGCTGGGCAGAAACACCCAGGACAGGACACCAATCTATCACTGGGCACACACTCACTCACACAAACACACTCTATATGAGGCATTTGGAGAACTCAATTGACCTTGATGGAGGAAAGGTGTGTGGACACAGGGAGAACATGGAAACTCCACCCAGATTGGGATTCGAACCGGGAATCCCTAGCGCTGAGAGGATCACTAAGCCACTAAGCCACCATGCCGTCTTTCGATATGATGCTATAAATAAATAAATGTAGGCGGCATGGTGGTGTAGTGGTTAGCACATCCTATCTAAATTGCCCCTATATAATGTATGTGTCTGTGTGAGTGTGTGTCCAGCGATTGATGGGCGCTCTGTCCTGGGCGCTCTGCCCAGCGCCCAACATTCTCCCCTGGATGGGCATGGGGAACCCCCTCCTAAGTGACCCTAGATTAGGATTAAGTGTAAGTGTGGTGGTGTAGTGCTTAGCACATTTGCCTCTCCAGGTTCAAATCCTGATCTGGGTGGAGATTCCATGTTCTCCCTGGATAGAATTAGGCGGAGGTTTAGAGGAGATGTTTTATCTGCGCATTCATCAAGCCTCCTCACCAAATCCCAATACATTTCTGAACATGATGGTGGTCTTTTGCTGATGTAGCCCATACGCCTCAAGGTCTAACATGTGCTTTCAGAGTCCTTTAGTTAGTTGGAACCAGTCAGGCTGTTTTACAGTAATCTTTACAATCAGTGATCCACTTTGGTGATGTTCACTACGGGTTGATTTATTCATTTATTCATTTTAAAAAGCACCATTCTCAGAAAATAAACTGCTATGCAGTTCAATTATTCAAACAGGTCCATGAGGCACCAACACAGTCTGCATTCCGATAGTTAATATAAACATTACCTGAACCTACAGCCCTGAATCTGCATAATTCTATGAACAGAGCTGCTGCCATATTATTGGATGTGTACAGAGGTTCCACTTATAAAGTGTCCGGTGAGCCCATAGGTTAAATGAATTCAAAATACTGTTTACAGTTAGATTCTAACTTCTGGATGAAATGACTTACCCTCAGAGCACCACATTCATATCAGCTCATCTCATCTCATTACCTTCTGCTTAATCTTCTAACAGGGTCTGGGGGGGGAGTTCCCCATGCCCATCCGGGGAGAACTTTTCAGGCGCTGGGGAGAAACACCCAGGACAGCCAATCCATCACTAGGCACACACACTTATACACTCACACACTATATAGGGGCAATTTAGATAGGACGTGCTAACCACTAAGCCACTGTGGCATGCGTATATACACATATCATGGTTAATATATATATATTCATCCTATATATATATGAATATATATATGAATATATATATATATATATATATATATATATATATATATATATATATATATATATATATATATATATATATATATATAAACTAATGTAATGTAACTAATGTAATACATTAGGGTTAAAAACTAATGGAATACAATGAAATGCACACTATATAGGGGCAATTTAGGTATATATATATATATATATATATATATATATATATATATATATATATATATATATATATATATATATATATATATATATATATATATATATATATATATATATATATGTGTGTGTGTGTGTGTGTGTGTGTGTGTGTGTGTGTGTATGTGTGTGTATATGTGTGTATATATATATATGTTATATGTTATATGTTATATGTTTATATGTTATATGTTATATGTTTAATTATTCTATTGTTTAAAACTAATAGAGTACAATGATATAAGCATGTACAACCTTCTATGGGGATGCCCTTACACTATATAGGGGCAATTTAGGTAGGGCGTGCTAACCACTAAGCCACTGTGGCATGTGTACACATATCATGATTTATATATATATATATATATATATATATATATATATATATATATATATATATATATATATATATATATATATATATAATCATAAACCATAATTTATTTAAATATGTTTAATTATAACATCCAGTAAGGGGTTTAAAACTAATAGAATACAATGATATAAGCATGCACAACCTTCTATATCTTCATCAACAAAAAGCCTGAACTTGATGGAGGCTTTAATCTTCTATCTGTCTTCAAACAGAGTCTGTTTTCAGTGGAGCTGCACTCTGGAGAAAAAAAGAAAAAGAAAAAGTGGATCGTGGATATTGGGGATTCGGAAACAGTATGCAGCCTTGTACTTTTTCGGTTACATCCGTTGAGATGCTATGAGATGCCACTGCTTTGCGCAGGGTGAAAGACAGAGCGCAGTGTCTGTCTTCCTCTCAGAGGTTCTATGATAGTGTTCCTTTCATGTTTTCTGGATCATATCAGAGTTATTTATAACTGTTAAATAGTCCGCACTGCAAACATTCACATGTGTGTGGACCACCTGGACCTTGTTAAGTCTCAGTACATCACTGGGTCTGATATGAGGAGTGAAATAAGGACTGAACGGGTATTGCACTTGATCATGAATCGTCTTCATGCCCATCTTTTTTCCTTATACCAAACTCTTCACACTGTTCAGTCAAGCAAAAAACTGAGTGATGGAAACTTATACTGCATTGTATTCCCAACTGAGCAGCCAGAACTGAACCGTAACCTACATAGGACTGTAGAAAAAGAATGTTTTAAAAGCAGGTTTAACACACCCCATAAAGGGGTCATTTAGATAGGGGCAATTTGGAGCAGCCAACTCACCTTGAATCCATGTTTTTGAACTGTGATGGGAAAACCGGAGACCCACACAGACACAGGGAAAACGTTGAACCTGCACCCAGACCCAGATCGGGATTCAAACCTGGGTCCAGGATCCACAGGACTGCTACACCACTGTGTGACAATGGGGCAATCTAGAGCAGCCTATTCACCTGTTTACATCCACCACACAATAAAGAGCAAACAAAGAAAGCATGGGATGAATATAAAGCATTCATAAAGGTTGGTATCATGTACAGTAAGTTCTCAATGTGATGTCACACCACTAACGCCAAAACCATTTTGAAAACCATGAACCGGGAATCCCTAGCGCTGAGAGGAGAACATGCTAACCACTGAACCACCTTTCAATATGATGCTACAAATAAATAAGTGTTGGCGGCATGGCGGCATGTTGGTGGTGTAGTGTTTAGCACGTCCTATCTAAATTGCCCCAATATAGTGTTTGTGTCTAATAATGGATAGGCGCCCTGTGCTGGGTTTTTCTGCCCTGCGCCTGAAACGTTCTCCCCTGGATGGGCATGGGGAACCAACCCCCCCCCCCCTTATATATACCAACCCCCCCCCCCCCCCAGGATATTTGCCACTCCAGGTTCAAATCCCGATCCGGGTGGAGATTCCATGTTCTCCCCGGATAGAATTAGGCGGAAGATGAGAGGAGATGATTTATCTGTGCATTCATCAAGCTGTCTCACCAAATCCCAATACATTTCTGAGCATGATGGTGGTCTATTGCTGATGTAGCCCATACACCTCAAGGCTTACCATGTGCTTTCATAATCCATTAGTTGGTTAGAATCAGTGAGGACACCTTGGAGCGGGGGGGATGTTTTTCAGTAAAATTATTTTATAGTATAGTATTATATATGGGTGAATGAATGTAATGAATGAAAAGCACAATGAAAGAAATAGTGTATCATCTAAACATCCCTTAACAACAAAAGTCAACTCCAAATAACACATGATACTCAGTTGCCCTCAGTAATGAACCAAATATTGTCTGTTCTGTAGCCTAATGGGAAAAAAAATCATTAACAACTGAACTAATTAACAATCAGCTATTGGAAAAAATAAATGAACAAATTAGCCAATTAACAAAAAAATACCTCATATGCTTTGCACACTGCTTTGCACACTGTGCACAAGGCTTCCCATTGGTCTCGACCCGGACTGAAAGCGGAGAAACTCTTTTGTAAATCGTCGGTAAACATAGACACGCAGTGCCGTGCACAGTGCCCTAGTGCCGGTACATTTAATGGTCCAATGAAGGGAATTTAAAAACCAGGACATTTCCTCACTTTAAAAAAAAATATATATAACATTTACAGAATACGTCTAAAAAATACACTTGTTTATCCCACTCTGGATATGCACTCTCTCTCTCTCTCTCTCTCCCTCTCTCTCGCTCTCGCTGGCGCCATGAGGCACTTTCTGAGTCAATAAAAGTTGAAATGTCACATCCATAACGCTCGATGTGCCCCTATCGTTCTAATTGTTGCACCGGCTCTTCCTGCTGCATCCACTGAGTCATGTTGCACTTGTTCAAGTACCAAAAGTCGATAAAACCCATTACTGACCCATTTCTTTCCACTAAGTATTACATGTTGTGCAACCGTGGAATGTTTCTGTACACAGTAAGAGTAAGAGGTTCTAGGGAGCAGCTAGCTCACTGCAGATCAATCAGCCAATCACGGCTTTTAAAAAAAGAACCTGATCGATATGATCAAATATGCATGCAGGGGGTGCGAATGTTGAGCAGCACCAACCGAAGTGGAATTAGGAAACGTGGATGTGTACTGTGTGTGTGTGTGTGTGTGTGTGTGTGTGTGTGTGTGTGTGTGTGTGTGTGCGTATGCTGTTTAAGTGAATGTGAGGGCTGAAAAACCTGAGCAATCGATGCAGTGTGTACAGACATCATTCATTAAAACCCCTTTTTCCATCAAGCGCTCAGCTTTGGTACTTTTCCCTTCTACAGATTGATGTTTACATCTCAGAGCTCATTACTATCTACAACTGTTTTCTACAACTCTGAGCTTTTCTTCTGAATCGACTGAACGCTATTAAATCTCACTGCATTTGTACTGAGCATGCAGAATCATCAGAATTCCACACCAGTGGTTCTCAAACTGTGTTTCATGAACAGAGTTTATTTTAAATTCCGGACTAGATTACCATCCATCCATTATCCTCCGCTTTATCCTCTATTAGGGTCGCGGGGGGGTTCCCCATGCCGATCCAGGGGAGAACATTTCGGGCGCTGGGCTGATACACCCAGGACAGGACGCCAATCTATACACACTCACTCACTCACACAAACACACTCTATATGGGGCAATATAGAGAATTCAATTGACCTTGATTCATGTTTTTGGACTGTGGGAGGAAACCGGACAACACGGAGGAACCCCACGTGAACACGGGGAGAACATGGAAACTCCACCCAGATTGGGATTCGAACCGAGACTCACTAGCGCTGAGAGGAGAACGTGCTAACCACTAAGCCACCGTGCCGCCCGTACTGGATTACCACACCGAAATCCAGTTTATTATCTGATTTTGCTTTTAATAAATGTATTTATGAATTAAACCTTGTTTTTTTTATTCTAGTGTGTTTGTATATATTTTATAAAAGCAATAAGGCACTCAAGGTTGTGTATTATTGCGAATAAATCATGGCAAATAACACATATTTCTCGTGGTTTAGTCACAATAATGTCGCCTCTCAGCGCTAGGGATTCCCGGTTCCAGATTTTCCAAAATGGATGGACTTCCCATGTTCTCCCCGTATCCATGTGGGTTTCCTCCGGGTTCTCCGGTTTCCTTCCACAGTCCAAAAACACGGATCACGTCAATTGAATTCTCCAAATTGCCCCATATAGAATGTGTCTGTGTGTGTGAGTGTGTGCCCAGCGATAGATTGACGCCCTGTCCTGGGTGTATCTGCCCAGCGCCCGAAACGTTCTCCCCTGGATGGGCATGGGGAACCCCCCCGCAACCCTAATAGAGGATAAAGCAGAAGATAATGGATGTATATATAAATGCATTCTGCACGACGCAAAGTCCATACAGCCGTGATATGACCCATACAGCATCCTGACCTTCACCTCACTGAACACCTTAAAATAAACAAAAATGTTGATTATAAGCCAGAAGACTCATCCAGCATGAGGGTCTGACGTTAATAATGTTCTCCTGAATAAATGAGCAAAGAATTCCATAATCACACAAAGAAATGTTGTTAAAAACCTTCCTGGAAGAGAGTTAGCTGTAATAGGTGATGCTGGATATGACTAAGAAGAAAATGTCAGAAAGCTCCTGCAGATATAATGTGTGGGTGTGACACTGTGACAGTAGTTTTTACCATATAGTGTAATTGAAAGAGTGAAAGTCCATCATTAAGGTAAATCTATGAATACTTACGACTCATTAACGTTTTGATTAAAGGCAGTTTGGTCGTTTTCTGTCGTTTTCAGCCCTTATTCCAGAAGCAGTTATCAGTTCGTTGTGGGTCATGATGACCCCTCCACATGACCAATTTATTTATCTAGGTACAATTCTAATACAGTCTCATGCTTTCAGTTCTGCGACATCCGTCTACACTAATGTTGGATTAGTGACTGTGGTTCCGTTAGGATGTCACAGCAAAGCACATGTGTACGTTCAGAGGGTTTTTCATGGAACTGAAGCAGTCCAGCTATTTTGGGGAAAATGGAAACTTGCTGATGTTTCCAGCAGCTCAAGGAGAATAAGTCACCCACTGAGTCTTGGTCCTCATGAGGTTTAATTTTTTAAAAACCAATAATACCAAGGGTTTTCACTTTGCCTATTTGTGGAGGTGGAGAGGAGTGTCAGGTTTTCTGCATTGGGACAATTAACTATTGTCATAAGCTCTTTATATGTAAATAAATCAAGCTTGAACTCATCAGCTTTTAATCTATAGCACTGCCAGAGCACTGCCGTAACAACAAATGCTGGCCAGAACCTGGATTTTTGTTGGAAGAGTGAACTAACATCAATCTATTAACTTCCGCTTTATCCTATATTAGGGTTGCAGGGGGGTTCCACATGCCCACCAAGGGAGAACGTTACGGGCGTAGGGCAGATACACCCAGGACAAGGCGCCAATCTATCACTGATGTGTATGTGTGTGTGTGTGTGTGTATGTATGTATATTTGTATCTTTGTATGTATTTCTCTATATATAATTGTGTATGTATATATATATATACTTCTAGTTCTATCTTATACTTGGGAATACAGTAAAATGGATGCTGTTATTATCATACCATTATACATCTGTGTTTCATATTGTATATTATAATATTATTATTATTTTATAGACTTACAAACTTATTGAATGATTTTATGTATACATGTTCTCTGTCATTTGTTCTCGGTCGTGTATCATGACAATAAAACTGTTTATCTGTCTGTCTGTCTGTCTGTCTGTCTGTCTAATAAAGACTGTTTTTCTGTTTCTGTTCTGGCGGCACGGTGGCTTAGTGGTTAGCACGTTCTCCTCTCAGCACTAAGGATTCCCGGTTCGAATCCCTATCAGGGTGGAGTTTCCATGTTCTCCCCGTGTCCACGTGGGTTTCCTCCGGGTTCTCCGCTTTCCTCCCACAGTCCAAAAACATGGATCAAGTCAATTGAATTCTCTAAATTGCCCCATATAGAGTGTGTCTGTGTGAGTGAGTGTGTGCCCAGCGATAGATTGGCACCCTGTCCTGGGTGTATCTGCCCAGCGCCCGAAACGTTCTCCTCTGGATGGGCATGGGGAACCCCACCGCGAACCTAATAGAGGATAAAGCGGGAGATAATGAATGAATGTTTCTGTTCTTCTGTGTCCTTGATTTGAGTTAATTAACTGTCAGTCCGGGTTGTTTTAGTTAATTAGCTCTTCTGTTTCATTGGTTGGTTTGGTGCACGTGGTCGGATGTCTTTGTGTATTTATTTCCTGTGTTCCCCGTCCTCCGTGCACGTCGTAATATTATGTTCACTCGTTTTATGTGTTTGGTGTCCTTACAACTTGTCAATAAATCTGTGTTTCTGCTACCTGCGTGCCTGGCTCCCTTCTGCGTGTTAAAGCGCTGCGGTTCTGCGCTTCATACGTGCAGCCGCTTTTAGTCCAAGGTAGGCGAGTGTGACAGCCGGCATGATCTTTACGGCTAGAAAAAAAAAAGACCAAATACAGGGGTCATGTCACGAGGGTGAGACGTTTCTGGCTGATTTTGCTCTCTCTATGGTCTCATCCAAAATGTGACAACAGAACTAGAAAGTTCAACAGTAATTGGATGCATTGAATTCTTGATATACCAGCAGAACTTTTCCTCGGTCTTAAACCGTCTACACAATCAGCCCACTCTATTGTCCGTGTGTTTTCATGCATTCCCTCTGGCGAGCTGTTTCTGCCACCATTGTTAACCTTACGGCATCAATTACCGTCTCCCTGCAGCCACAACTGCATATTTGCTCCCTCTGAATAATTGTCACTTAATTGCAGTGTTCAAAGCACTGAGCTGCTGTGAGAGTCCTAACTGACCAGCCTCCTCAGGATCAGGCTGAATTTATGATCGCGGGTTTCCCCTTTAATGAACTCCACTGATCATTTACTTCTGTTAAATTAATTCAGGGACTATTTCTTTGGACACTTGGTTCTATATCTAATTTAAAAAGCAGTGTGGTATGGGTTTGTGATCAGTCAGCACTGAGCTTTGAATGCAGTTAAACGCCAGGCGTGGCATGATGGGAAAACTGTGGGATGAGACAGAAACAAAGCGGCAATTAATAGTTTTAGTCTTATTATCGTCTGCTTAATCCTATACTGGGAACTAGGGTCACTAAAGGGGGGGGGGGGGTGGGGGTGGGGTTCCCATGCTTATGTGAGAACGTTTTGGGCGCTGGGCAGATCCACCCAGCACAGGGTTCCCATTTTTTCGCTGGGCACACACTCAGACACACAGAAACACTATATAGCGGCAATTTAGAGAGAGGAAATATAAAGCAGGTGGCTTAGTGGTTGGCATGTTCTCCTCTCAGCGCTAGGGATTCCCGGTTCTCGGTTGAAACCCAATCTGGGTGGAGTGTCCATATTCTCTCCGTGTCTGCGTGGGTTTCCTCAGGGTTCTCTGTTTTCCTCACACAGTCCAAAAACATGGATTTAAGGTAAATTGAATTCTCAAAATTGCCCCATATAGAGTGTGTTTGTGTGAGTGTGTGTTTGTGTGAGTGTGTGTTTGTGTGAGTGTGTGTTTGTGTGAGTGAGTGTGTGCCCAGCGATAGATTGGAGCCCTGTCCTGGGTGTATCTGTCCAGCACCTGAAACGTTCTCCCATGAATGGAGAAAACGTTCTCCATGAATGGAGAAACGTTCTCCCCCCCCTCCCCCCCATAAAGATTATGCAGGACATATGAGATGAGGTGGGCGGCATGGTAGCTTAGTGGTTAGCACGTTCTCCTCTCAGCACTAGGGATTCCCGGTTCGAATCCCAATCTGGGTGGAGTTTCCATGTTCTCCCCGTGTCTGCGTGGGTTTCCTCAGGGTTCTCCGGTTTCCTCCCACAGTCCAAAAACATGGATTTAAGTTGAATTCTCCAAATTGCCCCATATAGAGTGTGTCTGTGTGAGTGAGTGTGTGCCCAGTGATAGATAGACCCTGTCCTGGGTGTATCTGCCCAGCGCCCGAGACTTTCTCCCCTGGATGGGCATGGGGAACCCCACTGCGACCCTAATAGAGGATGAACATGAGGTAAGATGAGGTTGGAAATGGTGCAGTGTTCCCTATAAAGTGGCCAGTCCGTGTATCTAGATCACATGTCAATCAACTGACAGAATGACATTGTAATATAATATATGAAATCATTATTGTATTATTGATAATCTCCTGACGCCGTCATTAGAACTCGGTACTCTTTTGTGATTGGAGTGCCGCTCTGCTCTGATCTGCCTCAGCGCTGAAGCGTCATCTCTTATGCATGCAGCTGTGACAGGTAGGAGAGTCGTCCGGGGGCCGGGGGCTCTCCGGGTCTCCGGAGCTCCATTGTGCTGGCCCCGCGCCAACTCCCACACCACTTTTCACGAACAGCGGCTTTTCATCAGGCCTCGCCGCCTGTCACGGACAGCTTAGATATCACACCACAGATAGTGAGGCTCATTCTGATTCATCGAGTATTACACACCCGTCAGTCAGCGCTCTGTAAAGTCACACCCGCCAGCTTTCTGCCTTTTTTTATCTTCTCAATCCGCTTTACTCGATGCCAGATTTTGCCAGACCTCGGATAGATCGATGGAACGATGTGCGGCTGGTTCATTCATTGCTTAACCCAGTTGAGTTTGACATGATTTATTGATTTGCCATCAAACCAAACGTTATGTAGCTCAGCAGTGGAGCAGAAACCAGAACCTGCACAGAACCAACAGCTCTGTAAGAGACACAGACTGAAGCCGTTGAGAAGAAAAGATGTCCCCAACTACATACAATGCTAAAAGTGAAAGATGTTTATTATAATAACCTGCACAAAGGAGGCAAAACAGGGCGTTAACGCAAACGTCCAATGAGAACCTGCATGTCATGACACAATGGTATGATGGTACAATCGATCCATCCATTATCTTCCGCTTTATCCTGTTCTAGGGTCGCGGGGAGGGGGGTGGTTCCCCTATGCCCATCCAGGGGAGAACTGGGCAGATACACCCAGGAGAGGGTGCCAATCTTTTGCTGGGCACACTATCACTCACCCAAACACACTCTATATGGGGCAATTTGGAGAACTCAATTGACTTTGATCCATGTTTTTGGACTGTGGGAGGAAACCAGAGAACCCGGAGGAAACCCACGCAGACACGGGGAGAACATGGAAACTCCACCCAGATTGGGATTCGGCCACGATACTGCTACCATACTGCCACCACACTGCCATCATACTGCCACAATACTGCCATCATACTGCCACCATACTGTCATCATACTGCCACCAAACTGCCATCATACTGCCATCATACTGCCACCATACCGCCATAATAGTGCCCTCATACTGCCCTCATACTGCCATCATACTGCCATTATACTGCCATCATACTGCCACCATACTGTCATCATACTGCCACCATACTGCCATCATACTGCCACCATACTGCCATCATACTGTCACCATACTGCCACCATACTGCCATCATACTGCCACAATACTGCCATCATACTGCCATCATACTGCCACCATACTGCTCTCATACTGCCACCATACTGCCATCATTGTGCCACCATACTGCCACCATACTGCCATCATACTGCCATCATAGTGCCATCATACTGCCATTATAATGCCATCATACTGCCATTATACTGCCACCATACTGCCATCATACTGCCACAATACTGCCATCAAAGTGCCATCATACTGCCACCATACTGCCATCATAGTGCCATCATACTGCCATTATAATGCCATCATACTGCTACCATACTGCCACCATACTGCCATCATACTGCCATCATACTTAGTGTTTATACATTGCACTTAGCTTTACTGAGTAACATTCTAACTACAGAGCCTCCACCACGTAATCTCCACTTTACTGACTCCACAAAACCTCACATCTCACAATCTCACAACCCCAGAACTAATTCACTGTTTAATACACACTGCACAAGATTTTAATTACAATAATCTCATTATAGTGTCAAGGTATTAATTAGATTTCTTTTCTAACTCCTAAGCTTTCAGCTTTGAATGGACTATTGAGGTGGTTGTAAAGGAGAGATAAAAGGTTTTACCAAAACACACACACACACACAGACACCCCTCACCCCCCCCCCCCCCCCCCCCCACACACACACACACACACACACACTCAAGTTCTTTTAGATCTCCTGATCTGGCATTTTGGGGACATTAGTAATACAATAAGGGTGAAGCACAGTGGTGTAGTGGTTAGCGTGTTCGCTTTTCAGCAAGGCTCAAGGTTCGAGTCTCAATGTGTCTGAGTCTCCGGTTTCCTGCCACAGTCTTAAAACATGGATTCAAGGTGAATCGGCTTTTCTAAATTGCCCCTATAAAGTGTGTAGATCCTAGTAGAGGAAGTGGAAGATGATGAGTAATAGAATAATGATGTATTTCGGTTATTTATTAGTGGTCATCACTGAACCTACTCTTAGATCGATAGCTCAGCAACCCAACACTTGTTTTTAGACTTAAATTAATAGTTAACAAGTTTCTATATAGCCAAAACTTCTGATATAAATCCCATCAACTGGATGTTCAGTTTTAAATCAAGCACCTGAATAATTTGGAGCCATCTGAGAGAGAGAGAGAGAGAGAGAGAGAGAGAGAGAGAGAGAGAGAGAGAGAGAGAGAGAGAGAGAGAGAGAGAGAGAATTAAAAATTTTGCTGCTGATCAGTGTTTAGAAATGCCTTCGTGGATCCTGAGCTTAGTGGACGTTTGTCTCCATCTAGTGGTTAAACTCAGAACAGCATTGCGAAAACAGTAATACATATAGTACAGACTCTCACTCGATCTTTCTCTCTTTCAGTACAATTCACTTTGCTTTTTTAGCATTATAAAGGTCCAAATTTGTACTATTGTAAATAGTTGTAAATTAAAGTAACATAAATAAAATTAATTAAAAACGACAACCACCTTTATCTCCCGCTTTATCCTCTACTAGGGTCGTGGTGGGGTTCCCCATGCCCATCCAGGGGAGAACGTCTCGGGCGCTGGGCAGATACACCCAGGACAGGGCGCCAATCCATCGCTGGGCACACACTTACTCACACAGACACACTCTATATGGGGCAATTGGGAGAATTCAATTGACTTGATCCATGTTTTTGGATTGTGGGAGGAAACCGGAGAACCCGGAGGAAACCCACGCGGACACGGGGAGAACATGGAAACTCCACCCAGATGGGGATTCGAACCGGGAATCCCTAGCGCTGAGAGGCGAACATGCTAAACACTAAGCCACCGTGCCGCCCAATAATAATAATAATAATAATAATAATAATAATAATAATAATAATAATATAGTAATTTGTTAGCTACATCTGTCTTTCAGCGCTAGGGACACAGGTTCGAATCCCACCCCTCTGGGTGGATCTTGCATGTTTTCCTGTGTCCTTCTTGGCCCTCTCTGGGTTCTCCGGCTTCCTCCCACAGTCCAAAACATGGATTCAAGATAAGATAAGGTAACCCTTTATTATCCCACAAGGGGAAATCAGCAAAGTTCAAAGTGAATTGGCTGCACTAAATAACCCCGACCTAAATTGCCCCTATATAGTGTGTGTGTCTGAGTGAGTGAATGTGTGACCAGTGATGGATTAGTGCCCTGTCCTGGATGTATCTGTTCTCCCGTGGATGGGCATGGGAAACACCTATAACATAATGATAATGTTATGGGTTCTGTGTGTGGTGGAGGCCTTGTTATTACTGGTGTGTGGAGGGGGGTTGATTATCAAGTTAGATTATTTTTCTCTCTTTAATTTTTTTAAAAGATGGATCAATCCATCGCTGGGCACACACTCACACAGACAGACACACATACACTCTATGGGGGCAATTTAGAGCAATTAATTCACCTTAATTCCATATTTTCCATTTTATTGGGGGAGGAAGTCAGAGAACATGTGTGAAATAAAACGCACACAGACAGGGATTCGAACCCAGATCCTAGCACTGAGAGGCAAACATGCTAACCACTACACCATCATGTCACCCACTTATATAATATCATCCATCCATCCATCCATTACCTTTTGTTTAATCCTTTACTGGGGAGATACATCTAGGACAGAGCGCCAATCTATTGCAGGGCACACACTCACACACACACACACACACACACACACACACAAACAGTCTATATGGGGCAATTTACAGCTTTAAATCTTACCCTGAATCCATGTTTTTGGACCGGGGGAACCCACATGGACACGGGGAGAACATGTAAACTCCACCCAGATCAGGATTTGTACCTGGCTTTGGATTTGAATCCCCAGTGCTTGAGAAGTAAAACATGCTAGCCACCGTGCCTCCCTATATATATATACACATACATATACATATACATATACATATGCATATATATATGCATCCATCCTTCCATTATCTTCTGCTTTATCCTCTTTTACGGTCGTGGGGGGGGTTCCCCATGCCCATTCAGGGGAGAACATTTCAGGCAGAAACACCCAGGACAGGGCATATATATATATATATATATATATATATATATATATATATATATATATATATATATACATATATACATACATATATATATATATATATATATATATATATATATATATATATATATATATATATATACATATATATATACATACATATATATATATATATATATATATATATATATATATATATATATATATATATATATATATATATATATATATATATATATATATATATGCCCTGTCCTGGGTGTCCTGGGTATATATATATTCATTCATTCATTCATTATCTCCCGCTTTATCCTCTATTAGGGTCGCGGTGGGGTTCCCCATGCCCATCAAGGGGAGAACGTCTCGGGCGCTGGGCAGATACACCCAGGACAGGGAGCCAATCCATCGCTGGGCACACACTCACTCACACAGACACACTCTATATGGGGCAATTTAGAGAACTCAATTAACTTGATCCATGTTTTTGGACTGTGGGAGGAAACCGGAGAACCCGGAGGAAACCCACACGGACACGGGGAGAACATGGAAACTCCACCCAGATGGGGATTCGAACCGGGAATCCCTAGCGCTGAGATGCGAACGTGCTAACCACTAAGCCACCGTGCTATATATATATAATATTACAGATCATAAAATAGAGAGTGACTGTAGGAACTCTGAAATGTAGGTCTGTGTTTGTAGGTCTACACTTGCACTTTAACTGTTCGAGTTTGCATCTCTGTACTAGACACAGACTTCCTCTAGGCGGCGTGCTGCTCTGCACTTTGGGGATGGAGAGAAGAGGTGGAGGTGTGACGTCAGCGGGCGCGCGGAGCTGGAGTGCGTGTTCTTGAGGACAGAGAGGGAACTTTAACTTCATCACTGAATCAAGAGCGCGTCTCAGAGAGCGGACTGAGACAGGAGTGAGACAAGCAGTGAGACAAGAGTGAGACAAGACTGAGACAGCAACTCACTCTCTTATTATCTTTATTCTAACGCTGTGGCTTACTGTACGGATCGTCTCTCTGATCGGTGAGTTTAATAACAAAATATCGATTTAATAAACTGCTTAATTACTTACCTGCGAAATTAAAGCAGAATTATTATTATTATTATTATTTTTATTATTATTATTATTATTATTATTATTATTATTATTATTATTATTACCTAAGCCACTGTAAAAACTTAATTTTGTATATATTTTATTTTACAAGTTATATATTTTATATATAATTATATAATATTTTATACATATAATATTTATATAATAAACATATCATATTTTAAATATATAAACTGGTGTAAAATGTCATTATAAGCTCAAATAGAATTAGAATAGAATAGAACTCTGAGCTGAGATTATCAAACTTTTGGCCACGCCCCCTTCTTGCCTCCACTTACCATATAAAAGGACTTTGTAATTTTATAATTACAGACTGTAGTCCATCTGTGTTCTTTGTTGTTGTTAGTCCCCTGTTGGTTCTCTGTTCTCTGTTGGTCAGGAGCATCACAGAACAGGTATCATTTGGGTGGTGGATTGTTTATTGTCAGTTCTGCAGTGACACTGATGTGGTGAGGGGGTTTTAGTGTAGTTTCATTTCTCCACCTCAGTGACACTGCTGGGATAGGAATAATGCACCAACCAAATAATCCCTGCTCTGTGGTGCTACTATTGGGGTTCTGACCATTAGAACAGAGTGAAGGGGACGTACACAGTATGTACTGAAGAACACAAACAGATGGACTACAGTCTGGAATTGTAGAACTACAAAGTCCATCTTTACAGGAAGTGGAACATGGACAATAAGTGGAGCTTTGGACTGGTACTTTACACAAGAACCCATGAGTCTGGTTGAGAATCTGATTAAACTGAAACTAAACCATTCAAAGATATATAATATATACACTATATACACAAATGTTTTGGAACACACCTTTTAATGAATGAATTCCGTGCTTATTGCCATTTTAAACAGCTGTATGCTTCCAACTTTGTGGGAATACTTTGGGAAAGGCCCCTTTTGTTCTGTCGGTGCTTGTACCTCGGTGTACAAATCAAAAGTCTGGTTTGGTGTTTGGTGTGGAAGACAGATTTACACAGTCCTGAACTCAACCCCATCAAACCTTCATAAATTTAAATACAGGTCTGCGTAAGCTCCTCTCTTATAACATCAGTGTCTGGCCCATCAAATGCACTTCTGGACGAAAGGTCAAAAATGACCCCCGACCCTCTCCAAATCCTTGTAGAAGCTTTTAGAAGTGTGGAAGTTGACATAGCTGCAATGGGACTATCAAATCTGAATAAGACGTTAGAATAGCTGTCTGTATAGTCTTTAAAAGCTGAGCGATGATTGGTCATGTGGTTGTGGGTCACTTTACAGCAAGACCACTACACTGAAACCAACACACACAGAGTGAATTTAATGAATAATATTATAGATCCATCCATCCATTATCTTCCGCTTAATCCTCTACTATATATATATATATATATATATATATATATATATATAGAGAGAGAGAGAGAGAGAGAGAAGAGAGAGAGAGAGAGAGAGAGAGAGAGAGAGAGAGAGAGAGAGAGAGAGAACGTATAGAGAACTATATATATATAGAGAGAACGTATATATATATATATATATATAGGAGAACGTTTCGGGCGCTGGGCAGATACACCCAGGACAGGTCGCCAATCTATCGCTGGGCACACACTCACTCATACCACACTCTATATGGGGCAATTTGGAGAACTCACTTGACTTTGATCCATGTTTTTGGACTGTGGGAGGAAACCGGAGAACCCGGAGGAAACCCACGCGGACACGGGGAGAACATGGAAACTCCACCCAGATTGGGCTTCGAACCGGGAATCCCTAGCGCTGAGAGGAGAACATGCTAACCACTAAGCCACCATGCGCCCTGCTGTGTTATTTATCATGTGTTATTAAAGCTGTGCTAATTAACATGCTGTCATAGCTGTTAATTGAAATATTTGGGTGATTCGACCTGTGTTGTTTAAGCTGGGTTATGTGTTATTAAAGCTGTTCTATTGTTGTGGTATTATAGCTGTAACATGACGCTAATTGTTGGGAAGGCTGTAGATAGACCTGTGAAACATCAGAATAACTCTGTTTATATTAGATAACATCACTCAGCTTATTTATTCAGGTTTATTCATGTGTTAATATAGCTGTGTTTGTTGTATCTGTGCTGATCTATGTGTGATCGCCGGTATACTCGATGTTATGACATTGTATTGTAACTGTGTGTGTTTTTTTTAGAGCTGTTACTCCACTCATTCTTTTAGCCGCCTTCCTATGTTATAATAGTTGTAGTTCCAATACATAATTATATTCAAATATGCATTGAAATCAATGGTTTTCCGTTGTTTCCATCCATCCATTATCTTCCGCTTTATCCTCTATTAGGGTCGCAGGGAGAGACGGGGGAGAGAACGTTTTAGGTGCTGGGCAGATACAGTAGACCCAGGACAGGGTGCCAATCTATCACTGGGGACACACTCATGCACACATACACACTCTATATGGGGCAATTTTGAGAACTCACTTGACTTGATCCATGTTTTTGGACTGTGGGAGGAAACCGGAGAACCCGGAGGAAACTCATGCGGACACGGGGAGAACATGGAAACTCCACCCAGATTTGGATTCGAACCAGGAATCCCTAGCACTGAGAGGAGAACGTGCTAACCACTAAGCCACCGCGTCAAGTCCATGCATCCATTCATTATCTTCCGCTTTATCCTCTATTAGGTTCGCGGGGGGGTTCCCCATGCCCATCATGGGGAGAACATTTCGGGCGCTGGGCAGATAGACCCAGGACAGGGCGCCAATCTATAGCTGGGCACACACTCACTCACACAAACACACTCTATATGGGGCAATTTGGAGAACTCATTTGACTTGATCCATGTTTTTGGACTGTGGGAGGAAACCGGAGAACCCGGAGGAAACCCATGCGGACACGGGGAGAACATGGAAACTCCACCCAGATTGGGATTCGAACCGGGAATCCCTAGCGCTGAGAGGAGAACGTGCTAACCACTAAGCCCCTTTCCGTTGTTTCAGTTCATTAATAAGCTATCATACAAGAGAAAGTGCTGTACAGCACAACCTCAGGTGTGATAGTGCTGATATCCAACAATTCTACAGGCGGGCTGGATTAGTTAACAGTATTACGTTACATCAGATCGTGATCTGCTTGTTTATTTAATCATTTCTTCAGCTCTGCCAACACAAATAGCCCTGCAGTTGGACGGGGACTGGACTTTAGCCAAGAAATACATCAACACTTCCCTGCACACTGGCTTGGCCGTTTGCTCTAAAGACTTCTTTCCTCCCCTTCGTCCTCCCCTACATCCTTTCCCTCCTCTGATGATAATTTATAATTAACTAAATGTTTAAAATAAGTTAATAAGTATAAATAAGTTAATTAATTATGAGGCGCAACACCGTTATCTTTCCAGATCGGCCTCTTTGTATATTGCTGTTCATTACAGTCTAATCAAATTATTAGAAGAGCTATAAAGTGATATAATACATGTACTCTGTCATACTCTACATCAGCACTTCTGTAGTCTCTTTGTTAGCTCAAATTACTTGAGTTATTAGATGAGTGATGTAATAAAGAGACTAATACCAACACACACCGTCCGCTTTCACACATGTGGAGTTCATGCAGTTTAAGGCAATACTGTCAGGACATAATAAACACTAATAACTTCAAATAAAGACGTCACAGCTTAGTGGTTAGGACGTTCGCCTCTCAGCGCTAGGGATTCCCGGTTCGATTCCCCATCTGGGTGGAGTTTCCATGTTCTCCCCGTGTCCATGTGGGTTTCCTCTGGGTTCTCCGGTTTCCTCCCACAGTCCAAAAACATGGATCAAGGTCAATTGAGTTCTTGAAATTGCCCCATATAGAGTGTGTGTGTGTGAGTGTGTGCACAGTGATAAATTGGCGCCCTGTCCTGGGTGTATCTGCCCAGCGCCCGAGACGTTCTACCCTGGATGGGCATGGGGAACCCCACCGCGACCCTAGTAGAGGATAAAGTGGGAGATAATGAATGAATGAATGAACTTCAAATAAAGACGGCATGGTGGCTTAGTGGTTGGCACGTTCTCCTCTCAGCGCTAGGGATTCCCGGTTCGAATCCCCATCTGGGTGGAGTTTCCATGTTCTCCCCGTGTCCATGTGGGTTTCCTCCGGGTTCTCCGGTTTTCTCCCACAGTCCAAAAACATGGATCAAGGTCAATTGAGTTCTTGAAATTGCCCCATATAGAGTGTGTGTGAGTGTGTGCCCAGCGATAGATTGGCGCCCTGTCCTCGGTATATCTGCCCAGCGCCCGAGATGTTCTCCCCTGGATGGACATGGGGAACCCCCCGCGACTCTAATAGAGGATAAAGCGGAAGATAAGGGAACTTCAAATAAAGGGCTTTGAAGAAGGTCCACATCCTGCCATACATGAGGAGGCGCTATTCTCACTCTATACTAAGTGCAGGGTGTTCAAAATTGATGAAAAGTGATCGGTTTTCTACTGTATTTACAGACAGAGGAATTAGTCCTCTACATTTGATCCATTTGCGCAGTGCAACACACACACACACACACACACACACACACACTAAGTGAAGTAAGCACACCTGCCCCGGGTTAGGTGTTTTGATCAAGGGCACTTCAGCCATAGTACTTGGTTTAAGGCTGGTTTCCCAACCACAAGCATACGACTTGCACACAATGCCCCAAGCGAGTGTCCTCTTAACCGCACACAGCACTTATTTACACCCCCTGCGACTGCGTGCCGGCCAGCACATGTTGTGGCTTACTGCATGCCAGCTGATTCATTGTTTAGTGGAAACGGCAGTCTCACAGCCAATCAGAATCAGTCGGATGCCTCGTCCCCACCCCTCTTCCATGTACATAATTTAAAAAATGTAAAAAATCACAGGAAAGCCCCGAGCGCTAATAAAATACTTCAAAAAGTGCACGGTAACTAATCGTGTGGGAGGGGCACCGCTGCACATTTTGGATGTGTGGAGAATGTGAACAATGGCTCGTTACTGGGGGCAATTGGCTTCAGATGCATCAGCAGGTGTGGTGAATCGCAGATGCACCTGAGGCTGATCACATTATTGCTGGGTTTCATGTTACAATGAGTTGAAAAGATTGAATTTTCCACATTATTTTTGCACTGATTCGAAATACAAACCAGATTTTCAGTTGAAGAAATGCTAATTAGAAGCATCCTTACTACCGTTAGGACTTTGGCATGGATTGTGAACGCTTTTTTTGGTTTTCACCAAGTTAAAAAAGTCTTGTGGTCTCAGTCAGTGATTTGTAATCACTATGAAGTCAGTGATCTGGCTGTGTAAGCACTATGAAGCATGCTTGTCGCTTCCACTTTCTCATAGTTTTCCCCTTTTAGGAAGTACTAGAACGGAGTGTCACACACGGGTTGCCAAAAGAATGTCTCGAAAACATAAAATCAACGCTGATGATTTGTATGTGCTAATCGAGACTCGGTTAGCAGCTAACCTCAAGAGTTGAATCCACTCATGACATCACAATGAGAGAACAACACAGGAAACAACAGGCTAAACGGCTGAATCATCAAATAATTGCTTTTTTACTTTAAGGCTTATTAACATCATTTTATATATATTATGTCCATGTTCCCAGTTCCACTTCCTGTAAAGATGGACTTTGTAGTTCTACAATTCCAGACTGTAGTCCATCTGTTTGTGTTCTACAGTACATACTGTGTACGTCCCCTTTACTCTATTCTAATGGTCAGAACCCCAATAGTAGCACCACAGAGCAGGGATTATTTGGTTGGTGTATTATTCCTATCCCAGCAGTGTCACTGAGGTGGAGAAATGAAACTACACTAAAACCCCCTCACCACATCAGTGTCACTGCAGTACTGACGATGATAAACAATCCACCACCCAAATGATACCTGTTCTGTGATGCTCCTGACCAACAGAGAACAGAGAACCAACAGGGGACTAACAACAACAAAGCACTACAGTCTGTAATTATAAAACTACAGTCCATCTATATGATGAGTAGAGGAGATAGATAATAAAGCAAGAAGGGGCGTGTCCAAACTTTTGACTGGTACTCTACATGGGGTGTTGCTATCAATCTGGACATTTGAGGGCCCTTAACCCACATTGGTTCAGGGGTGCTGTATCATAGTTGACCCTGTGCTCTCCTGGGTGTATCTTACAAAAAAGTGTGTGTTTGTGTTGCGTGTGTGTGTGTGTTCTCTATGCAAATCCACATACTTTCTTTGATTACCACAACATTCAACGTCCTTACTCTTTTAGGATCCTGTGGAGGTTCAAATACTCTCTACAACCACCACGTAGCAGCTCAAACCTCTACAGTGATTGGTGGAGAGAGTGATTAGTGCTAACGTGTGCAGGGAAACTTCTATTTTAGGTGCTTGGTGTTTTTCTTTTAGTTAGTTGAACAAAGTTGATAAAATTTTTTTTACAAAAACAATAAGAAGCAACCAATTACATGTAAATTAACGTCTACACAGTTAGAGGGAAACATCATCACAAACACAAACTCAGATAAAGATGCTGGTGGACTACGTGTGTGTGTGTGTGTGTGTATATAATATAGAAACTCATCATATAAATAATGAATGATAAACTGTTTGCTTGTATTTTTACACTGTTTGTTTAATACGCCGTTGTCCAGCAGTTTTATCTGGATCGTGTTTGTACTTGTGGCCCAAACCAGGAAACTCCCTCTACCAGGCTTCCTGTCCGTTTCCTCTTTATACATAACACTCTGCATTAAGTCCAGACCTTTTTACTCAACTTTTGTCAACCAAACTTTGCCCCAGGAATGTTGTTCACTATGCGAGTGAAATCTTGCACACCCACACACCCCCCTCCAAACCCCCCACGTCTTTAGAAACACTTTCATAAGTGTCTCCATGGTCCAAAACGTATTGTCTGTAACTCTCAGGTCACATAATGTTAACTTCTAGATTAGACCAATGGAAACTGCAGTAAAATCCCGATTGTTGTGTTATTGTATTTATAGGATGGTGTTTGGTGTGTTAAAAGGTGTGTACGTGTGTCTGACCCTAGCGCAGCAGTAGATTATGGAATATGTGAGGTGTGGGCACCATGGAATCTCGCTGGGTGTAAAGTGGAAAACTTTGAGTGTGATTTTCAATAGTGGTTCCCAAATGGACACAAGTTAAACAAACTGTCAGCACTGACCCAGGCTTCCTGATTTAAGGACTTGGAGGGTGAGCAGTCAGGGGCCAGGAAAGCGAGAGAGAGAGAGAGAGAGAGCAAGAGAGAGAGAGAGAGAGAGAGAGAGAGAGAGAGAGGGAATTCTTCAGGAAGAGCAGCAGGTTATCAAGTTTCAGCCTTCTGCTTTTCTGGTGCTGAGGTCCGTGCAGCTCTCTTCACGTTACTGTGAAACACCTACAGGTTCCACGCATGTCTAACAGGGCTGGAGCGTTTCTATCGGACTAGTGGTGGTGCAGTCCGAAAGGATGACCTCACTGAACTGATGTCATTCATTTACTACCTTCAGCTTAATCTACTAGGGTTAGGGGTGAAGGGTGGGGGGTTCCCCATGTCCATCCAGGAGAGAACGTTTCGGGCGCTGGGCAGATACACCCAGGACAGAGCGCCAATCTATCACTGGACACACACACATACACTCACACATACATTATATGGGGCAATTTAGAGCATTCTATTTACCCTGAAACTCGAAGGAAACCCACATGGACATTGAGAGAACATGGAAACTCTAAATTGCCCCTTGCTACACTGTAAAATTGTGAAGAAAGCACTCCCACAGTTCAAAAACATGGATCAAGGTAAACTGAATGCTCCAAATTGCCCCATAGAGACTGTGTTTAGGTGTGTGTCTGTGTGAGAGAGTGTGTGCCCACCGATAGATTGGCGTCCTGTCCTGGGTGTATCTGCCCAGTGTTTGAAATGTTCGCGACCCTAGTACAGGATAAAGCAGAAGATAATGGATGGATAGACTATTAGTTTCATTAGCATCGGTCGATATGAAGCATTCCTGGACCACGTCTCCTGCGGCTAGATGGCACTTCCGTGGTGCAGCCTTCACAAAGTGGGTCGAAGCCAAAATAGCCAAGGCCAAGTGTTAAGGGGACTAAAAATGAGATGTTATTGTTTGGACTGTAAGAGCAGCGTTGCAGAAGGAAAAACAAATAATTCACTGCCTTTTCGAGCTTCCTGTTGTGACCCTTAGCACACCCAAGGAAATCCCGATTTAGATATAAGAAGACTCCCATATGGCTATTGCAACGCCAAAACAATACAGAATGGGATAATTACCCAAAAGTTCGGCCTCATTTTTAATGATTTCCTCCACTTCGATGATTATAGCACGGTGGCACATAATAGCATCAAAAGAGTACTTTTCAGACAATAAGTCCTCATGGACCAAAAATACTGTTTCAATGCCATTTCGTGTTGGTCTGCACAAACAGCATGAGAACAGAAAACCCTGGAAGGTCGTGAGAGTAAAGCACAAGTTAAAAAATACATTGTAAAACCCCGGGAGACTTTTATTCTATTAATTTAATAATGTTCCTGTTGACGTATGGAATATTTTATGTGCCCTAAAATCTGGTAAAAGAATCTACAGTACAGCATTTTTTTTTCACAGTCCTAAATATGCCCTCTCAGTTATACAATGCCACTTCTCTTCACCAACCCAGAGACAGGGTTAACAGGGTTACAGTTCAGCCGTTAAACCTGTAGCCTGCTTAAAGTATAGATGGAATTTGCATAGTGCACACATAGTGTAGAAAAACTCCAGCAGCACTGTCAAGAAGGTCCATTCATACCATCGCAGCACACATTAATACAACATCACCCCAACTTCATTGCCACTGCATGGCTGAGATGATCTACCTCCCATATATTAACTCTGTAGGGATCCTAATAAATGGAGAACTCTAAATAGAACTAACGTGAGTTTCCTCCGGGTTCTCCGGTGTCCTTCCACAGTCCAAAAACTTGGATCAAGGTCAATTGAGTTCTCCAAATTGCCCCATATAGAGTGTGTGTGTCTGTGTGAGTGAGTGTGTGCCCAGTGATAGATTAGCGTCCTGTCCTGGGTGTTTCTACCCAGCGCCTGAGACATAAAGAATGTCTCAGAATGTCGTCCCCCCCCGCGACCCTATTAGAGGACAAAGCGAAAGATAATGGATTAAAAAAAAAACCATAACCACAAAGATCTTAAGTATTATGGGACAGAGTTACACAGTGTGTAGCAAATGGACTACAGTCTGTATTTGTAGAACTACAAAGTGCATCTATAGTAAGGTAAGCTGATAAAATGGACAATTACAGTTGTGAGGTCAGCTTAATAAAGCGGCCAGCAAGAGCCCTTTATTTAGAAAAATTAGGTTTCATTCATGGGGCAGCATGTTCTCCTCTCAGCGCTAGGGATTCCCGGTTTGAATCCAAATCTGGGTGGAGTTTCTCCAATTGAGTTCTCCAAATTGCCCCCATATAGAGTGTGTCTGTTTGAGTGAGTGTGTGCCCAGCGATAGATTGGCACCCTGTCCTGGGTGTATCTGCCCAGCACCCGAAACGTTCTCCCCTGGATGGGCATGGGGAACCCCCCCCCCCCGCGACCCTAATAGAGGATAAAGCGGAAGGTAATGGATGGATGGATGGGTTTCATCCACCCAGTTCTGCTCGGGAAACAGATAAACGCTGTTCTGGTAGTACGTAATAAGCGAACGTTTTTCTATTTTCCGTTCACTTTCATCATTGTAGTTTAATGACTTTTGTGGAAACTTTGTGGAAAAACATTTCGGCCATACTTTTCACCAGACGTCTCGGTTATGTCTCCACTTTCTTTGATGACTGAACCATTTGTTTTCTTACTTGAGGGGTCAAAAACCACATGGTTTCAAAGTGTTGCTCGTGCGATGTCATGACACAGCTGAACACACTTGAAGGAGGCTCCTTTTTACCTTCTTTGTGCAACAGATGCATGCAATTAGCGAGCATCCCTCAGACTGCTATGAAATGAAAGGCGTTTCAGCCGGCAGACGCCGCTGACGCTCAGCATGAAGCGCTCACACGGGAAAAAGCTGCAGAAACCCGCACATTGAGGAGACCAGGGAAGCTGGCATCGGGCAGCGGCCGTTTTGTCAGTGCGGATGCCCACATGCCATCAGCCAGCGATTCTGAGAAAGGCACGAGGGAAGGAAAGCAGGAAGGAAGGTTTAAAAGAACGGATGCCACATGTGGCTTTTTAGCGCTATTTATTATTAGCATCGCAAAAACTCCAACATTATCCCAAAATATGTGCTTGAGTTCACAAGCTGTTTGGATTCCATCCATCCATCCATCATCTTCCACTTTATCCTCTACTAAGGTTGTGTGTGTGGGGGGGGGGTTCCATGCATATCCAGGGGAGAACGTTTCGGGCGCTGGGCAGATACACCCAGGACAGGGCGCCAATCTATCGCTGGGCACACACTCACTCAAACAAACACACTCTATATGGGGCAATTTGGAGAACTCAATTGACTTGATCCATGTTTTTGGACTGTGGGAGGAAACCGGAGAACCCGGAGGAAACCCACGCGGACACGGGGAGAACATGGAAACTCCAACCAGATTGGGATACGAACCAGGAATCCCTAGCGCTGAGAGGAGAACATGCTAACCACTAAGCCACCATGCTTCCCTGTTTGGATTCCATCCATTCATCCATTTTCTTCCGCTTTATCCTCTATTAGGGTCACGGGAGGGTTCCCATGCCCATCCAGGGGAGAAAGTTTCGGGCGCTGGGCAGATACACCCAGGACAGGGCGCCATTCTATCGCTGGGCACACACTCACTTACACACACACTCTTTATGGGGCAATTTGGAGCATTCAATTGACTTTATCCATGTTTTTGGACTGTGGGAGGACACCGGAGAAACCAGAGGAAACCGACGCGGACACGGGGAGAACATGGAAACTCCACCCAGATTGGGATACGAACCAGGAATCCCTAGCGCTGAGAGGAGAACATGCTAACCACTAAGCCACCTTGTGTATTAAGCCTGTTTGGATTCCATCATCAGGAAATCATCATTTACACATTTAGAAATGAACCACATTCGGTTCTGAAATGATGGCGGGAACCGAACACAGGTGTCCTTTAGAAGAACAACGAGGGCCGTTTCCCGAGCGAATGGAGAGGTAAAGATAAAGAGCGCTCTTATTGTTTCATCATTCCTGTCTGGACTTCTCAAAAATGGGTTCCTTGCCATTTCACGAAGCCAAGAGTGCCGATGGATCGTTTTCCACATACGAGCCAAATCATGTGGTTTTGATCCCCGTTCCAAGCAGGAAATGTTTGGGGGGGCGAATAAAAGAATCGCATGGCGTCTCGGCCCCTCGGACGTGGTCAGGCAGCCAGGTCCTGATTGAACAAGGAAAACAACAACAAAGCTGTGAACATGTCTGAGATGCTTTGTGGTCGTTGAAATGTGGAGCACCGGGAGAACATGGACCTATGCTGAGTTCCTCTGAATGACTGGAATTCCAACTATTTTTCAGTCTAGTTTTTTTTTTTTTGGTCTTTCTTTCCAACAAATCTTGTTCATCTTATCAGGACTGACTACCTCAGCCAGGGGCAATAAAAATATGTGAAAGAAGACACAGTTCCTTTAGCAGGGTTCTAATGACAGGTCTTTAGAACGTCAATAATATCCATCCATCCAGTATCTTCCACTGAATTCTATACTAGGGTATAGACGGGGAGATCGTCCCAGGACTGGACCCCAATCCATTGCTGGGTACACACTCACACACACACACACACACACACACACACACACACACACACACACACACCATCCATCCATTATTGCGTCGGGGGGGGGGGTGGCTCCCATGCTCGTGTGTGTGGGGGGGGGGGGTGTCACAGTGTTTTAGTGATTAGCATGTTCTCCTCTCAGCACTAGGGATTCCTGGTTTGAATCCCCATCTGGGTGGAGTTTCCATGTTCTCCCCGTGTCCGCGTTGGTTTCCTCCAGGTTCTCCGGTTTCCTCCCACAGTCCAAAAACATGGATCAACTCAATTGAGTTCTCCAAATTGCCCCATATGGAGTGTGTCTGTGTGAGTGAGTGTGTGCCCAGCGATAGATTGGCGCCCTGTCCTGGATGTATCCGAAACGTTCTCCCCTGGATGGGCGTGGGGAACCCCCCGCTACCCTAGTAGAGGACAAAGTGGAAGATAATGGATGGATGGTTGGATTACGCTTTAGTAGAAAGGGCACATTTCTCATCCAGGGCAAAGGGGCAGGTGCTCGAGCACCACTCGGGGTCTATCTCTGCTCGTGCCTGGGTTCTTCAACATAACTGTCATATGAAAGAAATAGTTCACTAAAATGATTCAGAACTTATTTCATTCAGCTTAGCTTCCAAGTCTTTAAACAATTGATGCTGATGGTTTTCCAAATGGAAGGCGGTCTGTGGGAATGCTGTTGTCTGGAGGTTTGCACGGACGCAAACGGCAGTTCGGCCAATCAGATTTCGAGACTGCATCGAAATAACTAAATTAAAGCCAGAAAACCAAGACGGTTCGAGGCAACTGTCTTTAATTGCATGGAGGCAGCGACATAAAAATTAGTACACAACCACTGATGTGGCTTTAAGATGTCATTCTTCATGTGATGTGAGTAAAATCTCTCTGCAATACTGACGGCGACCACAAACCACCAAAAGGGATTCCTGAAAGCTTGTGGTAAACACAGCCTGGTAAATGTAATGCTTGGAGAACCAAAAAGCCTGATAAATCAGTGTCAGGATGCTCCGTAGACAAGTCCCTACGACTCTGTTCTAGAGAGAACGTACAGTAAGACTGTCCATCCCGCTTGTGAGATCGGCAGATATATTATAGCCTTTCACCTTCTTGGAAAACCATGTTCATTATTAGCAAAGGTCGTCACTGTGTGTTATGAGCAGCCAATTGGGACACATGTAAGGCTCGTGAGGGTCTGAGGATGTTCTCATTTCCCCGTTGTGGTCAATGGTTCCTTGATCGTTGGGACTGTTATATTCAACAGGCTTGGATTCCGTCCACTTGCCTTTGGCTTTAAAACAGCGAGTCCTGGCTTAAACAATGGGACATCAGAACACCAGCTGGTTTACCGAGGGAGAATTAAAGTATAATATGTCTGCACCACCAGACTCCTCTGACATACAGTTAGGAAACATTGTGTTGTTATATGACTTTGCTTTTGACTCATGTTTGCAAATCCATCAGTATTACTGATTATAGCGTTACATTTTTTGGGACAACCTTATAACTAACATACAGTAGCAGTCAAAAGTTTGGACACATCCTCTTCCTTCTATCCATCCATTATCTTCTGCTTTATCCTTTACTAGGGTCGCACGGGGGGGTTCCCTATGCCCATCCAGGAGAGAATGTTTTGGGCTCTGGGCAGATAGACCCAGGACAGGACACCAATCTATCGCTGGGCGCACACTCACTTACACAGACACACTCTATATGGGGGAATTTGGAGAATTCAATTGACCCTGATCCATGTGTTTGGTCTGTGGGAGGAAACCGGAGAACCCGATGAAACCCATATGGACACGTGGAGAACATGGAAACTCCCCCCAGATTGGGATTAGAACCGGGAGAACATGAGAACATGCTAACCACTAAACCACCGTGCCCACCATCCCCTTCCTGCCCCCTTCCTTTATTTTTTCTATTTAATATATAGATGGACTTTGTAGTTTTACAGTTAATGGTAATAAACAAAACTCATTACTGAAGCACACAGACAAAGCAAGGGACACACATGGCTCTGCTGTGGACAAAATATGGACACCAATGTTTTCCAAATCATGAAAAACTCCTTTTATTTAGTTATTTACATGAGAGTACACAAAATACTCTTTAAAATGTATAATAATTAAATGTGTGAAATAAAACTAACATAATTTTTTTTTTTTCCTCAGGATTTGACTGACTGACAGTCGAGAACCATGTATTGGATACTCACATATCTGATATTAGGCACGACCTGTACGGTATGTACATTTACTCATCTAATCTCATTATCCTGTCCACTTAATCCCCTACTAGGGTCATGTGGGGGGGAGGGGGACATATCCATCCAGGGGAGAATGTTTCAGGCACTGGGAAAATTATACACCCGGGACAGGGCACCAATACATCACTGTCACTGTCATCTGTCACTCACACAGACACCCACAAACTATCCATCCATCCATCCATCCATTATCTTCCACTTTATCGTCTACTAGGACCGAAGGGGGGTTTCCCATGTCCATCCAGGGGAGAACGTTTCGGGCGCTGGGCAGATACACCCAGGACAGAACACCAAACTATCACTGGGCACACACTCACTCACACAGACACACTCTATTTGGGGCAATTTGGCCCATCCAGGGGAGAACATTTTGGGCGCTGGGCAGCTACACCCAGTACAGGGCACCAATCTATAACTGGACACACACTCACTCACTCACACAAACACACTCTATATGGGGCAATTTGGAGAATTTAACTGACCTTGATCCATGTTTTTGGACTGTGGGAGGAAACCGGAGAACACGGAGGAATCCCACGCGGACACGGAGAGAACATGGAAACTCCACCCAGATTGGCATTCGAACTGGGAATCCCTAGTCCTGACAGGAGAACATGCTAACCACTAAGCCACCGTACCCCCCCCCCCCCCAAACTATATAAGAGCACTTTAGAACAGGCAGTTTACGCTGAGTCCATGTTATTGGACTGTGGGAGGAAACCAGAAAACCCAGAGAAAATTCAGATGAAAATGGAGAGAACATGAAAACTCCACCCAGATCGGGATTTGAACCTGAATTTCCAGCGCTGAGAGGCGGATGTGCTGACCACTACACCACCCTGTCAATACACTGTATTTACACATTTTGTTTAACATCTGTTCTATTTATTATTATTTAATTCCTCGTCTATGTCCAACGCTTTAGATATGTGTGATGGCTGAGAGTGCAGGAAATGACACCAAACAATCGGGGAATGATTTCCATATGAGCGTCAGTATTTTGACAGCGCAGTACGAGTGCTATCAAAAGATTACAAAAGACACCAATCGTGTTCGAAAAGGTAAGAGACGTATACACTTATATATATCTTTCCATCCTCAGACCCTCACGTATATATATCTTTCCATTTGGCATGTTCACCATGTTCTATTTATGTAAATCAGAATCAGAATATCTTTATTGTCATTATACCAGGTATAACGAAATTAAGGTGCCATACTTTTCGGTGTCACCTACTTAAATTTACACAGATAAAGAGATTTAAAAGAGTACACTATAATTTACAATTTACAAAACATTTTGAAAGAAAGAAAGAATTGATTTACATGAGTGTATAAAAATGTACAACCTGATTGAATTTGTATTTATATATTGCACGTTTTTTCATTGCACGTTCAAAAATTGCACGTTCAAAAGTGAATTTGACTGTAAAAAATTTACAACAGCATTTATGTGTCCTGACAGTTCGTTAATATCGTTTACTGTGTGTAAGGACCAGCAGATCTGCGGCTAATACAATAAGAACAACTTAAAGTGTATGTTTGGTTTGACACGAAACGAGACTGACTCATTGGAATGTCATTGTCTTTTCGGCGGGGCGTGTCGGACACCACGCACGGTTCATCATGCACACAACCATGTTCCCAACTGTGGCTCAGCTCCAGTCACTTCCAAGCAGACGATTGTTCAACAATGTGGGATTTTCCACAAAGTATCGTAGCTAAATTTAAAAAATCAGCATCAATCAGACGGATCTTAAAGGAGAACAGGTCGAACTACAGCTCAGAGATTATATACAGTACATACTATGTGTGACTATGTTTGCACAGGACCCAGATCAGTTTGCAGGTGTTTTTGGATAATGATCTGAGATGAACCCATTTTGTGGGACGATAGTTAAGATACTAATGTTAATACCCATCCATCCATTATCTTCCGCTTCATCCTCTACTAGGGTCGCAGGGGGGGGGGGGGGGTTCCCATGCCCATCCAGGGGAGAACGTTTCAGGCGTTGGACAGATACACCCAGGACAGGGCGCCAACCTATCACTGGGCACACACTCACTCACTCAGACACACTCTATTTGGGGCAATTTGAAGAACTCGATTGACCTTGATCCATGTTTTTGGACTGTGAGAGAAAACCGGAGAACCAGGAGAAAACCCACATGGACACGGGGAGAACATGGAAACTCCACCCAGATTGGGATTCGAACTGGGAATCACTAGCGCAGAGAGGCGAACGTGCTAACCACTAAGCCACCGTGCCGCCCTAATGTTAATACAATGTGTTTATTAAGTCTAATGTACAGTATCAGTCCAAAGTTCCAAAACACCTCCTTTTGTTCCATGTTCTCAGTTCCACTTTAAACTGTAAAGATGAACTTTGTAGTTTTATAATTCCAGACTGTAGTCCATCTGTGTTCTTTGTTGTTGTTAGTCCCCTGTTGGTTCTCTGTTCTCTATTGGTCAGGAGCATCACAGAACAGGTATCATTTGGGTGGTGGATTGTTTATTGTCAGTTCTGCAGTGACACTGATGTGGTGAGGGGGTTTTAGTGTAGTTTCATTTCTCCACCTCAGTGACACTGCTGGGATAGGAATAATGCACCAACCAAATAACCCCTGCTCTGTGGTGCTACTATTGGGGTTCTGACCATTACAACAGAGTAAAGGGGACGTACACAGTATGTACTGTAGAACACAAACAGATGGACTACAGTCTGGAATTGTAGAACTACAAAGTCCATCTTTACAGGAAGTAGAACTGAGAACATAGAACAAAAAGGAGGTGTTTTTGAACAGTCTCTATGAAAAGTCAATGTCAGGTCCCTTAAATGCATGAAATTAAAATGTGTGTGTGTGTGTGTGTGTGTGTGTGTGTGTGTGTGTGTGTGTGTGTGTGTGTGTGTGTGTGTGTGTGTGTGTGTTATGCAGCTGGGCCAATGTGTAACCGTACGTGGGATGGCTGGCTGTGCTGGGATGACCACGAGGCCGGAGTCACCGCAGATCAAAACTGTCCTGAATATTTTATGGATTTTGATCCAACAGGTAAATAAATATTGTGGTACATTTTCTAATATAATTTCTGATAAAGTGTATTTTAAATAAATTCCATTACACCTTTATTTAACATATAAACATATAGCATGTATACATGAACATGTTTGAAATGTCTATAATTGAAATCTATAAATACAACCTATGTAATCTATAATTTACTCTGCTACTGTTATCTGATTGGCTACTGTAGAGCAATATTTCCTCTCATCTGCATGAAGTTGAGAAATCCTTTCACTGCCTGTTTCTTTTCCCTTATGGACACACAGGCTATTGCACAAGATCTTGACTTTAGAGCAAAGGCTCAGTTAACTTCAGTGGAGATGAATCACCAGCTGTCCAATCTTTTGAATGTTGTTTATAGAATGATAACACGGTGTATAACCTATCACTGTCACTCAAACGTACAGTAACACGTGTGTTTTAACATGGATGTAAGTCAACTTGACATCTGAAAACACATCTCTTTCATAAACACCTTATGTAAAAATAAAAAAATAATAATAATAAAAAAAAAATTCTTTAAGATTCAAGAAAATGTTTTTATCATTTATATCACATGTGGTGCATGAGACAAAAATGAAATTATGGGTCACGGACCCCGTTTACCATGTTCTTTCAAAGTTAGAACTTAATTTTAAATTTTAAAGAAGAAAATGAGATAAAAATACAGTACAGATATGTAAAATATAATAGAATATATAACAATGAATATATATAATATAGAATATACAACTACGACTATAAATATAATATAGAATATTCAACTATAACTATATATGGGTTCCCCATGCCCATCTAGGGGAGAATGTTTCGGGCGCTGGGCAGATACACCCAGGACAGGGTGCCAATCTGTCACTGGGCACACACTCAGTCACACAGACACGCACGCATACACACTCCATATGGGGCAATTTGGAGAACTCAATTGACTTTATACATGTTTTTGGACTGTGGGAGGAAACCGGAGAACCCGGAGGAAACCCACGCAGACACAGGGAGAACATGGAAACTCCACCCAGATGGGGATTCGAACCGGGAATCCCTAGTGCTGAGGGGCGAACATGCTAACCACTAAGCCACCGTGTATGTATATATATATATATATATATATATATATATATATATATATATATATATATATATATATATATATATATATATATATATATATATATATATATATATATATATATATATGTATATGTATATATATATATATATATATATATATATATATATATATATATATATATATATATATATATAAAATGTAGTATACATTAGAAATATAAATATAGAAAATAAATATAGCAGCATATAAAATGTTAGATGTAGCAGAAACTATGTATATGAGTATAAATGGTACATGTAAGATGAGGTAGATGTTGAGGTGGGGGGGGTGTAGGATAGGTTCAGATTTGAAAATTCTACAGTGTAGCTGGGTTTTTCCATAACTACTGACTTATGTTGTTCTCATTTGTATTCATTTTGGATGAAAGTGATATGAATCCTCAAGCTTCAGGTGGATTGATTCAGCCAAACAACTGAACCACTAAAAACCATCAAAACACCCTGGACAGACCTCCATTCCAACACAAACACAAACACATTCACACCTGGAGGCAATTTAAATGCAGCCATGCAAACGTCACAACCCAGGACAACCCAGAGACAACAGCAAAATTCACCAAGCCACTGTGCTACCTGAAATAAATGTGTTTGTATGTTATTTCTTTAGAACTGGCAACAAAAATCTGTACCGATGATGGACACTGGTTTGTTCATCCTCAAAGCAATAGAACCTGGACAAATTATACAGCGTGCTTTGGAGAGAACACTGTCAAACGTGGGATGGTAAGGGTTTTTTGGGGTTTTTTTCTTTTTTTTTTTTTAAGTTTTTAATAGCAGAATTTATGTTGACACCTCATCTTGTTAAGTACAGGTACCATAGTTATAACTTTCATGATGTTGCATAAAGAGATTATTTTATTAATTATATGAATTCAGGAGATGATTTATACTGTTACACTAATGGTTTGGTGTCCACATATATCTGACCAGATAATGTATTTTATATATCTACTACCAACTTGGTGTGTGTGTATAAAAAAAAAAACTGACAGGTTTTCCCCCTTAGTAATAAGATTCATTTCCTTCTGAAAGTTAAACTAGATTAAACATGGTTGTTATGTTCTTCTCGTTTAGGCAGCGATTAATCTGTATTATTTGGTCCTGACTGGTCAAGTTCTGTCATTATTATCTTTACTTGCGTCACTGGCAATATTCTTCTATTTCAAGTAAGTTTGAAGATTTTTTTCTCTTTATGTCGTCTTCATATAATTGGCCGACATAACATAAAAAACAGAGCAACGTTACAGCGTTAATTCTAATTACATCATAAATATTTCTAACTGCAGGAGTTTGAGCTGCCAGAGGATCACTCTCCATAAAAACCTGTTCTCTGCATTCGCCCTGAATTCAGTTCTCATGATTATTTGGTTCACTTCAATTGTCAGCAATCAAGAGTTACTACAAGCGAACCCTGTAAGTGAGCTTTATTTTTACATCCTCTGATTCTCTGAAATGTTTGAGCCCTGATCTCTGTGGATTTGGAATATACAGGATGGTTGGTGCATTATTTAAATTAGCTTTGTAGAATTACTAGCTCTTTGAATAATCAAGCAAACTGTAAAAAATGTTCTGTTTTTAAATCCACACAGTGTTTTTTAATTGTAAGTTTCACTCAAAGTGACAATTAGCTCAACTCGATGGTTGGGGTCAGAACACAGTGCTGGCCATACAGCCCTCCTGGTGCAATGAGAGTTAAGGGCCTTGCTCAAGGATCCACATCCACCACCCAAACATGACCTACTTTGTGGTTCTGTGAGGGGTAACTGGTTACTAAAGAACAGCATACTGAGGACTATCAAAGTATGTTAAGAAACTACAGACTCCAGTTCTTAATTGTGCAACTACAGAGTGCATATACTGTACAGTACCGGTTAAAAATTTGGACATGCCCCCATCTTGCTCCTTTGTCTGTTTCCTCCACTTACAATATAAATGGACATTGTAGTTTTACAATTACAGAGTGTTAGTCCCCTGTTGGTTCTCTGTTCTCTATTCAGCATATCAGAGAACAGGTATCATTTGGGTGGTGGATTGTGTATTGTCAGTTCTGCAGTGACACTGATGTGGTGAGGGGGGTTTTAGTGTAGTTTCATTTCTCCACCTCAGTGACACTTCTGGGATAGGAATAATGCACCAACCAAATAATCCCCCCTCTGTGGTGCTACTATTGGGGTTCTGATCATTAGAGAACAGAGTAAACACAGTATGTACTGTAGAACACAAACAGATGAACTACAGTCTGGAATTGTAGAACTACAAAGTCCATCTTTACAGGAAGTGGAACTGAGAACATGGACAATAAGTGGAGCAAAAAGGAGGTTTGCCCCTCAACAAAAAAGTGTAATAACAAATAAGTGTATGTAATGAGGTAAATAAGGCTAGAACTGTTATACTGCATCATGTATTACATACAGATGCAACACACGTATTATGGTCTTGCTTTAAAGATCAGCGGTTTCACTTTCCTGGGATTCAAACTCAGAAACCTTAGAAGATAAAGCTACTCTTTGTAATTTGATGTGCAGTGTAAATAAGCATCACTAACAGTTACGTTAAAGCCACACAACTTAAATGTATGTTTTAAATGTATGACACCTCAATCAGTTTCTTTCTTTGTGTCCAGGTAAGCTGTAAAGTCGTGACCTTCATTCACTTATATATTATGGGCTGTATGTACTTCTGGATGCTCTGTGAGGGAATCTATTTACACACGCTTATCGTCGTGGCCGTATTTGCTGAGAAACAGGACCTTAGGTGGTATTATCTGCTGGGCTGGGGTAAGTGGATCAACTGCACAGCAAAATAAAGCAAGACAGTCTTTTTGTCTTATTCATTAGATCCTAGTTTAGATATTTTGGGGGGGAATACGGCATAATGTTTGATTGATTAAGCAATAAACTTAGGTAAAGTGTTGATTTTTGAGGATTTGGGCTTTGAAAGGGTTCGATACAAGCATACAGTGCATGATTACAGTCTGTGTACAGAGGCAGGAGTTAAAGAGACTTATGTGCTTTTACTTTTTCAGGATTTCCCATCATCCCTGCGATGATACATATTATTGCAAGAAGCTACTACTACAATGACAAGTGAGTGCAAATGTACAGCTGATTCTAAGGAAAGCGCTGATGCGGAATTGTTAGATGTTTGAAAGTTCAATAGAGCAATGTGTAACATGCCATTCATATACGGTTCCGCCAAGTACTATGGCTAAAGTGCCCTTGAGCAAGGGACCTAACCCCAATTTTTTACAAGGCTGCCCATTGATCCGGGCATGTGTGCTCACTTCACTGTGTGTGTGTGTGTGTGCGTGACTTAAATCCCATTTCTTTCCCAGTCTAATGCTCAGTTTTCACTTCAGCAAGTTGGCTTGACCACCTCTACATGCCAAAATGTATCAGGTTGCAGCCATGTGATTGTTAACAAATAATTAAACAGGTGTACCTAATTAAGTGGCCAGTAAATGTATCCATATATGTTCATAATTCGTTCCTTAAATCTGATTGGCTACACTGTTTTCAGTCGTGACATTATTAACAATAGCACATATTCACATTCGTATCAATGTGTGATATACAATACATCATTTAAAATTATGTAGCATTAATGAAAATACAGATTAATATAAACAGCAAGCCCAAACCTGGATCTTGTTACTCAGCAATCAAGGTTCACTTTAAAACCAGATTAGGTTACATCTCAGATTATTAACAATTGTTTTAAAAAATACATTCAAAAACTTAAACAGATTTTTTTTATTATAGTGTTTTTATAAAAGCAATAAGGCACTCAAGCTTGTGTATTATTGTGAATAAATCATGAGAAAATGGTGTCGCTGTTGTTTGCTATACGCCGGGTCTAACAACACGTCTTTAATGTAATTTAATTTATTTAAAGTAATGCATTCCCTCTCGTACCTTATTTCTTTATCCATCCATCCATTATCTTCGTTCTCCCCATGCCCATATAGGGGAGAAAGTCTCGGGCACTGGGCAGATACACCGAGGACAGGGCACCAATCTATCGCTGAGCACACACTCACTCACACAAACACACTCTATATGGGGCAATTTGGAGAATTCAATTGATCTTGATCCATGTTTTTGGACTGTGGGAGGAAACCAGAGATCCCAGAGGAAATTTACGCAGACACGGGGAGAACATGGAAACTCCACCCAGGTTGGGATTCAAACCCGGAATCCCTAGTGCTGAGAGGCGAACATGCTAACTACTAAGCCACCGTGCCACCCTTAATGTAATTTAATCTATTCAAAATAATGCATGGCCTCCCGTACCTTATTTCTTTAATAAAATAAAATAATTAAATTAAATTGTGTGCAAGCGGCACGGTGGTTAGCACGTTCGCCTCTCAGCGCTAGGGATCCCCGGTTCAAATCCCCATCTGGGTGGAGTTTCCATGTTCTCCCTGTGTCCGTGTGGGTTTCCTCCGGGTTTTCCGGTTTTCTCCCACAGTCCAAAACCATGGATCAAGTCAATTGAGTTCTCCAAATTGCCCCATATAGAGTGTGCATGTGTGCATGTCTGTGTGGGTGAGTGTGTGCCCAGCGATGGATTGGCGCCCTGTCCTGGGTGTATCTGCCCCGAAACTTTCTCCGGTTTCCTCCGGGTTCTCCGGTTTCCTCCCACAGTCCAAAAACATGGATCAAGTCAATTGAATTCTCAAAATTGCCCCATATAGAGTGTGTCTGTGTGAGTGAGTGTGTGCCCAGCGATGGATTGGCGCCCTGTCCTGGGTGTATCTGCCCAGCGCCCGAAACGTTCTCCCCTGGATGGGGGGAACCCCACCGCGACCCTAATAGAGGATAAAGCGGGAGATAATGAATAAATGAAAATTGTGTGCATTATTGCAGTGTGTTCTTTCTAAAAATCGTATCATTAAAAAGAAAATATATATACTTCAAGCACTACTGTGTTTTACTATAGTATTATAACAGCTAACACTGTCAAATTTCCGTCTCATTGTGTCTCTGCTCTAGTTGCTGGATCAGTGCAGAAACAGCTCTGCTTTATATTATTCATGGACCGGTGTGTGCAGCATTAGTGGTAAGTTCACTCTGTTCAGGTCTTTCTGTTTTTTTTCTCTTATTTAAACCAGTGTGTGCTCTTACTACATTTAACCAAAGTTAAAGGATGAAGGCACATCACGTCCCATTTCATATTGTAATACTAAACAGACACACACACACACACACACACACACACATACACACTGCCTGTAAGCAGTTTGCTTTACATGGTCCCTTTGTAATTGGTAACAGAAGACAAATTTCCAATATTTGTTCTTTTTTGCCACATGATGTTCATGTCATCTCATTATCTTCCACTTTATCCTCTACTAAGGTCGCAGGGGGGTTGGGGTAGGGTGGGTTCCTTAAGCCCATCCAGGTTAGAACGTTTTGGGAACTGGGCAGATACATCCAGGACAGGGCGCCAAACTATCACTCACTCATATAGACACACGTACTCTATAGGGGCAATTTAGAGCAGACAATTAACATTTCCTCTCACAGAACACACAAAAACATGGATCAAGTTCAATTGAATTCTCCAAATTGCCCCATATAGAGTGTGTTTGTGTGTGTGTGTGTGTGAGTGTGCCCAGTGATAGATAGGCACCCTGTCCTGGGTGTATCTGCCCAACGCCCGAGACGTTCTCCCCTGGATGGGCATGGGGAACCCCCTCAGCGACCCTAATAGAGGATAAAGCGGAAGATAATGGATGGATGGATATAGGGGTGGTTTAAAAAAAAATTTTTTCTTTTTTGTTTGTTTCCATATTTCTATTTATCAGTAGAATTATCAGCGGCACAGTGGCTTAGTGGTTAGCACGTTCGCCTCTCAGCGCTAGGGATTCCCGGTTCGAATCCCCATCTGGGTGGAGTTTCCATTTTCTCCCCGTGTCCGCGTGGCTTTCCTCCGGGTTCTCCGGTTTCTTCCCACAGTCCAAAAACATGGATCAAGTTAATTGAGTTCTCTAAATTGCCCCATATAGAGTGTGTCTGTGTGAGTGAGTGTGTGCCCAGCGATGGATTGGCGCCCTGTCCTGGGTGTGTCTGCCCAGCGCCCGAGACGTTCTCCCCTGGATGGGCATGGGGAACCCCACCGCGACCCTAATAGAGGATAAAGCGGGAGATAATGAATGAATGAATTATCATTTTTGTCTGAACAGCCCGAAATGCTGCAGTTCTTATTTATATTTTAATAAACTCTAACATGCTACTTATGTTTCTCTCTTTAGGTGAATCTCTTCTTCCTCTTGAACATCGTGCGAGTGTTGATCACTAAACTGAAGGTGACCCACCAGGCTGAGACCAGTCTCTACATGAAGGCAGTGAGAGCCACTCTGATTCTGGTTCCTCTTCTGGGCATCCAGTTTGTTCTGCTGGCTTATAAACCAGAGGAGCGTTATACCTCCGAGCCCTATCAGTACATGATAACCATTCTAATGAACTATCAGGTGAGACATGTCAAAATTGTTTAATCAAACAACTGGGGTTTTCACTGTTATACAATACATCATTTAAAATTATGTAACATTAATGAAAATCCATCCATCCATTATCTTCCGCTTTATCTTCTATTAGGGTCACTTGGGGGTTCCCCATGCCCATCCAGGGGAGAAAGTTTCGGGGCAGATACACCCAGGACAGGGCGCCAATCCATGGCTGGGCACACACTCACCCACACAGACACGCACACATGCACACTCTATATTGGGCAATGTGGAGAACTCAATTGACTTGATCCACGGTTTTGGACTGTGGGAGAAAACCGGAAAACCCGGAGGAAACCCACACGGACACAGGGAGAACATGGAAACTCCACCCAGATGGGGATTTGAACTGGGAATCCCTAGTGCTGAGAGGAGAACATGCTAACCACTAAGCCACCGTGCCGCCTAATGAGAATACAGATTAATATAAACAGCAAGCCCATTCCTGATGAGCACTAAAACTGCATCTTGTTACTCAGCAATCAAGGTTCACTTAAAAAAACAGATTAGGTTACACACACACAGGGCTCCAACACGCACTATATGGGGGCAATTTAGATAGAGGCAATTTAGAGCAGCCAAATTATTTTTGGAACTGTGGAAGGAAACCGGAGAACTCAGAAAAACCCATGTGGACACAGGGAGAACACAGAAACTCCAAACAGATCGATACCTCATCTCATTATCTGCCCCTTAATCCTCTACCAGAGTCACAGGGAGGGGGGAGTTCTCCCCCATTTAGGGGAGAATGTTTTGGGCGCTGGGCAGATACACCCAGGACAGGATGGCAATTTATCATTGGGCACACACTCACACTTACACACACATTATACTGGGGCAATTAATAGTGGCAATTTAGAGCATATCCATACTCATTTGCTCATACTGCTTTGCTGATTGAACAGGTGATCCAAACTAATAATGGTAACTAATAAATCTAATAAAAAGTCTCTGGTAATACACAGTTTTTTGACACAGTTTACCTGTCAATGTCTTGCGTGTTGCATGATGTTAAGTTCATCAGATTGACCTTTGTGCTCTTTGAATATTCCACAGGGTCTGCTGGTGGCCACCATCTTCTGCTTTTTTAATGGAGAGGTGAGTTATTAGAGAAGTGTTTTACTTTATAGCAACCTGGTTAATAATGAATCACTGGTTCTAGTGCATGGGTTCACTTTGACTAATAATAGTAATAACAATAAGGTCATGGGTTCTCTGGTAAGGCAGCCAACGCACCTTTATGTGTGGAGTCTGTTTGCCCTCTTCACGTCTGCATGGGTTTCCTCTGGAGTTGAGTTGACTTCCTCTGGAGTTGACCCTCTGTGACTGTGTCAGTTAGAACAGTTCCTGCAGAACAAACAGCAAATACAATACTGTTCAAGCATCGAAATATCCATCCATCCATTATCTTCCGCTTCATCCTCTACTTGGGTCGCGGTGGGGTTCCCCATGCCCATCCAGGGGAGAACGTTTCGGGTGCTGGGCAGATACACCCAGGACAGGGTGCCAATCTATCGCTAGGCACACACTCACTCACACAGACACACACACACACACACATACACACTCTATAGGGGCAATTTGGAGAATTGCCCCTATAGAGTGTCCCCAGCAAAGGATTGGCGCTCTGTCCTGGTATATCTGTGTAGCAGCCAAAACATCTTCCACCCCCACCCTGAGACCCTTGTAGAGGATTAAGTGGAAGATACTGAGATGAGATATCTTTTTTCTGGTTTTAGGTCCAGAGTGTGTTATGGCGCCACTGGAACCAGTACCGCATTCAATTCGGGAGCACCTTTGCCAACAGAGACGCTCTGCGCTCCACATCCTGTGCCTCTTCCTCCATGACCGAGGTCCACCGCTGCTACAGCATTGACAGTCACATGGAGACAATGAACGGCAAGAGTTTCCACAATATGGATGCCACCATCCTCCGCTCTGATAACATTTACATGTGAGATGGGCCTCGTTACCTGACCGAACCGAGATTGCTTTACTTTGATGATATGGAAACGTTTTTCCACCCGAAAGGCTTTTGTTCAAACCAAATTACAACAATAGACCTTGTGATTTATTGGGGAAGATGGGATTGCGGACCGAAAAAATAACAAAGAGCACAGATGGGGGCTAGAACCTACATGACTGATGAATGAACGCTGATGAAAGCGCTATCCGTTGGCTGAGGTTCCGCGCTTAAACAGGACAGCATGTGGGATTAGCAACACACAAGAGACTTTACAAGAACTACGATCTGGATTACATTCCCGCTGGCTACGAGAGGACATTTTGTGAGATTCAGGAGAGGTTTCTATACTGGGTGTGTTGATTATGAAACTCCATCTGTTCTTTGTTGTGTTGCTGCACTTATTGCTTTGAAATGCAATGTTTTTTGGATGAAGGGGCCCTCATTCTATTATACGAAAAAGTATGATGAGGAGAAAAAAGTCGGACCAACATCCAGCCATTGCCTTCAATTATGGAACAGTTTAAATGCTCTGGTAACAACTTACAAACTGACTGGTTTTCATTCAATACACAACCACAATAATGTACACACCCTTTAAACCATCATCCATACTGAAAGGATTTATAAACTTCACAGCTATTAAACGTTCAGTCTGGGAAATATTATAGGACGCATTTGTTGTAATTGTTTAAGTCAAGTTCTCGAAGCGAAATGATAGAAGGTCTTGATGTACACACTAACAGACATACAAACTGTACGTCTTACCTGCTGGTATCAGTTCTGAGCATGTTCTCCCTTCACGAATGACACTCGTCAACTTCAAAAAGGCCACACCTCCATTATGCTCCAATTAATGTCACTTTTTTAGTAGTTCTACAATTCCATTCTGTAGTCCATCTGTTTGTGTTCTACAGTACATACTGTATACGTCCCCTTTACTCTGTTCTAATGGTCAGGACCCCAATAGTAGCACCACAGAGCAGGGGTTATTTGGTTGGTGTATTATTCCTATCCCAGCAGTGTCACTGAGGTGGAGAAATGAAACTACACTAAAACCCCCTCACCACATCAGTGTCACTGCAGAACTGACAATAAACAATCCACCACCCAAATGATACCTGTTCTGTGATGCTCCTGACCAACAGAGAACAGAGAACCAACAGCAGACTAACAACAACAAAGAACACAGATGGACTACAGTCAGTAATTATAAAACTACAAAGTCCATCTATGTGATAAGTAGAGGAAATGGAGCAAGAACGGGACGTGTCCAAACTAATATATATATTATATACAGTATATATATATTAGTTAGGATTTAAACCCTGAGTCCAGCACATTTGCCAATGTGGTTCCATCCAATATGATATTATGGCTGACCCTGTGTTCTAACCCCAACAATGAAGATTATATATTATATATATATTATTGCAGACGCTTTTATCAAAAGCAAATTTTGTTTATATGTTTTGTTTATATATATTATATATATATCCTCATTGCTCCAGGGATGCTGTGGTCAATCCTGTGCTCAATTTGTAAGTTGTTTTGGCAAAAGGTGTCTGCTAAATTTAAATGTATAATTTCATTATTATTATTATTACCTCCCTTATATTAGGTAAATACGTATCACCTTAAAAAAGCATTACCATGTGTATCAGTCGAAGTTGACTAAATGTTTATTGGCAACTATAAAGTTAAGTGGCAGAGTTCATGTGTTTTAATGTCTTGGCCAAATTTATTTAAGAAATCTTTTAATGCTACAGCTTTATGACATTTGTTCAGTCTGACAGTGAAACTTCTGATATAAAAGAGCTGGACTGACCCACATAGAACCCTAATGTTCACCTTGATCAGCACCTTCTAACCCACCATTATCACATAACCTCAGTCTAGTGCTCTCATGAGTAACATAAGTGACACATCAATGTTGATAGATTTAACAGACACCTGAGTGCACTGAACTCTAACATCTTATTCAGCAGGACTGAATGATCAACTGCACGGAAGCTTTCAGTCCATACTGCACACCAACTGCACACCAGCACATGCTTTTTTATTTGAAAAGTCGTTTTCTTGATCGTTACATTGACCAGAACTAAGTTTGGAGACAAAACAAATGCCAAACTTGGCTACATTAATAGTTTGGATACTTTCGCTAGTAAAGCACAACACAAACAGATTCATCCTGCAAACATTTTTTTTTTGCATATAGAGAATTTGTTGCACAAACCAAACTGAAAAAGAGGAAGTCACTCCATGTGATCCTTGGGGGCGGCACAGTGGCTTAGTGGTTAGCATGTTCTCCTCTCAGCACTAGGGATTCCCGGTTCGAATCCAATCTGGGTGGAGTTTCCATGTTCTCCCCGTGTCCGCGTGGGTTTCCTCCGGGTTCTCCGGTTTCCTCCCACAGCCAAAAACATGGATCAAGGTCAATTGAATTCTCCAAATTGTCCCATATAGAGTGTATTTGATGAATAAATCAATAAAAAAAAATCCCAATTAACTAATTAGTGAAAATCTGGGTGGAGTTTCCATGTTCTCCCCGTGTCTGCGTGGGTTTCCTCCAGGTTCTCCGGTTTCCTCCCACAGTCCACTCCCATGGATCAAGTCAATTGAGTTCTCCAAATTGCCCCATATAGAGTGTAAATGTGTGTGTGTGTGTGTGAGTGAGTGTGTGCCCAGCGATGGATTGGCGCCCTGTCCTGGGTGTATCTGCCCAGCGCCCGAAACGTTCTCCCCTGGATGGGCATGGGGAACCCCACCGCGACCCTAATAGAGGATAAAGCGGGAGATAATGAATGAATGAATAATTAGTGGAAATGAATGAATTTTGTTTTCTATGGATAAATTGCCCATTTTCTACTAAATTTTCTTTTTCACAAGCAGAATTAATTGAGGATAAAGTAATTTAACACGATATAGGGGTGGTTTTTAAAAAATGATTTTTAAAAATATTTTGCTTGTTTTATTTTGGAAAATAAATTTTTATTTAACTAACTAGGTGGGAAAAAATAAAACTTCAAACAAAACGACTTCCACATCAACTAAATTCCAACTAAACTAAAGTTTCCTCTGCGCACAATAGCACTAATCACTTTCTCCACCAATCACTGTGTTGCTGCTCGAACCACGGAGAAGTGGTGAGACATCTTGGGCCACTTCTTGATGGCTTTACAGAGTATATAAACCTCCACAGGGTTCTAAAGAGTAAGGATGCCAAATGCCGTGGTAATCAAAGCAACGGTGTGGATTTATATAGGGAACACACACACACACACACACACACACACACACACACACACACACCCCGATTTATAGAATATATATGCTTAAAAGCAAAGTCTGTATACACCATACAAATATTTCATGTCTGGAACATACAGATGCTTTTTCACCCCAGTCGCAGGGCATTTACTGTGTATCTACATTTCAGATGCTGGAAGAAAAGAAACTACTCACATTGTAAAACATATATTTCTTTGTCTCATTTGTCTCGATGTGTCTCATAGATGATGTCATAGTGACTGTATTTTTACCTGGTGAGTAGTACGTTTAGAGTTTTATTTCATTTACAGAGACATGCTGTGTATATTCCGTCGCTGTTACTGGAACAGGAGCATCATTCCATTCTGACTCAAGTGTTTCATTGTTATCGCGTTTAATATTATTAAGGTTTTCAAATTTGTCCGAAATATGTTTGGTGGAACAGGAGATTCCATTCGCCGGCGTTCACGTGATCATGTTGCCCTTTTCTAGTGACAAATTGTATTCTTTTAAATTATTGTAATTGTATTTATAGGCAAATATACTAAAGTACATACTCCAGATATCTGTGCAAAGTTTATTTCTTTGAACAACATTCAAAAGAATAGAGGAAATTGTGCCTTCAGTAACCTAATAATCCATAATCTGCCATAAAAGCTACTTTTGATCATCAGGGAACATACTAAAGTGGATGAACAGCATTGATTGCTGAGTAACGGGATACAGTTTTAATGCCTATCAGGACACGGCTCACTATTAATCTGTATTTTCAGTAATGTTACATGACTTAAAATCATTTATAGTATATCCCGGCGGCACGGTGGCTTAGTGGTTAGCACGACCGCCTCTCAGTACTAGAGATTCCAGGTCTGAATCCGAATTTGGGTGGAGTTCTCCACATGTTCTCCACCTGGGTTTCCTCCGGGTTTTCCGGTTTCCTCCCACAGCCCAAAAACATGGATCCAGGTCAATTGAATTCTCCAAAATTGCCCCATATAGAGTGTGTTTGTGTGAGTGAGTGTGTGCCCAGCGATAGATTGGTGTTCTGTCCTGGTGTATCTGCCCAGCACCCGAAACATTCACCCCTGGATGGGCATGGGGAACCCCCACGTGACCCTAGTAGAGGATAAAGCGGAAGATAATGAATGGATGGATGGATGGATAGTATATCACACATTGATACGAATGTGAAGCACTCAGAGGTGTGCATTACATTTTAATAATGTCATTGCTGGACAAACGGCTCAGTCAATCAGCATTAAGGACCGCAACTACCCATTTTATAAAGTTACTTATGTATAAGCACTAAGTGGCCCCCATATAAACAAACTCACATGGACCACATGTTTTAAAACATTTTTGGTCAACATCTGGTAGAGATTTGGCAGTGCAATCCACATGTGACTCACTTTTGGCTGATGCACGGCCGTGATCTGGTGCGTATGAGAGCCACATCCAGCTTCCGGGAGCATTCCGCCCAAGTGCATGTCAATCCAGGAGGCATTTGGACCAGATCAGAGCCAGAATGATCTGGAACCTGCATTTTTATAAGAAATAGAATTGATTAACTGGACAATAAGTGTAGGAACAAGATGTTGGACCTGCTGAAGTGGACCCTGAGTGTATAGTAACACTTTGTACAAGTGGGATAAGCAGAATCTCAGAATGCACAGCATGCCTATGGGGTTGTTTTAAGAGCAAAGCGAGGAACTGCCCAGTACAGAGTTCCAAATAAAGTGTTTGATGTCTGGCTTGTTTAACAGAATATGAAAAAAAAAGAGAAAAGTGCAGTGTTCATTCTGCTGTAGTGCAAAAAAAATGGAGCTAAGCATAAATAATACACATGTCTCGGTAAGGTGAAATAAAAATAAGGTTAGAAGATGAACGATGATAAAGTAAGTAGAGACATTTATGAGTACAATGCACAGTTACCTGGACGTTCAGTAATTCAAGTAATAGAGTGATCTATTTTGCTCATAATATTTACACACAGAGGAATTATAATAATCCTCCACACTTAACCCAGCCATGCAGAGAAACACACAATTGCCCCATATAGAGTGTGTCTGTGTGAGTGAGTGTGTGTCCAGCGATAGATTGGCGCTCAGTCCACATGGATTTAAGATGAATTAGTTGGGTCTAAATTGCCCCTACCCAACCACTACCCAAATGATACCTGTTCTGTGATGGTTTTGACCAATCGAGAACAGGGGACCAACAACAACAAAGAACACAGATGGACTACAGTCTGTAATTGTAAAGTACAAAGGCCATCTACATAAACAAAGGAGCAAAAAAAGGGGCGTGAGCAAATTTTTTACTGCTACACTATTTTTGTATGTAGTCCAGGTGAAGCTTGGCATGAGTGCCACATGACAGCAGAGAAATATCTATAAAAAAAAATGTCGTAAAATGGTCGTTAATTTGTTCTTTGTTTCGCCTAAAAATATTGCAGGGAAAGTGAGATCCTTGGTTTATGTTGCCAGGTTGCTAAAGATAATGCTGAAGGTCACATCGCTAAGTGATATGCGACTGCCGGTGGTAGCTTACGTCCAACAGGATGTCTCACTTCCTCACATACATGCAACAATCCACATGATGGAAAATGGAGATGCAGAAGTAAACAGCGCACAGCTGACATGTGTTTCTGCTGTGGGAACAGCACAGGAAGGCGGCACAGATTTGGTGGTACCACACACTATTGCTGACACCAGAATTTAGTCCTGTGTGTTTGTGTGTGTGCGACTGCCTCCCAGCGTTCACCCAAGTGTGTTAGCAAATATTTGCGGTGGGAAATCAGAATCAGTTCGGAGTTGCGCTGCAAGCTAAGCATCTGGCGCTTGTGAGCGTCCATATTGGTTCCATATGTGCTAATGAAACGGCCATGGTGAAGTGGATTCCCGCCCTTTTCACCAGCTCCATTCACTACCAGATGAAATACACATGGGAGGGAAAAGAGCCTCAGATCTCCTCTTTTATGTCCACATCTCACTTATAATGCAAACAGCGATGTGTCATTAATCTTTCCCATCCAGAGAGAAAAAAAGAACTCCTGACTGAAGTCTCATCAGAAAGCGAGAGCTCATCAGTGAACACAGCGAATGTTGAGCAACAAGCAACAGTGTTGATTATGGTTTGTTGAACTATTTATGTAAAGGAACATGGACAAGGACACACTTCCATTTGGTATTTAAATTCAGATCAGTTTGTAGAGGAACATGTGGTAGCCATGCAGAGAGTAGGGTCTCTGCACTACCTCTAGTAGGGTCGTGGGTGGGGTTCCCCATGCCCATCCAGGGGAGATCGTTTCGGGCGCTGGGCAGATATACAGGGCGCCAATCTATCACTGGGCACACACTCACTCACACACACACACACACACACACACACACACACACACACACACTCTATATGGGGCAATTTGGAAAATTCAATTGACTTGATCCATGTTTTTGGACTGTGGGAGGAAACTGGAGAACCCAGAGGAAACCCACGCAGACACGGGGAGAACATGGAAACTCCACCCAGATGGGGATTTGAACCGGGAAATCCCTAGCGCTGAGAGGAGAACATGCCAACCTCTAAGCCACCGTGCCCCTTACAGACAGAATAGCAAAGTTAATTCAAATTTAATTGTACTTGAAAACTGATTAGGAAAAATATCTACAGTGAAAAGGCAGCTTAGTGGTTAGCATGTTCTCCTCTCAGCGCTAGGGATTCCCGGTTCGAATCCCAATATGAGTGGAGTTTCCATGTTCTCCCCGTGTCCGCGTGGGTGTCCTCCGGGTTCTCCGGTTTCCTCCCACGGTCCAAAAACATGGATCAAGGTCAATTGAATTCTCCAAATTGCCCCATATAGAGATGTGAGTGAGTGTGTGTCCAGTGATAGATTGGCGCCCTGTCCTGGGTTGTCTGCCCAGCGCCTGAGACGTTTTCCCCTGGATGGGCATGGGGAACTTCTCCGCGACCCTAGTAGAGGATAAAGCGGAAGATAATGGATGGATGGATGGGTTGCAAACTCCCCACAGTCAGAGTTTATTTAGACAGATATCTTTTAGGACTGAATGAGCTGCACTGTATATGCTTTAAGCATGACTAACTGTTTAACTAAAAACAGATACAGAATAAAACATAGCACTGCTGCAGGCGCTCCGTCCCATAAGAGTTGGGTTTGCAACTGATTTACAACTGAAAGTGCCCTTCTTTTAAATTGTGTTTAAACATGGTGGATTGATACTTTCAGGACCGGCTTTGTTGTGTTTAGACCTGTGCTGATCAGTTATGGTACTTGAGAAGCACTGAGCTGCACATGTTGATGCTTTCAAAGCTCTACAGTTCTGATTAGAATCAGTGGTTAATGAAGTGGAACTGGGCGTGTTTGCGGAAGGAAAACAAACATCTGCAGCGCCATCGAACTCCCATAATGCAATCCAAACACAACGACTAATTAGAGTTCCATGTAATTGCAAACATAGAAACATGCAAACACTTATGAATCCCACTGACCACGGCTAAAAAACAAACACACACGGCTGTAAACGGAACCAGTCCAATGTTTGGACACGCCATGTTCTCAGTTCCACTTCCTGTAAAGATGGACTTTGTAGTTCTACAATTCCATTCTGTAGTCCATCTGTTTGTGTTCTACAGTACATACTGTGTACGTCCCCTTTACTCTGTTCTAATGGTCAGGACACCAATAGTAGCACCACAGAGCAGGGATTAGTTGGTGGGTGCATTATTCCTATCCCAGCAGTGTCACTGAGGTGGAGAAATGAAACTCACATGAAATGAAATCCCCCTCACCACATCAGAGTCACTGCAGAACTGACAATAAACAATCCACCACCCAAACGATACCTATTCTGTGATGCTCCTGACCAACAGAGAACAGAGAACCAACAGGGGACTAACAACAACAAAGAACACAGATGGACTCCTCTATTAGGGTCGCATGGTGGTGTAGTGGTTTGCCTCTCAGTGCTGGGTGGAGTTTCCATGTTCTCCCCGTGTCCTCTGGGTTTCTTCCAGGTTCTCCAGTTTCCTCCCACCATCCAAAAACATGGATTCAAGATAAATTGGCTGCTCTGAATTGCCCCATATTGTCACTGTGTGAGTGAATGGTTGAGTGTGTATCCAGTGATAGATTGGCGCACTGTCCTGGGTGTAGCTGCCCAGCGCCCGAAACGTTCTCCCCTGGATTGAGGGATAGGGAACTCCCCACACGACCCTAGCGTAGGATTAAATGGAAGATAAGGAATGAATGAATGAATGAATATTAGTGGATCAGACACAGAAGTGCTGCTAAAGGTGTTTAACCCTGTTCACTGCCTGCACTATACTTATAGACACATCCCCACTATTGCTTCACCTTGTGGATGTTAAGTCGGAGACGTTAGCTCATCTGCTGGCCGCACCATTTGTGTTAGTCATCCTCTAATACTTCCTGGTTATTGAAATAATCTTAGTCCAGCAGTGTCACTGCAATGCTTGAAAAATGCTGTTCTGCTGAGTCTGAACAACTCATACTAATGCAACACACGCTATGACATCACCACCACTTCACTGTCATCGCAGTCTCATGAATCACCCAAATAATACCTGCACAATGGAATATGTTATAGCTCCAATGTTGATCTTTCATGTTTCTGGAGATTTTCTTGTGATTTTTACTCATGTCTCGTTCTCAGATTAACTTGGTCACAGATGTTTGTCCAAAATTTCCTAAGGACACAATATGAAACAAAAAGCAGACATGATGCAGCAGAATCTCTGCTTTATACAAATAAAAGTGGTGTTCATATTAACCGTACTAACTCGATGGTTGGGCTCAGAGTGCAGGGTTAGTCATGATACAGCCCCCTTGGAGCAAGGGCCATGCTCAAGGGTCCACTTCATTGACCTTGGGATTCAAACCCTCAACCTTCAGATTGCTAAGCCAACACTGATGTTACTAAGAAGCAAATCACAGTATCACTGAAACAGATCTTAGTCTTCAGATGAGACATCCATCCATCCATTATCTTCTGCTTTGTCCTCTACTAGGGTCGCGGGGGGGTTCCCCATGCCCATCCAGGGGAGAATGTTTTGGGCGCTGGGCAGATACACCCAGGACAGGGCACCAATCTATTGCTGGGCACACTCACTCACTCAAACACACTCTATATGGGGCAATTTGGAGAATTCAATTGACCTTGATCTATGTTTTTAGACTGTGGGAGACTCTTTGTCTTGGGAGGTCTTTATCTTAGGAGACACATCGGAGCAGCAGGAGTCTAAACTAAACTATAACTAAAGTTTTATACCAGGGATGGATGTGAATACACCACCGCACCAAAACAAGGTGCCAATTCAACACCGGGTACACACTCACACATACACACTCTATATGAGGCAATTTGGAGAACTCAATGGGGCAATTTGGCGAACTCAACTTGACCATGTTTTTGGACTGTGGGAGGAAACTGGAGAACACGGAGGAAACCCACTTGGGCATGGGGAGAACATGGAAACTCCACCCATATTGGGATTCGAACTCCTTAACGCTGAGAGGAGAACATGCTAACCACTAAGCCACCGTGCCGCCCAAGATGCATCTTCAGTAGTTTCTTAAAAATGCCAAGTGAGAGATTTGGGAAGATGGTTCCACTATTTTGCAGTGGAGAACTGCACGGAGTGAGAATTAGCTCCTCGGTGAGGTGGAATCACCAGGTGGCGATCATCACTAGAGCGAAGTGAAAGAGTCGGCGTGTATTTTGAAAAGATAGAGTGAAGGTAAGAGGGGGCAGATCCAGACCCCGGAGAAAACCCACGCAGACACGGGGAGAACATGGAAACTCCACCCAGATTGGGATTCGAACCCGGTTCTACAGATCAGCAAGGTAGACGTGCCTCCCCAGCGTAACCTGCTGTATAATCTCACTTCATCTCACATGATGTAGCGATTTGTTTACGATTTGCCCGAGTAAGCAGCTGGAATTACATCTGTGATGGCCAGCAGACTCTCCACCTCCCAGTTCTTATTTTGAGAATATACAGGACTGGTTGGAACGGAACATTAATCAGTTTGCATTTTGGGTTTGTGAAGTTTACGAGAGATTGAAAGTGCAAAACAACAAAATAAGAACTCAGTGATAAGATAAGATCCAGGTCCTTATCAGAAGAGGAAATCACTTACGAACGCAGTTTGAAAGAATTCTTCCTCTGACCGTATGCACTTAATAGCAATCGGATCTGTTTTCAGAAAGCTCTGATTACTAAGTGTTCAACTCATTGTTTAGTCAGTGGGCAGGAACTGACTGCCATGAGGCATCTAGTTAGGCGTCAGATCTTTGGACGACTGACAAGTCCTCCTCCGAATAACACGGTGAACTGCTGGTGATCTGTCCTGCTGAAAAGAAACATGCTAAACAATGGCAGACCCTCTCAGGCACATCATGCATCATGACGGTCAGAAGAGATCGCTCCAAAAAAGCCCCTCCATTGTCGTTTGAAACGCACACCTCTGAAATCTGAAATTAGGAACCACTATTGCACAACGTTTGTGCATCTGAAGCAACACATGAAAATGTGATGCAACCCGCAAAACGAAGCAGCGCACACATCTGGAAAAGACAGAGATCGGGACTTTAAAGCCATTTAAATCCCTACATTCTAAAGAAGCATTGACCACACTGCAAACCAGTGCCGCCAGGTTACTGCGGCCTCACGATGGATGGCATCATCATCATCATCATACAAGTCGTTGTTTTAGGTTCCGTCCAATGCTCTTCTCAATGGTGCAAAACGACCCCATAATTAAAACTGAGGGTTACATTGGTCCATGATGTTCTACACCCCATGTAGAGATGCTGCTCTATCAAAGAGGTCGTGAGTTGGCAAAGGGTCAGACTCAAAGAAATGAAACCAAACAACAAGGTTATTAATCCCTTATCGGCCAATGGGGACGTTTCTATTTTGGGGTGTTTTCAATTGCACAACTCTGAACTCTACAGTGCACTAAATCTCCACAAGAGAGGAAACACAAACACATCCTTGTCATCTTTTATCACTTATTATATAACTGACACCCCCCCCCCCCTCCTCCTCCTTTCCTTCATACAGTCATATTTAATCTTCAATAATTACTTTACTATTACAACAAAAAAACATTAGCGATTTATTAGCACGGCGCTGTAGTGGAGAATGCCCAGCACACCAAACATTCCCTCCTGGATGGACGTGGAGGACTTAATCAGATTTTGAGTCATACAGACGTGTCTGTGACGAATGATACATTTGTTTTTCTCAGAAAGAGCAAATTGATCTGCGCTGTTTGATGGTTTGGAGCACAGCCTACTGTAGTGGAATAACGCCTGTTTGATGATGTCAGGAATAGTTTGGTGAGTAATCACTCGTTCTCTTAACCTTAGGTCCGATATCCGAACCGGATGGATGAGAGTTCATCCCAGCGTTGTACGAGTTGACATTCTGAACGCATGAGATGATCACCTGGACATTCCGGGAGGCTTTTGGGACCCATATTTTCAGGGAAAACAAACCCAAGGTTGAACATCTCTCAGCAAATAATGACATTCATCCGAGTCATGGAGTCACATAGAGAATCATCACAGTACCTGGACAGAACATCTGATGACATCATCACTGAGAGCTATTTACTAAAAAACTTCATGAATTTAACACAGGTTATCACAAAGCATCCATTATCTTCCGCTTTATCCTCTACTAGGTTCGCGGGAGGGGTTCCCCATGCCCATCCAGGGGAGAACGTTTCGGGCGCTGGACAGATACACCCAGGACAGGGTGCCAATCTATCGCTGGACACACTCACTCACATAAACACACTCTATATGGGGCAATTTGGAGAATTCAATTGACCTTTATCTATGTCTTTATCTTAGGAGACACATCTGAGCAGCAGGAGTCTAAACTATAACTAAAGTTTTATACTATGGGATGGATGTGAATACACCACAGCACCAAAACAAGGTGCCAATTCAACACCGGGTACACACTGACACATACACACTCTATATGGGGCAATTTGGAGAACTCAATGGGGCAATTTGGAGAACTCAACTTGACCATGTTTTTGGACTGTAGGAGGAAACCAGAGAATCCGGAGGAAACCCACTTGGACATGGGGAGAACATGCAAACTCCACCCAGATTGGGATTCGAACTCCTTAACGCTGAGATCACTGGGCACACACTCACTCACACAAACACACTCTATATGGGGCAATTTGGAGAATTCAATTGACTTGATCCATGTTTTTGGACTGTGGGAGGAAACCGGAGAACCCAGAGGAAGCCCACGCGAACACGGGGAGAACATGGAAACTCCACCCAGATTATGATTCGCACCGGGAATCCCTAGTGCTGAGAGAACATGCTAACCACTAAGCCACCATGCCGCCCATAAGATAAAATATATAAAATCACCTTTATTCACATTTCATTCTTCATCCATCCATATTGTTCAGCATTACTTTTCCCACTCTCTCTCTTTCTCTCTCTCTCTCTCTCTCTCTCTCTCTCTCTCAGGGTTTCTGTGATATCTCTATAAAGAGAGTAAATTTTCATCGTTTTCGCTTTCCTGTCATTGTTCTGGCTGCAGAGCGTCTGGGTAGTGCTGCTATCTGGGAAAGAGGTGGGATGTTAACTCACAGGCTTTCCTGTCCAGCGACGGGAACCATGTCCAAATACCACACACACTGGCCCAACACCCCTGGACCTTTAAATGAAATCAGCACAGACGAGAGAGAGAGGTGCACAGCCACGAATACAATTCGATACTGCGGTTTGTTCGGGGAACCAAGTTTCAATCTACACCTCTGCAGAGGAGTGTTAGTTTCCATCCAACCATCCATCCATTATCTTCCACTTTATCCTATATCAGGGTCGCGGGGGGGGTCCCCATGCCCATCCAGGGGAGAACATTTCGGGTGCTGGGCAGATACACCCAGGACAGGGCGCCAATCTATCACTGGATACACTCACTCACACATAACACTCTATATGGGGCAGTTTGGAGAATTCAACTGACCTTGATCCATGTTTTTAGACTGTGAGAGGAAAACGGAGAACCCGGAAGAAACCCACGTGGACACGGGGAGAACATGGACACACCACCCAAATTGGGATGCGAACTGGGAATCCATAGTACTGAGAGGAGAACATGCCAACCACTAAGCCACTGTGCCGCCCATGAGTGTCAGTTTAGTTAATTCAATTATTATTTTTTAATACTTTGCAAAAATATTATTGTCTTTAAAGAGACACAAATTTGGTTTATTGGTTTAATACACGTTTTTAGAAAATTTGGCATTTAATTGTTATAATTGTTCTTCTTGGAATGAGACTATTTTGAAAGGGAGGTGTTTCCAGGAATTGTCTTTCATTATTGAAATAATAGGATATCTCAACATCTCATTATCTTCCACTTAATTCTCTACTAGGGTCACAGGGGGATTCCCCATGCCCATGCAGGGAAGAACGTTTTGGGCACTAGACAGAGGGCAAGGCGCCACTCCATCGCTGGGCACACACTCACACAGACACACACTCACACTACATAGGGGCAATTTAGATAGGGGCCATTTAGAGCAGATAATTCACCTTGAATCCATGTTTTTGGACTGTGAGAGGAAACCGGAGAACCTGGAGGAAACCCACACAGACATGTTCAGAACATGGAAAGCACCCAGATTGGGATTTGAACCTGCATCCCCAGTGCTGAGAGGTGGATGTGCTAAGCTTATGGTTAAGGAACCTGAAGTGCCCTTGAAGAAGGCACCTAAGCCCAATTGTTCTCTGGGCACCGTATACAAGCCTGCCCACCGCACAGATGGGTAAAATGTGGAGGACACATTGCTCTGTGTGTAAGTACATGAGGCAAAAGAGATAAATAATAATAATCAAACAAAAGTATTAATTTAGATTAATTTGCAGATAAAACTCACCTCATCTCATTATCTTCTATTTAATCCTCTACTTGGGTCGGGGGGGTGGGTGGTGTCTGTTCGCATGTCCATCCAGGGAGACATTTCAGGCGCTGGGCAGATAATAAATCACTGGACCCACACACATATACATACATATACATATACATTCTATATGGGGGCAATTTAGAGAACAGATTACAGGAGACAAGAGAATAAAGACAATTAAATAGTCTACAGTCTACAAAGTGTATCTATAATTTATATTACATTGAGCACAGTAGCTCAGTGCTTAGGGTCTTGGGTCTAAAGACTGAAGGTTAGGGGTTCAAACACCAAGTCCCCCAAAGGACAACCTGTGTGGATCCATCCATCCATTATCTTCTGCTTTATCCTCTACTAGGGTCGTGGGGGGGGGGTTCCCCATGCCCCTCCAGGGGAGAACTTTTCAGGCGCTGGGCAGATACACCCAGGACAGGGCACCAATCTATCGCTGGGCACACACTCACTCACACAAACACACTCTATATGGGGCAATTTAATAGAGGATAATAATAGAGGATAAAGCGGAAGATAATGAATGAATAGAATTTGTATATACATATATCCATTCATCCATTCTCTGTTAGGATTGCGGGGGGGGTTCCCCATGCCCATTCAGGGGAGAAAGTTTTGGGCGCTGGGCAGATACACCCAGGACAGGGCGCCAATCTATCGCTGGGCACACACTCACTCACACAAACACACTCTATATGGGGCAATTTAAAAGAGGATAATAATAGAGGATAAAGAGGAAGATAATGAATGAATAGAATTTGTATATACATATATCCATTCATCCATTCTCTGTTAGGATTGCGGGGGGGTTCCCCATGCCCATCCAGGGGAGAAAGTTTTGGGCGCTGGGCAGATACACCCAGGACAGGGCGCCAATCTATCGCTGGGCACACACTCACTCACACAAACACACTCTATATGGGGCAATTTGGAGAATTCAATTGACCTTGGTCCATGTTTTTGGACTGTGGGAGGAAACCGGAGAACCCGGAGGAAGCCCACGTGGACACGAGGAGAACATGGAAACTTCACCCTGATTGGGATTCCAACCGGGAATCCCTAGAGCTGAGAGGAGAACATGCTAAAATCTAAGCCACCGTGCCGCCCTTTGTGTGGGTCCTCTACCCCTTAATGTTTCAGGGGTGTATCAGGGCTGAACCTGTGTTCTAACTCCAACAATCAAGGTGGGATACGTGTCGTTTGCTTTGGATAAAAGAATTGCAAAAATGGTAAATCATTCATTCATTCCTTCATTATCTCCCGCTTTATCCTCTATTAGGGTCGCGGTGGGGTTCCCCATGCCCATCCAGGGGAGAACGTCTCGGGCGCTGGGCAGAGCACCCAGGACAGGGCGCCAGTCCATCGCTGGGTAATGGTAAATCATGTAAACTATATATATAAAAAAAGTGATTAAATGAACAATGTAAAGCAGTGCAGCAGAATGTGTGTGTGTCACCGAAGGAAACTAACACTTCTTGCCACTACACTAGCGTTTTTTTTTCAACAGCTCACACACACTCCTATTCCCCAGCTTGCCATATGGTGTTAATGTTTCTGTCGGCATTTGATTTACAACCGTGACTTTGGCCAAAAAGTGATGGGAAGTGATGACCTAGAAATGTGAGGCAGAAAAAGTAAAGTCTCTGAGCATTTTCTTAAAGCACCTTCACAGACATTCAAATCGAGGACCATAGGTTCTCGCAAAAACAAGAACACATCCCCTCTCACATTCAGGTAGAAACTTTGAGGGTGTGGAATCATCCATCCATTATCTTCAGCCTCATCCTCTATTAGGGTTGTGGGGATGTCCTTGTTTCCAGGGGCGCTGGGCAGATACACCCAGGACAGGGCGCCAATCCATCGCTGGGCACACACTCACTCACACAGACACGCTCTATATGGGGAAATTTGGAGAATTCAATTGACTTGATCCATGTTTTTGGACTGTAGGAGGAAACCGGAGAATCCGGAGGAAACCCAGGCGGACACGGGGAGAACATGGAAACTCCACCCAGATTGGGATTCGAACCGGGAATCCCTAGTGCTGAGAGGAGAACATGCAAACCACTAACCCATCATGCCGCCCCATTATCCATCCATTATCTTCCGCTTTATCCTCTACTAGGGTTGCGGGGGGGTTCCCCATTCCCATCCAGGGGAGAACATTTTGGGCGCTGGGCAGCTGCACCCAGTACAGGGTGCCAATCTATAACTGGACACACACTCACTCACTCACTTACTCACACAAACACACTCTATATGGGGCAATTTGGAGAACTCAATTGTCCTTGGTGCCCAGCGATGGATCTGCCCAGCGCCCGAGATGTTCTCCCCTGGATGGGCATGGGGAACCCCACCGCGACCCTAATAGAGGATAAAACGGGAGATAATGAATGAATGAATGAATTGTCCTTGGTCCATGTTTTTGGACTGTGGGAGGAAACCGGAGAACCCGGAGGAAACCCACGCGGACACGTGGAGAACATGGAAACTCCACCCAGATTGGGAATTCGAACCGGGAATCTCTAGTGCTGAGAGGAGAACATGCTAACCACAAACCACCGTGCCACCCGGCCAGGGATCAGTGGAGCAAGCATGTAAGAACTGTCTTTGTATTTTTATTAAGCAGGAAACATTAAAGCAGCAGAGATTTCACACAGTAATTCAGCACAGATCCCAAAGTTAAAACAATGAATAACTGCGATTTAGAACGCCACTGTAGCGCAGCAGCTAGTGCAGTCGCCTCACAGCAGGAAGGTCCTGAGTTTTATTGCCGGAAAGGGCAGGCAAGGTTCTCACTGAGGTAAGAGTAGTAGTTTCTGAGTGTGCGTGGGTTTGCTCTGAGATCACTGAATTCATCCCACAGTCGTTTACATTCCATTCCATTTACATTTAGTTAGGGGTTGGGGGTTCAAACACCAAGTCCTCCAAATGCCAACCTGTGAGATCCATCCATCCATCCATCCATTATCCTCTGCTTTATCCTCTACTTGGGTCACAGGAGGGGGTTCCCCATGCCCATCCAGGGGGGAACATTTCAGGGGCTGGGCAGATACACCCAGGACAGGGCTCCAACCTATCGCTGGGCACACACTCACTCACACAGACACACTCTATATGGGGCAATTTGGAGAATTCAATTGACTTGATCCATGTTTTTATACCGTGGGAGGTAATCGGAGAACCCGTAGGAAACCCACGCAGACACGGGAAGAACATGGAAACTCCACCCAGATTGGGATTCGAACCGGGAATCCTTAGCGCTGAGAGGCGAACGTGCTAACCACTAAGCCATCGTGCCGCCAGTCATTAAGCAGTTGTTTCTTAAAGATGTCATGTGACTCCGCCTTACGGACAGGGTTGGGAAGATCGTTCTACCATTTTGTGTGGTTTAGCACCCCGGTGAGGTGGACTTACCAGGAGATAATCATCACAAGAGCCAAGTGAACGAGTGAGCTCCAACTTTCCTGGTTCGAATCCCGATCTGGGTGAAGTTTCGATGTTCCATGTTCTCCCCGTGGGTTCTCTGGGTTCTCTGGTTTCCTCCCACAGTCCAAAAACATGGATTAACTGCTCTAAATTGCCCCTTAATTGTGTGTGTCTGTGTGATTGGGTGTGATTTGGTGTATCTGCCCACATTCTCCCCTAGATGGGCATGGGAACCACCTCGCTACTTTCTAGTACCCGGTGTAGAACTAAATGGAAGACAATTGGACGAGATTTTAAGGGAAAAGGACCAGGTTTTACAACAATCTCCAAAATGGCAGATCTTTCATGGCGTTTTCAATTTCACATCTCAGTTTTGGGCCAGGGGCAAATACACCAAGGATCCATCACCGGACCACCCACTCATTCACACAGACACACACACACTATATAGAATAATTTAAATAGGGGCAATTTAAAGCTGTCAATTTACCTTAACCCCATGTTTTGGACTGTGGGAGAAAACCCACATGGGCACAGGGAGAACATGGGAACTCCACCCAGATCGGGATTCAAACCTGGATCGGCAGCACTGAGAGGCGAACATGCTAACCACTACACCATGCCGTTCGTGTTTTGAACACGCAGTGGTTAATCCTTTACAAAGGTGGTCAAAGGAAGGACAAACTAAAAACTGGCAACAGGGTCGTGACCGACAGCATCAAAGGGGGCAAGCCCGCTCTCAGAATTAGGCTTTATTTTGCATATAAGCGGCCGGGTGCATGTGCGACGACCCGGGGAAACGATGGCACCAGGATGCACTGAGGGGAGGAGGGAAGGCTGCCAATTCTGGCCTTGAGTGGACATTGAGAGGAGGAGGGCAGCCCAGGGCAGCATACAAACCTGAACCCTCACTGGTAACGGAGATCCTTTATTCCACTGAAATAGCTGGACTTTATCTTAACTATGTCTACATTACTATTTCTAAACATTTAATAATATTTATTATCCATTCGTTATCTGGTAAAACAATATTTATGTAGCATCCATCATCATAACTGCCAGGGGAGATGCAGTTATTCTTATTTAATTTATCGGTAATAGTATATCAATCTATCCAAAACAAAACAACGGCATATTTACAACTGAACCAAGGACAGGGCTTCATGAAAAACAAACAAGCCTCCCAGTCTGTGGGGTGCTGCAGGGTACAGGGACGTGTGACTTCTGCAAATTGTGAAAAATGCTTCCTCCCTACTCCCAAGGTCCTGTGCGGCACTTTAGGAGAGGAAGGATAGGGAGGGAGCATGGGAAAGCTTGGGAGTGCCCAGCACTCAACAGCATTAAGTGTGTATGTATGAGTGTGTGTGTGTGTGTGTGTGTGTATATATATATATATATATATATATATATATATATATATATATATATATATATATATATATATATATATATATATATATATATGGCATGGTGGCTTAGTGTTTAGCATGTGCTCATCTCAGCACTAAGGATTCCCGGTTTGAATCCCAATCTGGGTGGAGTTTCCATGTTCTCCCCGTGTCCGCGTGGGTTTCCTCCGGGTTCTCCGGTTTCCTTCCACAGTCCAAAAACGTGGATCAAGATCAAATGAATTCTCCAAATTGCCCCATTTAGAGTGTGTCTGGGTGAGTGAGTGTGTGCCCAGCGATAGATTGGCGCCCTGTCCTGGGTCTATCTGCCCAGCGCCTGAAACGTTCTCCCCTGGATGGGCATGGGGAGCCCTCCCCCCGCAATCCTAACAGAGAATGGATGAATGGATATATATATATACAAATTCGATTCATTCATTATCTTCCGCTTTATCCTCTATTAGGGAGGCGGTGGGGTTCTCCATGCCCATCCAGGGGAGAACATCTCGGGCGCTGGGCAGATACACCCAGGACAGGGCGCCAATCCATCGCTGGGCACACACTCACTCACACAGACACACTCTATATGGGGCAATTTGGAGAACTCAATTGACTTGATCCATGTTTTTTTGGACTGTGGGAGGAAACCGGAGAACCCGGAGGAAACCCATGCGGACACGGGGAGAACATGGTAACTCCACCCAGATGGGGATTCGAACTGGGAATCCCTAGTGCTGAGAGGAGAACATGCTAACCACTAAGCCACCGTGCGGCCTGTATATATACAAATTATAGCACAAATTACATTTGAGACACACAACACTGTGCAACTCCTTGTTTCATGTTTAAAATGATTTCTCCTTATAAAACGTGAAATGTCATTAGTGTTACTCAAATATTAGCACTTTATATAAAAATTGAGTATTTCAAAAGTATATAAAGATGCTTCCTGCAGCCATGCTGACGTCATTATTGAAAGGTTCTACGTAAAGTGAGTCAGTTTGGGTGGCCATAACTCAACCCCCTGCACATCTGCACTAAAGATCAGAGATGAAACAGATATAGCTGGGTCCATATTTACTTCCCCGGGAAACAAGAAGTACTCACATCTAAAGAGCAGAGGGAGAACTGGAGCCCGGGGAGTACTACAGAGCAAAGGTTCAGCCTTCGTCGGGCGTGTCAGGAAAAGTTTCCAGAAGTGTCTTTTGTGCACCCTGTCAGGGTCCGTCATCCCACCCTGAACCAACTGAACCTGAATGGTTCCCGCTTTCATATTCACTCTCTCTTTCATGCTCTGCCACACTGTATCGTACGGGTTCAACTCCCTTTTTTGCCCTATTTGATGTCATGTGTTTCTAATGAGTCACGTTAGTCATGGGTACAGCTCTCGATGCTGTTCCATGAGGAACATGAGGAACCACGATTTCAGTTCCACTGTAGCGCATTAAAGTTCCCATAGTGACCAAATATGTTCTCTCATGTTATTATTGTCCTCTTAATCCTCTACCAGGGTCGTGGTTCCCCATGCCCATTCTGGGGAGAACATTTCAAGCGCTGGGCAGATACACCCAGAACAATCCATCACTGGACACACACACACATTCTACAGAGGAGAAAAATATATCAGCAAATTCACCTTGAATCCACGTTTTTGGACTGTGGGGGGAAACCAAAAAATCTGGAGAAGACCCATGGGAATTCAGGGAGAAGATGGAAACCACACTAAGATCAGGATTATATTGGGGCATCTAATTCATTTTGAATCCATCTTTTTGGACCGTGGGAGGAAACTGGAGAACCCAGAGGAAACCCATGCTGACACAGGGAGAACATGGAAACTCCACCTAGATCGGGATTCCGACCTGGATCCCCAGCATTGAGAGGTTGTGTCCCAGGAGACCAAATCTGTTCTCATTGTTGTTTCAGTTAATTAATTAATTCAGTGTTTTAATTAATTTATTTTGAATTAATTTATTTCATTAATTCACATGCAATAACAGCTTGAATATGTATTTAAATAAACTTTAATAAAGTAAAACAATGGCAACTTAGTATCCTACACAGTTGGTGTCGTCCGGCCGCTCAAGGAGGATAAGCCCCCCCCCCCACTGAATCTCGGTCCTCACAAGGCTTCTTACTTGAAAAACAATACATATACTGTACCTTTTCCTTGTTCTGTTACACTTAGTACCACAGACCTCTGGAGAACCTGAGAGTATTGTTTTCATTTTTATTTTTGATTTAATTGGCTTAGTGCTTAGCATGTTCTCTTCTCAGCACTAGGGATTCCCAGATCGAATAATCTGGTTGGATTTCCATGTTCTCCCCATGCCCATGTGGGTTTCCTCCGGGTTCTCCGATTTCCTCCCACAGTCCAAAAACATGGATCAAGGTCAATTGAATTCTCCAAATTGCGCCATATAGAGCGTGTGTGTTTGAGTGAGTGTGTGCTCAGTGATAGATCGGCGCCCTGTCCTGGGTGTTTCTGAACAGCACCCGAGACGTTCTCCCCTGGATGGGCATGGGAAACCCCCCCCGCGACCCTAATAGAGGATAAAGCAGAAGATAATGGATGGATGGATATTTAATTAGTGTATTTTTAAAACCATCCGCATTGAAATGACTTTAGCTTGTACTCAGGCGTGAAAGTATGATTTGAATTATGTCCTGCGTTGCAGCATTGTGGATCGACGGTGCATCCGGCAGAGCTCAGGCCGTCCGATAATCCAATGTGGCAGGACTAATTTTAGAATTGTAAACATTGGCAGCTGGCGTTCACATGTAATGTGGGAGTGGCAACACAATTTGTAAATGTGTGTGTGGCCCACGCTGAGGATTGTTTAATAGGGAATAACCAGTTATTAGCATGTGCTTTACACAGAGCCACACACACTGCAACGGGAAACTACTGAGTGGATTATGGCAGTCCAGAAGAGCAGCTGCATCGCTGGCTGGATGTTCTTATATGAGCCCCTCTGTGTGTGTGTGTGTGTGTGTGTGTGTGTGTGTGTGTGTGTGTGTGTGTGTGTGTGTGTGTGTGCTGGGTGTTCCTGATCCAAAAGTCACCGGCTTCTCTCAGGGTCTGGAGAGGGGCCATAAGATCTGATCTTCCAAGCAAATCCAGATGTTTTTCCTTGTCTCCCGCCTGTGTATCTCAGCTAAGAAGACACGATTCTGAAAGAGAAAAATTGTTATAATGACTCTGGCTTCATATTTTAAGTACACTGTATTATATATATATATATAAAACTCCTTGTCAGCGTGGGTTCCCTCCGGGTTCTCCGGTTTCCTCCCACAGTCCAAAGACATGGATCAAGTCAACTGAATTCTCCAAATTGCGCCATATAAAGTGTGTGTGTGTGTTTGTGTGTTAGCACGTTCGCTTCTCAGCACTAGGGATTCCCCATCTGGGTGGAGTTTCCATGTTCTCCCCGTGTCCGCGTGGGTTTCCTCCGGGTTCTCCGGTTTCCTCCCACAGTCCAAAAAAACATGGATCAAGTCAATTGAGTTCTCCAAATTGCCCCATATAGAGTGTGTATGTGTGAGTGGGTGTGTGCCCAGCGATAGATTGGCGTCCTGTCCTGGGTGTTTCTACCCGGCGCCCGAGATGTTCTCCCCTGGATGGGCATGGGGAACCCCAACACGACCCTAATAGAGGATAAAGCGAAAGATAATGGATGGATATATATACTGTATATATATTTAACCTACAAACCCACCTACCTACTTACCCAAATTAACCTACCTACTTACCTACCAACCAAACCCACCTACCTACTTACCCAAAAAAAACTTACCATACCTACAAATAAAAACCTAACCCATCTATCTACCTACTTAAACAACCAACCCACCTACCTACCTACCCAACATAACCCACCTACTTATCGTACCAACCACCTTCCTACCCCAACATAAACCATCTTTACCGACCTAGTTAACCTCCCTTACCTAAGTGGCACACCACACTTACGCAAGCCGAAAATTCTCATGTTCTCCGGGAATCTAATGTTAACTGTCGACAAAATAGCTCAAAAGTAACGTTTAAAATATCAACCGAACCGAAGAACTAAGTAAAGCAATTAAACTGCAGTGCAAACACGCAGACGGTCATATCATTTAGTCTTTTAACGTCATGTTCTGTGCAGTCATTTACAGTTAAATCCCCGAGCACCATCATGTATCATGATGTCACATGGAGGAGGCAGACCGCCATGCAGCGATGCTCCAAATCCGATCTATTGATTCAGCTGTTGGTCTTGACTTTAGCTGGGAGTGCGAGGGCTGCGGGCCGTGGCCTCCTCTGCAGGAGCCGCTAAAGCAAAACAAGCGATGAAAACCCAGGGCAGGCCACGGCTTGAGGCTGCCGGTTTTAGTTCGGTGATATTGGGTTCTCCTGCTTGTTTGGGGTCAAATGGTGGCCTGACACTTCAGGGAATGAGTGTCAAGAGCACTGTGGTTTGGCGGAAACCCTAAAGCTTTTAAAAATACATTAGCATCTGTCACACATTAGTTTAAATGGCTCTCTTGGTTTTCGAGGATCAGTGATAAAAGCTCCGATTAGTTTGAAAGACTTTTAAAGCCTATTTGTTTCAGGAATGTTTGTTGGTTTGACAGAAGCTTCAGTGACCATCAGTAAACCGTGCAGCTATATTTAATCTGCATGTTTGAGATAACAATTGATTGTTTGCAGATGCTTTTGCATGTTTCTGCTTTTGTCATATTGCTTTTTGTTTTATTATGGAACGGATGGATGGATATTAATTTATAGTGTGTTTTGTGTTTCAGGTAACTGGGGCAAAATCAATACCATCCTACCTACCCATGTACTTACCCAACATAACGTGCCAACCGCACTACCAACCACCTACCTACTTCACCAGTCAACCTACCTACCTACCTACCTACCTACTAAAATAACATGCCTACCTACTTAACATACCTAATCACCAAAATAACCTACCATACCTACCTATAAAAACCTAACCCATCAACCTACTACTTAACCTACAAACCCATCTACCTACTTACCCACCATAACCTACCTGCTTGTCCTACCAACTTACCCAAAAATTTCCTACCATACCTACCTATACAAAATCCTAACCCACCCACCTACATACTTACCCAACATAACCTACCTACTTATCCTATCAACCAACACACCTACTTACCCAAAATAGCCTACCATACCTACCTACAAAAACCTAACCCACCTAGCTACCTACTTACCCAACATAGAACATCTTTACCTACCTAACCTAACCCACCTACCTACCAAATCTGGCCTGCCAACCTAACCTACCATCACAACCTACCTACATACGCAACCTACCGAAATTTTCTACCTAACCCACCTTCTTACCGTACTTACTATGTACTTAAGAACCTTACCTTACCTACTTAACCTACCTTTCCTACCAAATCTATGTACCTACGTTAACTGAATAACCTAACTAACCTACCCAAGTACAAACCATGTACAAGTACCTGAAATGTTCTCCCCTGGGTGGCATGGGGAACCTCTCCGCGACCCTAGTGGAAGATTAAGCGGTCAAATTAATTCATTGAACATTTGGCCAGCCCAATCTTGTTATCTTAACTAACATCCCTTTATTAAGCTAGTTAATATTCACCGTATACCTCAACACCTTCTGGCGCAGAATCCGAACAGATCAGCGGCGTTAAAAAAAAAAAGTGTGCAGCCACTAATGGGTGTGTGTTCCAGAACAAAAGGGAGGACGGCCGAGCATGTCGTCGTCTCTGCTGGTGCAGAATGAGGTTGTGACCCTCGAACATGTGCTGGGTGAACTCTTAGCCCATTTCTTTCCTGTGCGGTTTCTCTCTCTCTCTTTTTTAAAAAAGGGTCAAACATAAGTGTCAGAAGAATAAATCCACATGAGCACATGGCCTTCTAGGTTATTTCACAGGGTGTAACCATCACGTGTTGGATGTGCGAGAAATATAGAACTGCTTCACCCTTCATAGACTTTTACATTCGATTACTAATCATTCAGCAATTTAGTACTTTAAAAAATAATGATTTTACACTTTATGAATTAAAAACATTGTTGAATTTGTTTTCTCTCTCTCTCTCTCTCTGTTTGTCTCCATCCATTTCTCTCAAACCAGCATCGCCTTCTTGCTCTCTTGTCCAGTTCCTCCACTCATCATATAGATGGACTTTGTAGTTTTATAATTACAGACTGTAGTCCATCTGTGTTCTTTGTTGTTGTTAGTCCCCTGTTGGTTCTCTGTTCTCTGTTGGTCAGGAGCATCACAGAACAGGTATCATTTGGGTGGTGGATTGTTTCTTGTCAGTTCTGCAGTGACACTGATGTGGTGAGGGGGTTTTAGTGTAGTTTCATTTCTCCACCTCAGTGACACTGCTGGGATAGGAATAATGCACCAACCAAATAATCCCTGCTCTGTGGTGCTACTATTGGGGTTCTGACCATTAGAACAGAGTAAAGGGGACGTACACAAACAGATGGACTACAGAGAACACAAACAGATGGACTACAGTCTGGAATAGTAGAACTACAAAGTCCATCTTTACAGGAAGTGGAACTGAGAACATGGAGAGTAAGTGGAGGTGCACACACACACACATATATACACACATATATATATATATATATACACACATATATATATATATATATATAGCCTGTTGCTGTTATTTTCAATGTGTGTGTGTGTGTGTTTATCTATATGTCTGTGACCTGTCATTAGTACTATAATGAAAATAGACTTATTATTGGTTATATAAATCACAGCAAGCAGGAAAGTCTGCATCTCTAAAGCACTTGCCTTAGATCCAAACAGGAAGGAGAGATCACAGCTTTTCCTTGCCCTGTTTTCTCTCACTTGTTATCTTTCTATCCCCATTTTATTCCCTTTGTTTCACTTTCCAGCCCACCAACCCCCACCCAACCCCCCCCTCCTCCTCCTCCTCCTCCTCCCCTCTCCCCACTTCACCCAACTGATTTTGTTTTCTACCATCACAATTTTCGATTTGTATTTAGTGTTGCATGCATCCACGTCATCACGCAGTTATTACACTCTCTGGCCTCTCCACCAAGAAAGAATGTTCTCATCTCCTCACTCAACCTTACACCCTAATCAGGAAGAGATCGGCTCTGTGTGCGGCGCAGTGGATGTGGCCGGTCACGGTGAACACCCAAATGAGAAATTGCCGCCTCAGCCCCATTACATTTGCTGTAATATAAACATTAAAACACTATCTGAAAGAAGTGCAGCTGCCCCAGGTTCCCATGGGCAACCCCTCCTTTTCCTTTCATCATGTAGGTATTGTGGGAAAACGTGTCAGATGCAATTAAAACAAGGCTTTCGATTTACTGCAGAACTATGAATTCCTCGTTCAGATATGCAGATAAAATAGGAGACTTAGTTTGGGGTTGTAGAGGTACCATTATAAGGTACCATGAGAAGCCACGTAAATCACGAGTCTGCCACAAATAGAAGTTCAGTCGCCGCTCCACCTAAACATGAGCATCCTGCAGAGATGACACACAGAGAACAGAACAAAAGAGAGCGATCAACTCGTAAAAAACAAAAACACACTGGGTAACGGTTAACAGAGTGTAACGGACACTAAGCCAGAAAGCATCTCATAATGTTTAGAATTTTAGACAGTCTTACCAATTAATTCTGATTTTGTAGTCCAATCAGATTCGCCTGTCTGGATGGTTTCCAGTCGTTTGAAAAGTTGACCTTTATGTTTTCAATATACACCGAGGGAAAACAAGCTAAATATAAAAAAGACATTTAAAAACCAACACTATATCGTGTTAAATGACTTTATCCTAAATTAATTCTGCTTGTGAATTAGAAAATTTAGAAGAAAATGGGCAATTTATCCATAGAAAATTAATTAATTACCACTAATTAGTTAATTAATTAATTCATTCATTCATTCATTATCTCCCGGATAATGGGAACTTTTTACCAGACACACAGACAAATGAAGCTAATATAGGGGTGGTAATAATGATGATGATGATGATGATGATGATAAAAAAAAATAATAATAATAATAATAATAATAATGATAATAATAATAATGATGATGATGATGATGATGATGATGATGATGATGATGATAATAATAAAAATAAAAATAAAAATAATAATAAGAATGATAATAATAATGATGATGATGATGATGATGATGATGATGATAATACAACAAAAAAACAAAAAAATAATAAATAAATAAATAAAATAAATTTAAAAAAAATATAATAATAATAATAATAATCAAAAAGGAGATCTCATTAATATCTCTGTAGTATCTCCTGGACAACAATAAGATCCAATGGAAAGATAAAGGAGATTTTACTATAAGTCTACTGCTGCTCAGATGTGTCTCCTGAGATAAAGACCTCAGTCTCACACATGTCTCCTCTTGAGTTTTAGGACACATCTCAATAAAGCCTCACATTGTCTCAGACAGGGTAGATTTAGGGCAGTTTCAGGGCAACTTCAAAGCACTTGGGGCCCCAAGAAAAATGCCCCAGCGACTCTTACTTACTTATTAAAGGTAATATTTAAATGTAAACATTTGAAACATATCCCTCCCATCCAAATGCAAAAAGCACACAACACACATGATAATGAAGACACTGGATGGATGGATAAAGACTTATAGAAACATAAAGAATACAAAATAAATGACATCTGAGACCGCTTCATTGACATGGATCTGAATTGTAGATGGAGTTATGTCTCATATTTCCAGTTGTATTTCATATACCATTCTAAGTTCTAAATATTGTACTGTGATTAATGAGATTTTAAAGACGGCATTGTGTTATCAAGCTGCTGGTTCTGTTTTTTTGTGTTTTTACTGAGAAGTTAAACCGTAAAGGATGTTCATATCATGGGCAATAAAAATGGGTGTCAAATCTGAAATGTCTGAAATGATATGTTGGGTTTTACTGCATCTGTTGTGTCCGCAGATGTTTTGATGACGTTATCCGCTGCAACCTGCTTTTACAGCGGGGTGGGATCCACTTATTTATTATTAACTGCCACTCAGAAGTGTGTAAAATGCAGTACGTGCTGAATGGAAATCTTTGGAAAGCCAGTGTTATTCACTGATGGACTTCATTAATGAAACAAAAGACATTTTAATATTTAATATAAATCGAAATAATATAAGATGAATTTCTTTCATTGTGTTAAAACAAACTGAATAATTATTTCTTACTATAAAATTATAATTTGCCTTGTGAGAAGCTGGAGACTGTGTCCAAGGTGACCTGTTATACAGGGGGCACTGGGATAGGCGCTAGCTACCCTGCACACACTATAGAGGGGCAACTAGAGCCACTAATTTACCTTAACTCAATGTTTTAGAGCCATCGGATGAAACCAGAGAACCGGGAGAAAAAATACATGGACATGGACGCAGAGAACATGAAAACATGAGAGAATGTGTTAACTAATAAACCACCATACTGTCCCTACCTTAAATAGTGCACTACAAAATGAGTATGTTCTTCCTTTTTGGACATAATGTAATGTCTCACACCTGCTCCAACACTTCTTCACATGAGTTTTAGTACCTGTTTGGAATTTCGGTTCCTCATGTCCATCCAGAGCCCATCCAGAGCCCATCCAGAGCCCATATCGAGTGCTGCACTGTCAAAAAAATACCAAAAATAAACACAAATTAAGAAAATATGTATATGAATAAACTAAAATTTCAAATTTTAAATATTACTTTGTTAAGAGTTCTTAAAAATTAATTAAAAAATGTGAAAATATTTTACACTTTTTTTTTTTAAAGATTTTCTGACTTGGGGCACGTTGACTTAGTGGTTATCATGTTCTCCTCACAGCACTAGGGATTCCCGGTTCGAATCCCAATCTGGGTGGAGTTTCCATGTTCTCTCCGTGTCCGTGTAGGTTTCCTCCGGGTTCTCCGGTTTCCTCCCACAGTCCAAAAACATGGATCAAGCTCAGTTGAATGCTTCAAATTGCCCATATAGAATGTGTTTGTGTGTGTGTCTGTGTGAGTGAGTGTGTCCAGTGATAGGTTGGCGCCCTGTCCTGGTTGTATCTGCCCAGCGCCCGAAACGTTCTCCCCTGGATGGGCATGGGGAACCCCCCCCCTCCCTCCCCCGTGATCCTATTAGAGGATAAAGAGAAAGATAATGGATAAAGCACACACACACACACACACACACTATATAGGGGCAATTTAGAGAAGAGCGGCTAATTTGCCAGAAAAATTCACTTGTTTTTGGACTGTGGGAGGAAACTGAAGAACCCGGAGTAACCCCACATGGACACGGGAAGAACATAAAAACTCCACCCAGATCAGGAACCTGGATCCTCAGCGCTGAGGGACAAACATCTTAACCAGTACACCACCGTGCAACCTTCTACTGCTACTGTTCTGCACACATTTAATTTATTCGTCATCCTGTGACAACCACTAATGAAAATCTATAAGAAAGAATGAAAACACAGGGTCCAGGTTAAAAAGCAACGTTTCTCTTAAACATATTAAACATTTTTACTGTATTTGATTCATTTGGAACTTAAAGGTAACTAATAATTCCTTTAAAAATGACCAGATTTGAGGTTTCCATGTCATCATCTTCAATGAAGAAATGACTACAGGGAAATGTGTTTATTGCTGATGAGATGAGACATGATCAGCAGATTATTACCATGTGCCAGGAGGACAACCAAAACGAAAGGGGAAAAGTGGATTGCAGATAAACTAGAACCAGAACAGTGTTCTAATGGAACGTTATCTTGTGGTACATCAGTGAAGGCCTGTGTGTAAAGAGAGATCTTACAACACCACACTGTGCTTGCTTCAGTGTCGCTGACGCAAATGTGTCTGTGTCTCTCTTGCCTTGTTTTATGGAGGTTCCCTTAACGTCCCGCTGCAGCTGAGGAGCGGTGAGAAAAGACAGATGTTGCCAGAGAGCTGGTCTTGAACTGGAGTAACCTGGAGTCAATTCATCAACTTCTCCTCCCAGACGGAGACAGAAGCTCCTGCCTCAGGTTTATGGTACCAAGGAGCGGAGTGGAACGTGACCTAAATTTTAAAATGTTGAGATTTACCTGTGGAGGGGGAAAATCTGGTGTTGGTAGATTTCTAATCCATCCATCCATTATCTTCTGCTTTATCCTCTACTATGGGTCCCATGCCCATCCAGGGGAGAAAGTTTCGGGCGCCGCAAAGGGACACTCAGGAAAGGGCGCCAATATATCGCTGGACAGACTACATATGGGGCAATTTGGAAAATTCAATTGACTTGATCCATGTTTTTGGACTGTGGGAGGAAACCGAAGAACCCAGAGGAAACCAACACGGATATGGGGAGAACATGGAAACTCCACCCAGATTGGGATTCGAAGTGGGAATCCCAAGTGCTGTGAGGAGAACGAGCTAACCACTAAGCCTATTTCTAATCCATCCACCCATTCATTACCATCCGCTTTAACCTCTAATAGGGTCGCGGGGGGGTCCCCCATACCCATCCAAGGGAGAAAGTTTCGGGCACTGGACAGATACAACCACAAACACACTCTAAATGGGGCAATTTGGAGAATTCAATTGACTTGATCCATGTTATTGGACTGTGGGAAGAAACCGGAGAACCCGGAGGAAACCCACGCAGACACGGGGAGAACATGGAAACTCCACCCAGATTGGGATTCGAACTGGGAATCCCTAGTTCTGAGAGGAGAACATGCTAACCACTAAGCCAGCGTGCCGCCTATTTCTAATCCAACTGAGGAAATTAAGCTTCAGTGTCCGGGAGCAGGGCGGCACGGTGGCTACACTCATAGATACACTCAGAACAGGGTGCCAATCCATCACTGGACACATACTCACTCACACATACACAAACACTATATGGGGCAATTTAGATAGGGGCAATTTAGAGCAGCCAATTCACCTTGAATCCATGTTTTGGGCAGAGGGAGAAAACTGGAGAAAACCCACATGCACGCCCTGCAACAAACCTATGTAAAAAAATAATTAAAAATAAAGACAAATCAAGAAAAAAAATAGATATCAAGTTAAATTATCCACAAATATAGTGAGTGCACTCATTTTGTTAAGATTTCTTAATATAAGAGAAGAAACATCTATTCAAATCAGTTCTTCTTGAAATAATAAATCAGTATTAGTTACACATGAAGATTTTCTAACTTGTTTACATTTGATTCTTTGCAGTTTGGTAAATTTCCCATCATGCACTGGCTGCCTCCTGGCCGCCTTGTTTTCCAGCCATCTATTATAAGGCTTTATGACAAGACAATTTTAAATATCTACTACAGTCATTAAATATCTCGTGTAACATTAAAGAATGTTTTAGGAATGGCCTTCAGAAGTTATTTCATTCATTCATTATCTCCTGCTTTATCCTCTATTAGGGTCGCGGTGGGGTTCCCCATGCCCATCCAGGGGAGAACGTTTCGGGCGCTGGGCAGATACACCCAGGACAGGGCGCCAATCCATCGCTGGGTACACACTCACTCACACAGACACACTCTATATGGGGCAATTTTGAGAACTCAATTGACTTGATCCATGTTTTTGGACTGTGGGAGGAAACCGGAGAACCCGGAGGAAACCCACGCAGACACAGGGAGAACATGGAAACTCCACCCAGATGGGGATTCGAACCGGGAATCCCTAGCGCTGAGAGGCGAACGTGCTAACCACTAAGCCACCGTGCCGCCCAGAAGTTATTTAATTATTTTATTTTATTTTATTATTTAAATTATAGGGCGGCACAGTGGCTTAGTGGTTAGCACGTTCACCTCTCAGCTCTAGGGATTCCCGGTTCGAATCCCCGTCTGGGTGGAGTTTCCATGTTCTCCCCGTGTCCGCGTGGGTTTCCTCCCACAGTCCAAAAACATGGATCAAGTCAATTGAGTTCTCCAAATTGCCCCATATAAAGTGTGTTTGTTTGAGTGAGTGTGTGCCCAGCGATAGATTGGCGCCCTGTCCTGGGTCTATCTGCCCAGCGCTCGAGACGTTCTCCCCTGGATGGGCATGGGGAACCCCACCGCGACCCTAATAGAGGATAAAGTGGAAGATAATGAATAAATGAATGAATGAATATTTAAATTATTATTTTTAATTAAATTGATGATGTTCCTGGGCGGCACAGTGGCTTAGTGTTTAGCACGTCTGCCTCTCAGCAAATCCCGATCTGGGTGGAGTTTCCTTGTTCTCCCTGTGTATCATCCGGGTTTTCTGGTTTCTCCCACAGTCCAAAAACATGGATTCAAGGTAAACTGAATGCTCTAAAATGTCCCATATAAAGTGTGTCTGTGTGTGCCCAGCGATAGATTGGCGCCCTGTCCTGGGGTTATCTGCCCAGCGCCTGAAACGTCGTCCCCTGGGTATGGAGAACCACACCCCACCACCACAACCTTAGTAGAGGATAAAGTAACAGATAATGAATAATGTTGTTCCCATAGCATTAAGGAGGTTCTGTAATCTTCTCAGCAAACAATCTTTCCCTTTAATTTGCACTATAGTGTAAATGTTAATGACAAAAAAACCCGACTCTAAACAAAATCTGACTCATTAAATAAAATCCAAACAGTTTTACACCTTAATACATTTTCTAGGAGTCTTCAGAGCTGCAATGCATTGAACTGAATATAAACTCCCAACCTTCTTAATTCAATTCAGCGAGCCATTTTTGGGTTGGTTCCCCTGACCACCCTCACGCCTCTACACTTGGAGACATCAAACCTGCCATGCATTTCTTTGGAATGTGGAAGGAAATTGAAAATACCCAAAGGAAGCTCATGCAGACATGAAAGAATGTGCACACTCGTGTCATTTACATGCAGTTTCAGGATCAGTTTACTGTATTCTTACATGTGGATTTGTTGCTCTTCTGTTTTAACAGGATGATTATTCAGTGCTGGACTTTTTGGGTATGATTTTTTTTTTAGCCTGAAGTTCAGGTTTGTATTAAAAGCTCAGTGATGGTCTCAGTTGGCCAGTAAACATTTGTGCACATGCTTTGATGTCTTTTATTACCTTTTTTCTCACCGCTCAACTTTGCCTTGTCTTCATTGTAGTTGTTGCCCTCTCTGTGGCTCTTCTCACGAAGCTCCTTCGTGCCATGATGTGGAAATTTCGGTCTTTTCTCATCAAAGCGCCGCCGAAGGATTTCATCTACTACCTAATCCCCGGCTGACCTGCAATTTAAGCCCTTATTATTGGTTGTGTTACTTAAATTAATATTTTGTGACAATTATATAACACAGGGGCGGCACGGTGGCTTAGTTGTCAGCACGTTCGCCTCTCAGCACTAGAGATTCCTGGTTCGAATCCCCATCTGGATGAAGTTTCCATGTTCTCCCCGTGTCTGCGTGGGTTTCCTCCGGGTTCTCCGGTTTCTTCCCACAGTCCAAAAACATGGATCAAGTCATTGAGTTCTCCAAATTGCCCCATATAGTGTGTCTGTGTGAGTGAGTGTGTGCCCAGCGATGGATTGGCGCCCTGTCCTGGGTGTATCTGCCCAGCGCCCGAGATGTTCTCCCCTGGATGGGCATGGGGAACCCCACTGCAACCCTAATAGAGGATAAAGCGGAAGATAATGAATGAATGAATGAATGAATATATAACACAGTAGCAGTCAAAAGTTTGGACATGACTCCTGTTTGCTCCAATTATTGTCCATGCTCTCAATTCCACTTCCTGTAAAGATGGACTTTGTAGTTCTACAATTCCAGACTGTAGTCCATCTGTTTGTGTTCTACATTACATACTGTGTACGTCCCTTTTACTCTGTTCTAATGGTCAGGACCCCAATAGTAGCACCACAGAGCAGGGATTATTTGGTTGGTGCATTATTCCTATCCCAGCAGTGTCACTGAGGTGGAGAAATGAAACTACACTAAAACCCCCTCACCACATCAGTGTCACTGCAGAACTGACAATAAACAATCCACCACCCAAATGATACCTGTTCTGTGATGCTCCTGACCAATAGAGAACAGAGAACCAACAGGGGACTAAAAGAGACGGTCTCATTGGCTTGCTCTTTTAAGGTTAAGGCTTAAAACTCTTAAAAACAGCACTGAGACAATGAACTATTGTATAGTGCACTAAACTCTTTAAATAAGGGTGAAAGTCGGTCTCTGTGTGAGTCGCCTATACAAATCCACACCGTTGCTCACAAACCTGGGTCGACAAAGGGCGAGTAAATAAATAACATGAAATTTAAGTCCTTGAAACAAACCAAGCTAGGAACAAGGAGGACATGCAGACCTCCATACGAGCAGCGAATATTCCATTCATCATATGTTTGTTGGAAATCAAGGTTCATAGTACATCATATTCCCCAAGCCAACTGTAAAACATTCGTAGTTGTGTCTTGTGGTTAATTCATTCATTGATTACCTCCCGCTTTATCCTCTATTAGGGTCGCGGTGGGGTTCCCCATGCCCATCCAGGGGAGAACGTCTCGGGCACTGGGCAGATAGACCCAGGACAGGGCGCCAGTCCATCACTGGGCACACACTCACTCACACAGACACACTCTATATGGGGCAATTTTGAGAATTCAATTAACTCGGTCCATGTTTTTGGACTGTGGGAGGAAACCGGAAAACCCGGAGGAAACCCACGCAGACACGGGGAGAACATGGAAACTCCACCCAGATGGGGATTCGAACCGGGAATCCCTAGCGCTGAGAGGAGAACGTGCTAACCACTAAGCCTCTTGTGGTTAAATACTGTTTAAATGTCAAAACTTCAAATAATAATTAAGTATTACTCTCATGACCAAAACGACTTAAAAACTGTAATTAGATAATAACACCAACAACACCAACTCCAGTTCAGTTACACAGGCCTCTGAACTTCAAACTTCATTCAGAATTACTGAACAACTTCATAATATATAAACGTATAAACAATAAACTTTACAACATTTTTAGTTCTAGTCTAAAGCAAACTCTATACTTAAAACAAAACTTTGAATTATAACGTTTCTTTGAACGAACTTTACTACCCCGTGGATTTGAACTGTGCTTATTACATGGGCAGACCGCTGCTGCCATCTAGTGATTACGCTTAGTGTTTACACCTAGTGTTCACTGTTTGCTGTAGCCATGTTACTGTTATGCTAACATGTTATGGTTGAATTCCGAATCAGCGTATTTGTCCTTATATTTAAAAAATGTTCTGTTTATGTTTTAATTTTTCACAAAAAATGCCTCTCAGCGCTAGGGATTCTGGTTCGAATCCCAATCTGGGTGGAGTTTCCATGTTCTCCCCGTGTCTGCGTGGGTTTCCTCCGGGTTCTCCGGTTTCCTCCCACAGTCCAAAAACATGGATCAAGTCAATTGAATTCTCAAAAATTGCCCCATATAGAGTGAGTGTGTGCCCAGCGATGGATTGGCGCCCTGTCCTGGGTGTATCTGCCCAGCGCCCGAAACGTTCTCCCCTGGATGGGCATGGGGAACCCCACCGCGACCCTAATAGAGGATAAAGCGGGAGATAATGAATGAATGAATGAATGTCATTTTGGCCTGTAATTAAAACTAAAGGTGATTTATCTGCCACATTTTGTATTAACATTTAATTGCACCACAGAGCAGGGATTGTTTGGTTGGCTTGCTAGAAAAACAGGAAACGCGTCAATAAGCGATCAGCGTTCACTTTAAAAACTGGACTAGATTACATCACGGAAGACCTGCTTAGTAACGATTATCCTTTTAATAAACGCATTTATGAATAAAACCTTGTTTCTTTTTATTATAGTGTGTTTGTAAGCATTTTATTAAAACAATAAGACACTCAAGGTTGTGCATTATTGTAAATAAATTACCTGAAAGAGGTGTAATAACTAATAACAGCCTCAAGAGACTTATTGCTTTATTACAGCAACACTGCTGCACTAAAACCCCCTCACCACATCAGTGTCACTGCAGAACTGACAATAAACAATCCACCACCCAAATGATACCTGTTCTGTGATGATCCTGACCAACAGAGAACAGAGAACCAACAGGGGACTAACAATAACAAAGCGGTGGGGGTTGGGGTTGGGGTGTTCTGATCCTAACCACATTGCGATACTTGTAAGTCCATCCATTCATTATCTTCCGCTTTATCCTCTATTAGGGTCGTGGTGGGGGGGGGGGGGGGGGGGGTTCCCCATGCCCATTTAGGGGAGCGTCTCGGGCGATGGGCAGATACACCCAGGACAGGGTTCCAAACAGTGTCACTGGGCACACACTCACTCACACATACACACTCTATATGGGGCAATTTGGAGAACTCAATTGACTCGATCCATGTTTTTGGACTGTGGGAGGAAACCGGAGAACCCGGAGGAAACCCACGCGGACACGGGGAGAACATGGAAACTCCACGCAGATTGGGATTCGAACCGGGAATCCCTAGCGCTGAGATGCGAACGTGCTAACCACTAAGCCACCGTGCCGCCTACTTGTAAGTCGCTTTGGATAAAACTGTTTTCTAAATAACCAAATGTAAATGTATGTGTCCTGTGGTGGGTTCTGGTAACAGCAACAATTACCACATTACAATATCTGCTTTGCGGCGGCACGGTGGCTTAGTGGTCAGCACGTTCGCCTCTCAGCGCTAGGGATTCCCGGTTCGAATCCCCATCTGGGTGGAGTTTCCATGTTCTCCCCGTGTCTGCGTGGGTTTCCTCCGGGTTCTCCGGTTTCCTCCCACAGTCCAAAAACATGGATCAAGTCAATTGAATTCTCTAAATTGCCCCATATAGAGTGTGTTTGAGTGAGTGAGTGTGTGCCCAGCGATGGATTGGCGCCCTGTCCTGGGTGTATCTGCCCAGCGCCCGAGATGTTCTCCCCTGGATGGGCATGGGGAACCCCACCGCGACCCTAATAGAGGATAAAGCGGAAGATAATGAATGAATGAATATCTGCTTTGCTTTTTTATTAACTCTTACTTGTCCTGCACTAAAAAAAAAATATTCTAATTTAATTTATTTTATAATTGGGCGTGGTAGCTCAGTGGTTAGGGCATTGGGCTATCAATCTGAAGGTTGGGGGTTCAAATCCCAGGTCCACTGAAGTTACCAGTGTGGCTCCTTGAGCAAGACCCTGAACCCTCATTGCTCCAGGGATGTTGTGATTAACCCTGTGCTCACATTGTAAGTCGCTTTGGATAAAAGCGTCCAATAAATGACCAAATGTAAATGTAAATGTCTAAATGTCTTGCTGTATCGATCTGTGCTCCACTCTACCTTCACTAAATGCTCTGATGTCGTATAAAAAGAGCCTGTGGACGTTTTTTTAATAGACACCAAGCTCATGAACATTGCTAGTTTATTCATTGATGTGCACAAAAATGGCAAATCACGACTTGTCAGCATAGGGTTTAAAAAGTGGGCGAGATATTCGCTTCAGCATATTTTAAAGCATTGTGTTGAAAGTAAAGAATCCCGACATAAATAATACACAGCACAATATGAACATCGAATCACAAGCACATAAGCTCAACACTACTTACTAAGAAAAGGAACTGCTTTTCAGTCATGCAGCAATATTTACAGAAACGTAATGGGAACTCCGACTGTCCCTTAAATCTGCATTCTGTCGTCCTTCTAACAGCCACGTACAGTGTAAATAGTCAAAAGAGCACATTCAGTAAGCGGCTGTTTGTGGAAAAATACACACAGACGTGGTTTGCTGGATGCATGGCTACTTCAGTGTACATTTTAAATATGTTTGTCGTCAGGCCCTGATATGTTTCGCTACATTCTCACTCGAAATGAAAACAGAAAAGGAAACTCGAACCCCACGTGGAACAGCATGCACTGAAATACTTTGAAGAGTAGAAAAGGCTTTGACCTCAGAGGTCTTTGGATAAGAATAACTTTTTCGATTCCTGAATGCCGTTTGTTTCGAGCTCTTTATAAATGAGATACATTGAGATCTGTCTTGGTTTTACTTTCATCGCTCGTGGCACTCTGGTGGCAGTTCCTGCTTATTATACACAGCTACACCTGAAATAAAACAGGGATATAAAACACTCCATGTTCTAAATGCTCTCATTATTATTGACGCTCGACGTACAGTACCAGTCAAAAGGTTGGACACGCTCCCTTCTTGCTCCATTATCTATCTCCTCCACTCATCATATAGATGGAATTTGTAGTTTTATAATTGCAGACTGTAGTCCATCTGTGTTCTTTGTTGTTGTTAGTCCCCTGTTGGTTCTCTGTTCTCTGTTGGTCAGGAGCATCACAGAACAGGTATCATTTGGGTGGTGGATTGTTTCTTGTCAGTTCTGCAGTGACACTGATGTGGTGAGGGGGGTTTAGTGTAGTTTCATTTCTCCACCTCAGTGACACTGCTGGGATAGGAATAATGCACCAACCCAATAATCCCTGCTATGTGTTACTATTGGGGTCCTGACCTAAAGGGGGAGTACACAGTATGTTCTGTAGAACACAAACAGTTGAACTACAGTCTGGAATTATATATTTATAGTTGTATATTTTATATTATATATATTCTTAGTAGGGCGGTACGGTGGGATTCCCGGTTCGAATCCCCATCTGGGTGGAGTTTCCATGTTCTCCCCGTGTCCGCATGGGTTTCCTTCGGGTTCTCCGGTTTCCTCCCACGGTCCAAAAACATGGATCAAGTCAAATGACTTCTCCAAATTGCCCCATATAGAGTGTGTCTGTGTGAGTGAGTGTGTGCCCAGCGATAGATCGGCGCCCTGTCCTGGGTGTATAAGCCCAGCACCCGAAATGTTCTCCCCTGGATGGGCATGGGGAACCCCCCCTGCGACCCTAATAGAGGATAAAGCGAAAGATAATGAATGAATGAATGAATGAATGAATGAATGAATATATTCTTAGTTGTACATCCTATTATATTTTACATATCTATATACTAAATTTCTATCTCATTTTCTTTCATTCATCCATCCATTATCTTCCGCTTTATCCTATATTGGGGTCGCGGGGGGGTTCCCCATGCCCATCCAGGGGAGAACGTTTCGGGCACTGGGCAGATAGACCCAGGAAAGGGTGCCAATCTAACGCTGGGCACACACACTCACTCACACAAACACACTCTATATGGGGCAATTTGGAGAACTCAATTGACTTGATCCATGTTTTTGAACTGTGGGAGGAAACCCGAGAACCCGGAGGAAACCCACGCGGACACGGGGAGAACATGGAAACTCCACCCAGATGGGGATTTGAACCGGGAATCCCTAGTGCTGAGAGGAGAACATGCTAACCATTAAGCCACCGTGCCGGCCATTTTCTTTCCTCTTTAAAATTCAAATTTAAGTCTAACTAAAAGAACAGGGTAATCGGGGTTCGTGACCCATAATTTCGTTTTTGTCTCATGTACCACATGTGATATAAATGATAATACAATTTTCTTGAATCTTTACATGAAGTGGAACTGAGAACATGGACAATAAGTGGAGCAGAAAGGAGGCGTGTCCTAAGTTTTGACAGCTACTGGACACAGTATGTAAAAAAGGAAAGATAACTGAAAAAGATGACTTTGTCCTCACAGTGAAATTAACAGAACTGAGAATTGATGTGTCCATCTTTGCAATACACTCTGTAAACATAGGACTCCGTCCGAACACTACAGCAGCAGCTATGAGGAATGCTGTAGTTATAGTTTGATGGTGAAGCAGTGTGAATATGGTTATTCATTGATTAAAATGGGAAGGACAACTGAAAAACATCATAGTCCCATGAATACATTGTGTAATTAGTGGCTCACTATGTGCTTACTCTCAGACCAGTAGTAGTTGTGTGATCGGGAAGTGCTTAAAGCTGGGTTTTTAAAGGTTAAAGACAGGTTGTCTGGTATTATCGCTTGTGGCATCTCACCTAAGGAAAGAAACATTAATAAGGCAAGTCTTTATCAAAAGCTAATGTATTTGGCAAACCCCAAGAAGCTCCACACAGGCTAGTGGTTCAGTAGCCTAGTGGTTCATTTGAGGCCTCTCCTCCCTCATATGTCGAGTTTTCTTATCAGCCTTTTTGTCCCGTACTTTCCGCATTCTCCTTGGAGGTGGGGTGGATCTGGATTCGCTGGATGTGTCACCCGCATCCTTATCCTCGGGGATATTGGGAATGGCCGCACTGCTGCCCTCTAAGGTGTTCCTCAAAGAAGAATCCTCTGGACTTCCGATTTCACTGCTGCTCAAGTCCTGCTCCTCAGGGCCGTGGCTCCTCGCTATTTTGGCCATGTTGGTGAGGGAGGGTCCCATATGTTCATTCTTTCTGAGAGACTGCTGGAGCTCATTCATGTCCACCCCGGAGTCCAGGCTGGTGTCGTTGCTGCTGCCTGGCCGGTGTCTTCCCTGAAGCTCAATGACGGAGTGCCGGACTTGGGCCACGGGTTTGCCATCTAACGAGACGAACCACGCTCGAGGGGGAAGGGGAGAGGGTTTGACCTTAGAGAGTTCCAGCAGGGTTTGCTCAGAGATTCCCTGAAGTTCTCCATGGAAAGGACCCATCCCAGCGGCTTCGTTGAGGGTCCCAGGGACAGAGACCGACTCGAGCAAGTGGCTATAACGACCCCAGATACCTGGATTGGCAGTGGAAACCTGTGGCCCCTCCAAGGCAGGTTGTCCATTGCTGTCCTGCGGTGGAACTTTAGGCAGCGTCTGAGTGAAACTGTCTTTAAGGTTGCGCTCCGTTTGAGCTCCATGCTCCATGCCATTCCGAGGGAAGGTGGCACACCGACCTCCAGCAGACTCAGGCTGTGCTGGGCCAGGGAAAAGCTCAGGAGCTTGTACAATAGTCACAGGCTGGTTGTAGATGTGGAACAGCTTATCTTTAAACACTGGGTTTTCTCCTGATGCTTGTCTCGAGCCGTTTCTTTCAGACATCTCTCTAAGCTTTGCTACTTCATCACTGTTTACGTACAAGTTTGGAACCGGAGCCCTGAGATTCTCCAGACCTGCAGTCCCGATGTTCTCATACAGGTTCCCTGTGGGTCGACAGACATTGTCAACATAGATGTTAAAGCTGGCTTGGTGTCGAGGAGAGGCAGATACATCGGGATGACCAAGGCCTCTGGTAGCCAACGAGTACGACCCATTACCATTATTATACAGGGGCTCATGGGCTTCAACTGAGCTGGTGGATGTGGTCTGGTCTTTTTTGAGAATGGACAGTCTAGTAGAGTTCCACCGCCTTCTCTCATTCTCATGGCTAAGTTCTCTAAAATGCAGGAGATAGAAATAAGAGAATTCATTTTACTTGGAGCAGGTTCTAGGTCAATGGTTTCTTACCTCAGATTGACATTTTTACCTCTGAAGCATTTTGGCTGTAGGTTATTAAAACACTACGGAAGTGGCGAAAGGTTTCTTACCTGCAGTGACATAAAACCACGGATAAAAATCCAATGACGATCAAAAGGGTACCACCCAGGATCCCCACAAGAAGGTAGGTATGGTACGAAATGAAATCCACCGAGGTTGCATGTCCCAAGAAACCTAGGATTTCACAAAAAAATCGCATATCGGGATTTAAAATGTGAGGAAAACACCGAAAGTTATGTTTAGTTAGGAATGTTTTGTAGTCGGCGGCACGGTGGCTTAGTGGTTAGAACGTTCGCCTCTCAGCACTAGGGATTCCCGGTTCGAATCCCAATCTGGGTGGAGATTCCATGTTCTCCCCGTGTCTGCGTGGGTTTCCTCCGGGTTCTCCGGTTTCCTCCCACAGTCCAAAACCATGGATCAAGTCAATTGAATTCTCCAAATTGCCCCATATAGAGTGTGTATGTGTGAGTGTCTGTGTGAGTGAGTGTGTGCCCAGCGATAGATTGGCGCCCTGTTCTGGGTGTATCTGCCCAGCACCCGAAACGTTCTCCCCTGGATGGGCATGAGGAACCCCACCGCGACCCTAATATAGGATAAAGCGGAATGAATGAATGAATGTTTTGTAGTCAGTGCCAAAGTGTGCACTGAAGAACTGATTTACAGAACATGATGGAGGTGATTTTTAGAAAACCTCATTTATTTTGGCTGATTTTCACTCTTAAGAGTCAGAATTCCAAATGCGGTCTTAAAGAGAACTACAGAATGAACAATTAATTAAATAGTCACCACATCGTGTAGATGTTCTTCAAACTGGCCACATCTGGATTAAACAAACAAACACCCAAAGATTTACCACTGGACTGTGGAAACGGTGCTGCAACCCAGTTGCCGAGGTGAGGAGCCACATAAGTCCAGACCAGACGGTTCTTCTCCATCCTCACCAAACCAATGCCCTTATTCACCCAGGTGCCTTTGGTGCACAGAAAGACTGAATTAGTGACTACATCAGTAAAAGTTCTTTAGAAAAAAACCTTTCCACCAACCTGTGGTCATGTCAAATGTCCAAGCAGGCAGGGAGTCGGAGGCTCGGACCTGCGATTGGTATGGTAGAGGTACTGTGAGGTGGATAGGCCCCCTGATGTCCATCGCTTTACCATGAGACAGTAACTGAGCACTCAGAATGACCGCCGGCCTCAAGTTAGCATTGTTTCCTGCAACGGAACAAAACAGCAGGTGAGATAACTGACTGAAGATTAATGACATGCACATTCATTCATTATCTTCAACTATTAGGGTTTTGGGGGGGGGGTTCCCCATGCCCATACATAGGAGAACGTTTCGGGCGCTGGGCAGGAATCCTTCAATGATTCCACACTCATTTACTCAAACAAACACACTCTATATGGGGCAATTTAGAGCATTCCATTTACCTTGAATCTTTGTTTTTGGACTGTGGGAGGAAACCGGGGAACCCGGAGGAAACCAACACAGACACGGAGAGAACATGGAAACTCCACCCAGATTGGGAACCTGAATGCCCAGCACTGAGAAGCGAACGTGCTAACCATTAAACCACCATGCCGCCTGACCAGAGGATTCCATCCATCCATCCATTATGTTCCGCTTTATCCTCTACTAGGGTCGGGGGGGGGGGGGGGGTTCTGCATGCCCATCCAAGGTAGAACATTTCGGGCGCTGGGCAGATACAATCTATCGCTGGGCACACACACACTCACACAGATACTCACACAGACACACTCTCTATGGGGCAATTTGGAGCATTCAATTGACCTTGATCCATGTTTTTGGACTGTGGGAGGAAACCGGAGAACCCAAAGGAAATCCACGCGGACACGGGGAGAACATGGAAACTCCACCCAGATTGGGATTTGAACCGGGAATCCCTAGTGCTGAGAGGAGAACATGCTAACCACTAAGCCGCCATGCCGCCTGACCAGAGGATCGTTTTAGGTAAGTTTAAGCAAATAGAACCAGCTTTGTGACCTGCAGGTTCCAGGTTCGACTCCTGGTTCCACCAAGTACTACGACTGATGTGCCTTTGGGCAAGGCACCTAACCCGATTGGCTCCCTTGGTGCCGTGTACAGGGCCACCGATCCAGGCATATGTGCTCACTTCACTCAGTGTGTGTGTGTTTTGTGTGTGTGTGTGTGTGTGTGTGTGTGTGTGTGTGTGTGTGTGTGTCACTGCATGGATGGGGTAAACATGGAGGACACATTCCTCTGTGTGTAAGTACAGCAGGCATCCTCTTTGAACTGTAATGATTATTTTATCATCTCCATCAATCATATTGATGGACTTTGTAGTTCAATAGTTACATTCTGTAGTCCATCTGTTTCTCTACATGCTTTTGGCATTATTTACTTTTCCTGTTGTTAATACAGCAAAGACACACGGACATGAAGGCGCGGTAGCTCAGTGGTTAGGGTGTTGGGCTATCAATCTGAAGGTTGGGGGTTCAAATCCGAGGTCCACTGAAGTTACCAATGTGGGTCCTTGAGCAAGGCCCTTAACCCTTAACTTAGCTATCAATCTGAAGGTTGGGGGTTCCAATCCCAGGTCCACTGAAGTTACCAAAGTGGGTCCTTGAGCAAGGCCCTTAACCCTTAACTTAGCTATCAATCTGAAGGTTGGGGGTTCCAATTCCAGGTCCACTGAAGTTACCAGTGTGGGTCCTTGAGCAAGGCCCTTAACCCTCATTGCTCCAGGGATGTTGTGATGAACCCTGTGCTCACCTTGTAAGTCACATTGGAAAAAAGCCTCCGCTAAATGACCAAATGTAATGTAATGTAATGACGTGCCCTGAATCGAGCTTGATTGATGGCTTGCTAAAGATTTGATGGCTCTGTAAAAGAATAAGGCTAGAATCCAAACGATTCAGCACGATGAGGCTCATCTCTGCAGCCTGTTATGCATTTTAATAAAGTGCTCTTTAGATCTACATACCTCCTTTGTTGCCATAGGCCCCCATGGTGGAGAAGTGACTGTCTTTCTCTGGAGGTGGGGATTTAACTGTCAGATAAGCGGTCACCATGGAGATGCTGCTGTTCTCTGGGAGCAGGAGCAGGCTCTTGGGAAACTGGACACTTGGCTGGGACGAGATATCTGTCAGAGAATGGCATTGTTAATGGAAGTGGAACCTTTTAAAGCAGGACAAGGGGGTTCGCGTTCTCCAGGGACCCTGAGGGAGGCTGGGACTGTGGATGAGGTCCAATAGTGCACACCAGCACACACCACCACACGTCTGACACAACCACATTGCTGTAATTGTTTTTGACAAATGCATGTGCCTTATACACTGTACACTTCTAACTTCCCGTTGACCTAACGTGATCCGGACAGCGACGACCAACAGGCCAGATGTGACCACATCTGTAAAACAGCCGGATCTGTTATAACGTGGAGTGAGGAAAGTCTGTAATGAGTAGAGGATTACAGGCTTGAGCTATGCTCTTAATCTTCAGGTTATATATATATATATATATATCCATCCATCCATCCATTATCTTCGGCTTTATCCTCTATTAGGGTCGCGGGGGGGGGGGGGGGGCATCCTGGGGAGAATGTTTCGGGCGCTGGGCAGATACACCCAGGACAGGGCGCCAATCCATCGCTGGGCACACACTCACACACACAGACACACTCTATATGGGGCAATTTGGAGAACTCAATTCACCTTGATCCATGTTTTTGAATTGTGGGAGGAAACTGGAGAACCCGGAGGAAACCCACGCAGACACGTGGAGAACATGGAAACTCCACCCAGATTGGGAAATGTTTTTCCTACAAATCCCCACTTGATTGGACGAATTAAACCATGACGCTCAGTTGGATTGATTGTACGACTGAAGAAGGTTCAGAGAAGGACAACCAGACCAACAATTTGTTTGTGGATGGTGATGATTCCATGTAACTTCACAAGTTTAAGCTTAAATATTAAGTTCTTTACATACAGAACCAGGCACAAGTTTGGCCACACCCCCTTTTCGCTCCACTTATTGTCCGTGTTCTCAGTTCCACTTTCTGTAAAGATGGACTTTGTAGTTCTACAATTCCAGACTGTAGTCCATCTTTGGTCCATTTGGGTTCTACAGTACATACAGTGTACGTCCTCTTTACTCTGTTCTAATGGTCAGAACCCCAATAGTAGCACCACAGAGCAGGGATTATGTGGTTGGTGCATTATTCCTATCCCAGCAGTGTCACTGAGGTGGAGAAATGAAACTACACTAAAACCCCCTCACCACATCAGTGTCACTGCAGAACTGACAATAAACAATCCACCACCCAAATGATACCTGTTCTGTGATGCTCCTGACCAACAGAGAACAGAGAACCAACAGGGGACTAACATGTAAATGGAGGAAAAATGGGGCAAGTCCAAACCTTGGACTGGTACTGTAATCATTGAGCTTTTATTAATAGTATATATTTACAGAGTTTTAACCCTGAACCCCTACATTTTTCCTTGGTATTCGTTTTGTTTTAAAAGATAGAACCCTTGTGAGGACCGAGGCTCAGGGGTTGACTCTGGACAGCTTTAACAGTGCAGAATAATAATAATGTACAGATTGTGTATATAATACGGTCTCTAATCAAAAACCAGATGTGGTAAACCCACAATCGATAAACTGATTCTGTTCCGTCATTGGATTTTGGTAAACATTGAATCAGAGTGTGTGCTCGGCTAGCCGTGTCATGTGAACGCACCAGATGTTTTACGGGTTATCAGCACGGTGTCTTCAAAGAGCCAGATGTTGCCTTGGGTCTGTGGAACCAGAGACATCGTCACCGCCGAAAAGACTGGAAGAAGATCAAAGATGAGATGAAGATAACACCAAATTAAGAACTAATTAAAAACAAGCTGTATGGTTTCAGATAATGTATGCAGATGTTCGGAACAGTTCTGAGGTACTTGTGCTTCGTGGTGGATCAGGGATTTGGATTCTTTACTTAAGTAAAAGTATCAAAACAGAAATGTACTACAAGTAGCACGTTGCACTCACTTGGCATCTTGGTGGTCCTCCAGGGGAGCTGAGCGGGCACATAGGCCTCCATGCTGGCCACCAAGGTGAGGGTGACCCCCAGTTGGTAGGGCACACTGAGAAGCACCTGTCCATTTCCCTCAGTCTGGCTGGACTGAAGCTGAGAGCCGTTGACGAACACGTGAACAGTGGCGCCACCTAAGTACCTCTGACTCGATGCATCCTTCACCCACACCTTCAGTGTCAGGGAGGCTGGCTCTATGGGAGTAAAAAACAAGACTGGGTCATTTTAAGGGTTTTTTTTAATATCCATCCATCCATTATCTTCCGCTTTATCCTATATTAGGGTCACGGTGGGGTTCCCCATGCCCAGCCAGGGGAGAACGTTTTGGGCGCTGGGCAGATACACCCAGGACAGGGTGCCAATCTATCGCTGGGCACACACTCACTCACACAGACACACACACATACTGTACACACTCTATATGGGGCAATTTGGAGAACTCAATAGACCTCCACGTTTTTGGACTGTGGGAGGAACCCGGAGAACCCAGAGAACCCAGAGGAAACCCACGCGGACATGGGGAGAACATGGAAACTCCACCCAGATGGGGATTCGAACCGGGAATCCCTAGCGCTGAGAGGCGAACGTGGGTTTTAATATCATTCATTCATTCATTCATTATCTCCCGCTTTATCCTCTAGTAGGGTCGCGGTGGGGTTCCCCATGCCCATCCAGGGGAGAACGTTTCGGGCGCTGGGCAGATACACCCGGGACAGGGCGCCAATCTATCACTGGACACACACCCACTCACTCACACACACACACTTTATATGGGGCAATTTGGAGAATTCAATTGACTTGATCCATGTTTTTGGACTGTGGGAGGAAACCGGAGAACCCGGAGGAAACCCACACGGACACGGGGAGAACATGGAAACTCCACCCAGATGGGGATTCGATCTGGGAATCCCTAGCGCTGAGAGGTGAACGTGCTAACCACTAAGCCACCGTGCCACCCTGGGTTTTAATATAATATATTAGTTATATATCTATATTAATTTGAATATAGAATAGAGTGCAACAAAATGAGAAAACATCATAAAGAGAGAGAGAGAGAGAGAGAGAGAGAGAGAGAGAGAGAGAGAGAGAGAGAGAGAGAGAGAGAGAGAGAGAGGGCTGTCTAATGGACATGGAAGCAGATCTAGTTATCATTACTGTCTTCTGATGGATGAAGATTTCCTGCTTTAACCTCATCTTCATCATAAAATAATAATGAGCCAGAGTCCAACGTCTCCGTCAGGCTTTTAAAAATAGATCAAAGTGCCAACTGACTGGGTTTCACATCACAGCATCACGTGTGGAGCTGCATCCAGGTGCAAAGCTACACCCAAAAAAAGCAAATGTGTTCTGACACAGGAGACGCTTTCTATGGATGGAAGTCGAATAAAAACGTTAACAGTGTGATTATCGTACGTTACATTCCCTCCATTATCCATTATCATGTCTGCAGATGCTAATGCTCAATCTATTTTACAAAATCTTCATCTGACTCGGGCACGGTTCGAATCCCAATCTGGGTGGAGTTTCCATGTTCTCCCCGTGTCCACGTGGGTTTCCTCAAGGTTCTCCGGTTTCCTCCCACAGTCCAAAAACATGGATGAAGGTCTATTGAGTTCTCCAAATTGCCCCATATAGAGTGTGTTTGTGTGAGTGAGTGTGTGCCCAGTGATAGATTGGCGCCCTGTCCTGGGTGTATCTACCCAGCGCCCAAAACGTTCTCCCCTGGATGGGCATGGGGAACCCCCATACACACACACACACATCGTGCCTCTCCACGAAAATGTGTCTACATTAATCAGACACTAATCTTTATTGTTGATTGTAACATTATTAGATGAACTTGGTTCTGATAAAACAGAACCTGATTTCTATTTCTATTGGGGGGAGCGGTAGCTCAGTGGTTAGAGCATTGGGCTGTCAATCTGAAGGTTGGCGGTTCAAGTCCACTGAAGTTACCAATGTGGGCCCTTGAGCAAGACCCTCAACCCTCATTGCTCCAGGGATGTTGTGATGAACCCTGTGCTCACCTTGTAAGTCGCTTTGGATAAAAGCGTCCAATAAATGACCAAATGTAATAAAATGTAATAATAAATGACCAAATGTAAATGCAAATGTAATTGTATTGGACCCATGGGTATGTGGTTCTACCAGGATGTTAATAAAGCAATTAAACACTCGAGGTTGTGTATTATTGTAAGTCATGGCAAAGCGCATAGCAGAGTACAGTTACACCTCTTTCACTTGATTTATTTATAATAATACACAACCTGGAGTGCCTTACTGCTTTCATAAAATGGTTACAAACACTCAATATTAAAGATAACAAGGTTTTTATACTGTAAATACATTTATAAAAAGCTAATTTTACCAAACCGGTATTCCGCGCCATCTACTGTGCAAATTACAAAACACATTTATCAAAAACAGCCGCAACAGGTTTTTTTTTGTATATTAATCTGCATTTTATCATTTACAGCTCGGCATTAAGCTGTCTAAACAGGTGCAAATGCAAAAAGAAATATGATTCTCCAAATTGCCCCATATAGAGTGTGAGTGTGAGTGTGTGCCCTGCGATAGATTGGCGCCCTGTCCTGGGTGTATCTGCCCAGCGCCCGAAACGTCCTCTCCTGGATGGGCATGAGGAACCCCCCCACGACCCTAATAGAGGATAAAGTGGAGTTTAATGGATGGATGGATGGATGGATGGATGGGTACTGGTGGAGATTTGGGCGGCACGGTGGCTTAGTGGTTTAGCACGCTCGCCTCTCTCTCTCAGTGCTAGGGATTCCCGGTTGGAATCCCCATCTGGGTGGAGTTTCCATGTTCTCCCTGTGTCCGCGTGGGTTTCCTCCAGGTTCTCCGGTTTCCTCCCACAGTCCAAAAACATGGATCAAGTCAATTGAATTCCCCAAATTGCCCCATATAGAGTGTGAGTGTGAGTGAGTGTGTGTCCAGTGATAGATTGACGTCCTGTCCTGGGTGTATCTGCCCAGCGCCCAAAACGTTCTCCCCTGGATGGGCATGGGGAACCCCACCGCGACCCTAATAGAGGATAAAGCGGGAGATAATGGAGGGATGGATGGATATTCAACATGAGGGTAGCACGGTGGCTTAGTGGTTGGCATGTTCTCCTCTCAGCACTAGGGATTCCCGGTCGGAATCCCCATCTGGGTGGAGTTTCCATGTTCTCCCTGTGTCCGCGTGGGTTTCCTCCGGGTTCTCCGGTTTCCTCCCACAGTCCAAAAACATGGATCAAGTCAATTGAATTCCCAAAATTGCCCCATATAGAGTGTGTCTGTGTGAGTGAGTGTGTGCCCAGCGATGGATTGGCGCCCTGTCCTGGGTCTATCTGCCCAGCGCCCGAGATGTTCTCCCCTGGATGGGCATGGGGAACCCCCCCGCGACCCTAATAGAGGATAAAGCGGGAGGTGATGGATGATGGATGGAGATTTGGCGTTTTGTTAGCAGCAGAGTGAGAGTGGTGCTGATGTGAGGGCTGAAGCGCGCGGCGGTGCTGATGCTGATGCTGATGACAGGATGTTATTGTTACCCGCAGGCGCGGTCGCTGGCTGGTTCCGGTGTGCGTTGCGGGAGGGGTTCTCGGGGACGGTTCTCCGGGTGGTGTCCTCGGCGGCGGCATTGTGCTGCAGGCCGCTCAGCTCGGCGCAGAGGGAGAACAGGAGCGCGGGGAGCAGGAGCAGGAGGATGGAGAGCTGCGGCATGGCGACAGATCGCGGCGTCTCACAGACATCCCTGCCGCGACCACACGGCCCCCAAGCTCCACGATCACGTCGCTACGATCCACATCACGATCCACAGCACGATCCACAGCACGGTCACGGGGCAAACAATCCGGGAGAAATCCTCCGTTACATCACCGCGCCATCTGCCGACCAATAACGCAGCTCGCTCAGGTTGCCAGATCGGGACAAATGCTGTGAGGTTCCCACCTGCCCTCCTGGAAATTAAAAACATCCATCCATTATCTCCCGCTTTATCCTCTATTAGGGTCGTGGGGGGGTTCCCCATGCCCATCCAGTGGAGAACATTTCGGGCGCTGGGCAGATACACCCAGGACAGGGCACCGATCTTCCACTGGACACACACTCACTCACACAGACACAATCTATATGGGGCAATTTGGAGAATTCAATTGACTTGATCCATGGACGGTGGGAGGAAACCGGAGGAAACCCACGTGGACACGGGGAGAACATGGAAACTCCACCCAGATGGGGATTCGAACCGGGAATCCCTAGTGCTGAGAGGAGAACATGCTAAACACTGCCGCCCAATTATGCCTTATATTTTTATTTTTTTTTTACATAAATTTATTCATAGAGTACTATATTGGTTTTTATTTTGTTCATGTTTCTTTCTCACTAGAACCTTTGAAATTGCACCCAAATTCCATTGTAATGAAAATTCTTTTTAATTATATTAATTCTGATACTGGGCAGCACGGTGGCTTAGTGGTTAGCATGTTCTCCTCTCATCACTAGGGATTCCAGGTTCGAATCCCCATCTGGGTGGAGTTTCCATGTTCTCCCCGTGTCTGCGTGGGTTTCCTCCAGGTTTTCTGGTTTCCTCCCACAGTCCAAAAACATGGATCAAGTCAATTGAATTCTCAAAATTGCCCCATATAGAGTGTGTCTGTCTGAGTGAGTGTGTGCCCAGCCATGGATTGGCGCCCTGTCCTGGGTGTATCTGCCCAGCGCCCGAGACGTTCTCCCCTGGATAGGCATGGGGAACCCCACCGCGACCCTAATAGAGGATAAAGCGGGAGATAATGAATGAACGAATTCTGATATTGTTCACACAGAGGTACTTTGGGGCCTTTTGTGCACCCAGTTACAGAAAAAAAATAATATAAATATACAAACAGATCGCTGATTATGTTGTTTTTTTTGGATAAAACACAGAATTCATGACGTACCTTCATCCATCAGCCTTTTATTGTAATAACATTTTTAAGAAGTGTGAATTACATCAGAGAGCGACAGCCATGCCCTCAACCTCCACGCACCCTCATCACACAGAGAAGAAGCTTCAAAGCAAATCAAGTTCACAGAAGAAAAATTAAACGTATTATTATTTTGCCAAAATGGATTCATCACACTCTTTTTAAAGGAGGGGCCTGAGATTTTGAGTCTGACTTTAACAGAAGGAGTGAACCACATTTGAAGCAACACATTTGCAAGCGTGTTACCGTCTCCCAAACCGTCACCGTTCCTCAAATCAGTGTGTGGAAACCTCGGCCCGACGTCGAAATCAGACTGAAAATCCCAAGTCTCCTTTATTAAGTCTTTTTATTATCGTTATTATTCGAACACAGCAACAGCTTCCCACATCACACTCACACTTCAGAGTGTGCAAGCGTACGACCTAACCCGCGCTCATCGGGTCTCATTAAATCAAAACCTATATATAACGCGTCCGGCCAACACAGACGCAAACTAAATGCAACAGTCCTGTGATCAAGTCTTAAGGTCGAGGAGGCGACGTGGACGCCCGGGAAACGGGGGCGTCGGCTGCATATTAGAAAAGCCCTTCTCAGAGCCGGGGACAGCATTATGAGGTCAGCGATCCAGCTTCAGAAGAGAAGGGAGTAGGCGCCGTTTTAACCACCGGCACTCGTTCGACCGATTAGAACTCCTCCTCATCTTCATCCTCCAGGTCACCAAAGTCAATGGATGGCCTGCTGTCCTGGGTTTCCTCTTCATCCTCGGATTCAGCATAGGAACCTAGAAAAAGCAAGGGGGATGGGGGGAGACAATTAAACGCTCAGCTATGCCCCCAAAGTTTATCATCTTTCTATACTAGCGACGTAAGGGTGCGCAACATGTCCATCTAGTTGATAAAGTTTTAGGCGCTGGGTAAAGAACACACAAGAATCATCAGATACACACCAATGCATTATATAGGGGCAATTAAGGGCAGCCAATTCACCTTAATTCCATGTTTTAGGACTGTGAGGAAAAACTCAACATAACTGAGATTCCAGAGAAATCCCAAGTGGACACGGGGAGGATGTGGAACCTGGATCCCCAGTGCTGAGGGGTGAACATGGTAACCACCAAGCCACCGTGCTTCTGCATTTTAATATATACCAATTTGGTTTTGGCTTTCCTACATTGTTTAAAAAGAAGTATAAAATGAGAATTTGTCCCACAAGCTACTGATACACAAATATACCCCCTGGGGATAATTATAGGGACCTGAACATACCCATGTGTACCAAAATGCAGACATATAGTCTTAAAGAGTAATCAAAAGTACCTTAACTGATACCACATAATTTAGAGCAGCAATGTGAGGGATGTGGCGACATCCACAGGTAAGGTCACAGACTGCAGCAGTTACAAAGAGAAACGTTGTTATTTTCAAATCTGGGTTCCATCTCTTCCCATCTTGTACCCAGATTTACACCATGGACATAAATAAAACCAACCAAAGAATTTCACTTTTTTTTTGGCTTGAGTTTTTAGCATTTACGTTTTACTATTTATCAGGAATGTCATTATGTATTGTTTATCAGGAATATCTCAGTCACATGAGATAACCATGGCTTTGGATTGTAGGAGAAAACCCATCAGGTAATTAACTGGGGGTGGTCACTCAGTGGCCATAGGGTTGGGCAAACTAAAGTTGGGGGGTTCGATGCCCATTTCACCAAGTTGTCATTGTGGGTTCTTAAGTGAGTCCTTAACCTTCATTGTGGCATCAACCTGACTTAAACCCTACCTTCTGACCCCAACCACTTACATTCAATAACGCTTGTATTGAAGACAGTGGCTTATTCACATCATGTTAGTAAATTATAATGAACTGTTGCTTTATGATGCACAGATGTGTCTGAAGAAAAACTGTTATTGAAACATGCATTACAAACTTGTAAGTGGCAAAAACTAATTTTAGCATGAATTGTTTATATTTAGTTTAACTTGACACTGGATTGTTTTTTGGCATCTATCCATCCATCCATCCACATTTTATTTATATTACATTTAGTCATTTAAGCAGACACTTTTATCCAAAAGAGACTATCTATACACACACTTATATAATATACAAGTGTATGTGTGTGTAATATATATATACACAAATATAAAATAGTATATAGGTGCAGGATCAGATAGCGAAAAGGTTTGAGCTATATATATTAGGTGTGTCTTCAACTAAGGATTTTCATAGTCGAATCTGATTCGTCAGATTTTCCCTATAGTCGAATCAGTTAAATTTTCACCACAAGATGGCACTATAAGCATGGTTTTTAAAAAAGATTTTGTTTTTATATTTTACTTGTTTTTCTAGAGCACCATAAATGGGTTTAAAAAAGCGCACACATCATTTAAAACAAAAAATATTAACAGAAATTAGGATGATTTTATTTGACAAAAGGCTATATATATATAATATATATATATATATATATATATATATAACGAAAACAGACATTTCATGTAAAAAACTAATGCTTAGCAGCAGCCATGGGCACCCCCATGTGGTCAAAATGGTACATTTGACTATGAGGTTCATAGTCGACTACGGTTCTCCGAGTCAAATCGTTGAGTATTGCAGCTCACCCCTAATTATATATATATATATATATATATATATATATATATATATATGCATGCGGTACCATGACCTTCTTGCTGTGAGGTATAAGCACTAACATTAATCATATGATTCATCTTTATCATTTCTGATAAATTAAATGTCACATTTCCAACAATATACCATTATAAGTGCTACATAAATAATAAACTTCATATTTAACTTAAATTGTATTTAACTTAAACATCCCAAACACCACATTGTGTTCTGTACTGTGTTTCGGTCCTGGTGAACTTACCTGAAGAGCCTGCATTACGATCAGTATTTAACTTTTTTTTTTTTTTTTTTTGGGGGGGGGGGGGGGGGTAAGAGTAAAGAGGAGAAATAACTCATAACGTACTTTCGAGATTGTCCATGTGGTCATGAAGGATTCTCGCCAAGTTGAAAAACTGAGCGAGAAAAGGGAAAAGGTTTTCTTCAAAGCAAAGTCATTATGCAAGATCACATCACAAAAGCAAACGTATTGGAACTGGAGGTGAAGAGCATGCTGAGGAACTGTTCTTCACCCGCAGCATTTACAGAACGTAGAAACGTTATGAGGTTCTTACCCCGGCTTCATTCACTGCACCGAGCACGTCGGAGAACCTCTGCTCACACAGGTGCAGCAGCACCACCAGGTAAAGGCCACAGCTGATGAACTCGTACTCCGACTGGTCAAGCAGTGGAGGTGGGAAAGAGATGAGGTTGAGGAACAAAATAGTAATAATAATAATAATAATAATAAAATGAAATCATTTAAAATCCCCTGCATATTAGCCATCATAGCCGTTCTAAATGAATCAGAATCGCCTTTGTCATTGTAATATTCATTGCAATGAAATTTGGGTGCAACTCCAAAGGTGCTAATAATGTACAATAAAATATTAATGAATTTAAGAAAAATAAGCTAAATAAAAAAAGGTACAAGACATAATATATACGAGTACCCGTATTGCACAATACACAAGAATATATTGCACTTATGTATTGCACACATTTATTTTGCCTTCAGTGGACTCTTAACAGTTGGTAGCTAGTTATTACCTATTGTTCAGCATAGTGATGACTTTTGGGTAAAAGCTGTCCATCCCTTAGCCTATTAGTTCTAGTTTTGTGACCTCTATCGTCGGCCAGATGGTAACAGGTCAAACAGGTGATTGCTGGGGTGTGATGTGTCTTTAATAATTCCGGCAGCACTGCTGAGGTAACGAGATTTGGCCTTGGCCTCCAGGCTGGGCAGGGAGCAGATCAGAGATGCGCTGGGCCGTACTGATCACCCTTTGCAGCGCTTTCCTGTCCGCCACTGAGCACCCTCCGTACCATGCTGTGATGCCGTACGCAAGGATACTCTCAACAGTAGCTCTGTAGAACAGCACCAGCAGCTTCTCCTCCAGATTGTTTCTCCTGAGGATCCTTAGGAAGTGGAGTTGCTGCAGTGCCTTCTTCACTACTACTGTGGAGTTTACAGACCAGGAGAGGCTGTCTGTCGGAGATCTGCTCTCCCAGGAACCTTATGGAGCTCACCCGTTCTACGCAGACCCCATTTATATAAAGTGGGGCTGGGTCAGCTCTGCCCTTCCTAAAGTCCAGTATTCGTTCCTTGGTTTTTGTGATGTTCAGAGACGGGTTGTTTGCTGAACACCACACTGACAGTTTGTTGACCTCATCTCTGTGGTCAGACACGTCCAACCATGGTGGCATCATCTGCAAACTTTATGATGGTGTTTGGTCGGAGAGCAGTCATGAGTGTAGAGGGTGAACAGGAGAGGGCTTAGTGCACAGCCCTGAGGGGAGCCAGTACTTTGACACAGTGTGATTGTGAAATTAGGCCACATCAATGTGTGATATACATTCATTCATTATCTTCCCACTTTATCCTATATTAGGGTCACGGTGGGGTTCCCCATGCCCATCCAGGGGAGAAAGTCTCGGGCGCTGGGCAGATAGACCCAGGACAGGACGCCAATCCATCACTGGGCACACACTCACTCACACAGACACACTTTATATGGGTCAATTTTGAGAATTCAATTAACTTGATCCATGTTTTTGGACTGTGGGAGGAAACCGGAGAACCCGGAGGAAACCCACGCGGACAAAATGGAAACTCCACCCAGATGGGGATTCGAACCGGGAATCCCTAGCGCTGAGAGACGAACGTGCTAAACACTAAGCTACCGTGTGATACACAATCCATTTTTATTTCATAAACTGCGCTGCCTAATTTGGCCACTAGAAAGCAGTATTTGATTGTTAGAGAAAGCAGAAGTCACTTCAAAAACCAGACTAGATTACATTGCGGAACAGCAGATTAACAACGTTTATTCTCTTAATAAATGCATTTTTTTTCTTCATTAGTTTGTACTAAAGGCCAGACATTGAGGTTGTGAATAAATCAGTTTAACCTAAAGCATCCCTTACCCGCTCATGAGACCTGTAGAGCTCATTAATGTCAAAGTTCTCGATGTTCAGATGCAGCTTCTCTTTGCACAGTTCACAGGTGGTAATAGCCTCCAGATTGGAACCTGGCAGATTAATTCAGTATGGTTAACAGGTTGACTAGAACTAATATCACGACACTTCCAGTACGAGGATGAGATGCTAAATGGGAATAAGGATGTTCTCTTTACCGGAGGTTATTTTGGAGCGCAGCCACTTCTTGATGCAATCCTGATGCACATACTGCAAGCTGCCGGTGCATCTGCACGGCTCGATGAGGGGGTTTGAGCTCGAGGTCTCCCCCATCTGACAGATCCTGCACAGTCGCCCTCGTCCTCAGACTCCTCCAATAGCAAGCTACACAAAAAAAAACAAGAATAAATGATTCACCAGGCATTTCAGAGCTGCTGAAAGATTCTTACACAGGTAGATCAAAGTCTTTTTTAGTTATTTAATTATTTTAAATCATCTAAATAAGCTTTAAAATTGTTCTAATAATTGTTGTCAAATCAAACTTGTAGGTCTTCTTAAAACAAGATTTTAACTCAAGTACCACACTGGCAAACTGTGCTGATTGGTTAATGGAGCTGCCAATCAATTTAGTGCACATTAGACTGCATGTAGGGCCACATGGTGGCTTAGTGGTTAGCATGTTCTCCTCTCAGCTCTAGGGATTCCCGGTTCAAATTCCAATCTGGGTGGAGTTTCCATGTTCTCCCTGTGGGTTTCCTACCATAGTCCAAAAACATGGATCAAGGTTAATTGAAATTTTGAAATTGCCGCATAGTGTGTGTGAGCGAGCACGTGTCTGTATGAGTGAGTGTGTGCCCAGTGATTGGTAGGCGCCTGAAACATTCTCCCCAGATGGGAATGGGGAACCCCATTGGTACAACAACTCGATTATAATTCAGAGGATATGTGATGTACAAGGAAAATGTCAGGTTCAAGTTTAATATAGAACGTTCGCCTCTCAGCACGAGGTATTCCCGGTTCGAATCCCATCTGGGTGGAGTTTCCATGTTCTCCCCGTGTCTGCGTGGGTTTCCTCCGGGTTCTCCGGTTTCCTCCCACAGTCCAAAAACATGGATCAAGTCAATTGAATTCTCAAAAATTGCCCCTATAGAGTGTGCTTAAGTGAGTGAGTGTGTGCCCAGCGATGGATTGGCGCCCTGTCCTGGGTCTATCTGCCCAGCGCCCGAGACGTTCTCCCCTGGATGGGCATGGGGAACCCGCCCGCGACCCTAATAGAGGATAAAGCGGGAGATGATGAATGAATGATAGGACATGTAAATGTTTACCTTTCCTGAATCTTGCGAATCTTCTCTGGATCTCGGGAGGGAGCCGGTTTCTCTTTGGCCTGGGCCTCAGGTTGACTCCGCCCATCGACGGCGGCGTCCAACCCGATGATCACATTTTGAGGCATACGGAACAGAGGGCTTGTCATCACCCTGGTGATGCCAGGGTTCTGTCCGGGATGGCGTGCAGCTTCCTGCAGGAGGGAGGAAAGTCCGGAGGCTCTGGCAGGAGGAGCCGCCGTAGCGCCCTCGGATACGTCATCCTCATCCTCCTCGTCTTCCTCCTCCTCATTATCTTCGTCGTCATCCAGTTGCCTCGTCGCCTGAACACCTTCATTGGTGTCGGAGAGAGAGGAGTGTGTAGCGAGATGGGGGTCAAGGCGAGCACTCTCATCTCGGCCCTCTCTCCTGCGGCGTGAAAACAACGGGTTGCAGCGGTTCCAGCTGAGCCAGGAGCTCCTCAGCTCCGGCTCACTGCTCTCCCTGGCAGGTGTGGGTTGGGAGTCACAGAGAGCAGGATCCTCCGGGACCGAATCAAATGACCTGGAACCTGAATTGGAACCAGAGAGGGCACTGGACTCCTGGCTTGAGCGTCTAGAGAAGAGACGCGACAACAGACGCCTGGTCGTGCTCCTGCCGTCTGAGTCGCCAGAATCAGAGGCGGGGCTAAGCACAGGGGCAGGGCTGGAAGGAGCAGGGCTGGAGCTGCGTGTGGCTAGGGGGGTATAAGGGGGGGAGCTCCATAAAGAGTTGGAGGTAGAATCAGATAGGGAGGAGGAGGAGGACAGTCGAGGGGGTTCCCGGGGCAGACGGGGACTTGGCTGGTAGTCAGAGGACAGCCTGCGGGACGGTGGGATATAGTCGGATGAAAGACTGCGGCCGGACGAGCTGGTCTCCTTGCGGGATGATGAGTACAGGTTTTCTTTGGGTCGCGCTCCCTGGGCATAGGTGGAGGTCACACGCTCTGGACGGTCTTAAGAAAAAAAATATATACATCAGCATTTATTAAATTGGAATTTTTAAATTTGCTTTAACACAACAGCCACCCTTAGTGGTTAGCATGTTCTCCTCTCAGCGCTAGGGATTCCTGGTTCCGATGGAAACCTGAGTGGAGTTTCCATGTTCGCATGGGTTTCCTCTGGGTTCCTCCCACAGTCCAAAAAGTGGATGAAGGTAAACTGAATGCTCCAAATATTGTTTGTGTGCCCAATGTTACATTGGCGTCCTGTCCTGGGTCCATCTGGCCAGCGACCGAAATGTTCTCCCCTGGATGGGCATGGGGAACCCCCCCCGCCCCACCCCCAGGACCCTAATATAGGATTAAGTGGAAGATAATAAATGGACGGACAACAGCCACCCGCTAGAGTGAATCATGTAATGACACACACCATTACCTTTGACTGTATCCTCTATTAGGGTTGCAGGGTGGGGGAAGGTTTGGGCGCTGGGCAGCTACACCCAGGACAGGGCGCCAATCTCTCGCTGGGCACACACACTCTATATGGGGTAATTTGGAGAACTCAATTGACCTTGATCCATGTTTTTGGACTGTGGGAGGAAACCCACATGGACACGGGGAGAACATGGAAACTCCACCAAGATTGGGATTCAAACCAGGAATCCCTAGCACTGAGAGGAGAACATGCTAACCACTAGACCACCATGCCACCACTTCTTATACACACTACCACTTGTGCAAAAGCAAAAGGGGGGGGGGGGGGGGTCACACACACAAGTGCTCTCCACATTCCCACCCTGGTGAGTTCCAGGTGGCTGAAGACGGAGGCGACACTGTAGTCGAAACTAAAGCCTTTGATTTAATGATCAATAATTATAAACGTTGTGTAAGACACGACATACAAAGTGAAGTCAGTGCTGAAGGCCTATAGCTGCTCTCTCCCAGGCTGGACAGGCTCGAGTCGGTCCGCTTCTCCATGTCTCTGCGAGTCCACAGGTCGTCTGATGAAGACGAAGAGGACGAAGACGAGGATCTGGACAGAGGGCTGAGGCCCGACCTCCACAGTGAATCTAAACACAGGGTCGGTTTGTTACTCAGCTGTATTTTAAAATAGCTGTGCATTATTGTGAATAAACCACAGGAACGAGATGTTAGATCAGGAGAGTTATACAAGTAAGTTCAAGTCATTTATTTATACAGCGCTTTTTACTATAGTACAGCGTTATAAGCCTTTGAACCCCCAAAGAACAAGCCGAGGCAGTAGTGGCAAGAAAAAAAAAAACTTATGTTGTTATCTTAAGGAAGAAACCTTGGGAGGACCAAGGCTCAGTGGGGGACTCATCTTTCTCGAGCGGCCGGGCAGCATCAACAGTGTAGACACTAATGTATAGATTGTGTCCTTTGAGGGTGTCCTGCAGGACCGTCAGTCCAATAAAAATATTTACACCACTGCCTATGATTTATTTATAATAATGCACAACATGGAATGCCTTATTACTGTAATAAACACACCATAATAAAATATCTATACCTTAAATACCTTTATTAAAAAAAAGATCAATAAACGAGTCTTTGGCAACATAATCCAGTCCAGTTTTTAAAGTGAAGGTTTAATGCTGACCAGGAATTCGACTCGCTGCTTATATTAATCTGTATTTCCATTAAAACTACATAATAATGTATCGTACATCACACATTGATACAAATGTGAAGCGCAGAGGTGTGTGTCAAGTCTGGACCAACGGCTCAGCCAATCAGATTTAAGGACCGAAAATTCCCGTTTTATAATATTGAACAATTGATTATGAAAACAGGCGGCACGGTGGTTAGTGGTCAGTACGTTTGACTCTCAGCACTGGGAATCCAGGTTCGAATCCCAATCTGGGTGGAGTTTCCATGTTCTCCCATGTCTGTGTGGGTTTCCTACAGGTTCTCCTGTTTCCTCCCACAGTCCAAAAACATGGATCAAGGGTATGAATTCTGCAAAATGCCCCATATAGAGTGTGTCTGTGTGAGTGAATGTGTGCCCAGTGATAGATCGGCACCCTGTCCTGGGTGTATCTGCCCAGCGCCCGAAACGTTATCCCCTGGATGGGCATGAGCAACCATAACCCCCCCCCCCCCCCAATCATGGGTCCTAAATGTATTTATTATTATTATTATACATATATATATATATATATTATTATTATTATTATTGGCGGCACGGTGGCTTAGTGGTCAGCACGTTCTCCTCTCAGCGCTAGAGATTCCCAGTTCGAATCCCCATCTGGTGGAGTTTCCATTTCTCCGTGTCTGTGTGAGTGAGTGTGTGCCCAGTGATGGATTGGCACCCTGTCCTGGGTCTATCTGCCTAGCGCCTGAGACGTTCTCCCCTGGATGGGCATGGGGAACCCCACCGCGACCCTAATAGAGGATAAAGTGGGAGATAATGAATGAACTATTATTATTAAATACATATTATTATGTATTTATTATAATGCATAATAATAAAGGTCCATACCACCAGATGTGCTTCCCAGGGTTGAGTAAGTGCTGCCGTTGGTAGAGCTTCTACCGTATGCCGCTCGACTTGTATACGACAGCTTGGCTCTTTTGGATTCATCATCTTGTTGAGTGCCAAGAAGACTAGAGTAAGTCCCTAATCCTCTCTCAATCTGCACAGGTAAAGCAGAGACAGACCTTCAAGCCACAAAGCTCTGTAATCACTAACGAGACACCGAGCCAATTTACAAGTGAAATATTTACAGGTTTACTTCTTCCCCCGTAAGACAACTCAGCCCACGGACGGTCATTCGATGTAGAAGAGGATGAAGTGGAGGAGGAGGAGAGGGGTACAGAGGACTTCCATCTGGAGTGACAGCTCTCAAACGAGCTGTAATCCCGGGAGGATCCCGATAGACGAGGACTCTGAAAATCAGGAACGTCCATTAGAGAACAGTGTAAAGGGGACGTACACAGTATGTACTGTAGTCCACCAACAGATTGTAGAAGTGGAACTGAGAACATGGACAATAAGTGGAGTGAAAAGGAGGCTCCAAATTGCCCCATATAGAGTGTTTGTGTGTCCAGCCCTGTCAAGCATCCAAAACGTTCTTGACTGGATGAATGGAAAAGGAGGCGGGTCCAAACTGTATTTTGATGCAAATCTAATGACCTCCAAATCATAGTGCAGGGAATATAAATAGATAACATGGGACAAAGTCAGGGTTCTAATACACAGTTCTCTTACATATGGCATTAATGAACCAAAAGTTCTTTACAAAGATGATTCAGACTTAAATTCCAAGAATTTACTCCAAGAACTTTGGCAGCGAGGTCATTCTCCCTTAAAAAAAAAAAAAAAAATTAATTAAAAAAAAAAAAAATATATATATATATATATATATATATATATATATATATATATATATTGTTTAAAAAAAAAAAAAAAAAAATTACCTTAAAATAAAAATGACAAAATATATATATATATATATATAAATAATTTTTATATAAAAAAGCAGCACGGTGGCTTAGAGGTTGGCATGTTCTCCTCTTAGCGCCAGGGATTCCCGGTTCGAATCCTAATCTGGGTGGAGTTTCCATGTTCTCCTTGTGTCTGCATGGGTTTCCTCCGGGTTTTTTTCCTCCCACAGTCCAAAAACATGGATCAAGAACAAATGAATTCTCCAAATTCACTGCCCAGCTCCCGAAACGTTCTCCCCTGGATGGGCATGGGGAACCCCACCACAACCCTAGTAGAGGATAAAGTGGAAGATGATGGAATATTTATTAATATTATATATTTATATTTATTATTATTATTTTTTTTATACACACTTTTTTTTATATTATATTTGTCCAACTAATTTCTGTTCCAAAATATACGGTGCATCCCTACAACAAACTTTTAACAGTGGAGTGAATGAGCCTCAGGACACTCGGCACTTGAGCCTCAGAGTTCAGAGAGTTTGTACAGGCTACAAAAATAGTAGGCAGGTGTTCACAAGGACTGAACGAGGAGACCAGGCAACAAGCAGAATACAATATTAAAGCTGCTAACAGAAGGTAAGGCGGATTCCCCAACACGCATACACAGTGTTTCTAAACAATGTCATTTCTAGTTTCGATCCTTGTAATTAGCTCAGATTAGAGCATTACACCACTGCCAATGGAAATGGCACAGTGACAAGGTGTTAAACCTGCCAGCAAACAGGCTTCCTACTCACTGGTTTAGCAAACAAAGAGGCTGGTTAGGCCGCGCTGCACGTGTAAGCACACTGCGCTGATCCTGAATGTCAAGCCGAGGAGTTGCTGCACTTGTTTTTGCATATGCTCTTTCACACACTCGCAAAGTTAAAAACAACTCTGCACCAGTAACCTTATCTAGTCGGTGAACGGGGGCCCAAAGCCGGAGCAGGACCAAATTAAAAAGAACCACAGAACCTAAGCTTAGCTTGTGTCTTTTGCCTTTTAAAACACACTAAAGTAAAATTTCTTATATTACACTTTAGGGGTGAGCTGCAATATTCGCTGATTCGACGATTCGATTCGGAGAACCGTAGTCGACTATGAACCTCATAGTCGAATTTACCATTTTGACCACATGGGGGTGCCCATGGCTGCTGCTAAGCATTAGTTTTTACATGAAATGTCTTTGTTTTCGTATGTATATATATATATATATATATATATATATATATATATATATATATATATATATATATATAGCCTTTTGTCAAATAAAATCCTAATTTCTGTAAATATTTTTTTTAAATGATGTGTGTGCTTTAACAATATAAAATATATAACAAAATATTTTAAAAAATCATTTTTAAAAACCACGCTTATAGCGCCATATTGTGGTGAAATTTTAACTGATTCGACTGTCGGTCGACTATAGAGAAAATCTGACGAATCAGTTTCGACTATGAAAATCCTTAGTTGAAGACACCCCTATTACACCTAAAGGGCAGAATGGTCATTTAGCACAGTCGCCTCTCAGCGCTAGGGATTCCCGGTTCAAATCCCAATCTGGGAGGAGTTTTCATGTTCTCCCCCATGGGTTACCTCCAGGTTCTCCGCTCCCACAGTCCAAATACATGGATCATGGTCAATTGAATTCTCCAAATTGAGTGCATCCCATATAGAGTGTGTGTGTGATCAGCGACAGTTTGGCACCCTGTCCTAGGTGCATCTGCCCAGCGCCCGAAACGTTCTCCCCTGGATGGGCACGGGGGCGCAGATGTTTCCTGCTGGGTTCTGATCAGTCAATCCTCAGTGCAGTCAGTCCATTAAAACCAAAGGCAGAGCATTCCGGTTAAACCGACAGACAAATGCCCCATTGTACAGCCACATGATGTGTATTTTCAAATGATGTTCTTAGTATGAACATGAAGTCTGGAAATGCTGTGCAACATGTACTAACTTAAACTTTAATAAATGCTGACAATGCAAAATTAAATATTCATTCATTCATTATCTCCCGCTTTATCCTCCATTAGGGTCGCGGTGGGGTTCCCCATGCCCATCCAGGGGAGAACATCTCAGGCGCTGGGCAGATAGACCCAGGACAGGGCGCCAATCCATCGCTGGGCACAAAATGAGATAATAACTCTAAATCTTGAACAACTCCTGGACAAGGTCCTTCATTTAACTGCTTAAGAGAGTGTTAATACATTTTTCCCCCAAAAATAAGGTTTAACCTGTAAGGTGAGTGCATTCACAGCTGAGCCGTCTGCCTTAACCATGAACCAGAACAGGCTTCTCTGCACGAGAGAAACTCACAGAACAGTCATTGGTTCTACTACCTGGTAGTCCGAGTCTAGTTTTCCCACAGCGCCTTGGCTGAAGCGATCGCTACCGAGCACACCCCTGCTGTACAGCCGTCCGGCTCTGAGGGCCGAAGACGTAGAGGAGAACGTCGAAGACGGGGAGAGGGACGAAGAGCTGGAGACTGTAAAAGGCAGCCGACGAGGCTTTGAATCCATTGCTGAGTGGCACTGCAAACACAAATTAGACACTTAATGAAGCAAAACTTACGATATTAGTTAAAGTAATGATATCCAGACAGCAAAAACCACACGGAAAATAATGAAATCTCAGTTTTTACCTTTAACATTATTAAATCTTACAAAATAGGTGCACATTGTAGTTTTACAGGAAGATGATTTATCAGACTGTTTATTTGAAGGTTGTGGGTTTAAATCCCAGGTCCAGTGAAGTTCCCCATGGGGGTCTTTGAGCAAGGCTCTTAACCCTCAATGCTCCAGGGATGCTGTGGCCAACCCCATGCTCGCTTTGTAAATCCATCCATCCATTATCTTCCGCTTTATACCCTACTAGGGTCATGGGGGTGGGGGTTCCCCATGGCCATCCATGGGAGAACATGGAAACTCCACACAGACTGGGATTCGAACCGGAAATCCCTAGCGCTGAGAGGTGAATGCGCTAACCACTAAGCCACCCGCTTTGTAAATCGCTTTGGATAAAATCATCTGCTAAATGACCAAATGTAAACGTTCTTAGTAGATCGGCTTCTGTACATATTTGTTAAACATCAAGGTAAAAATAATAACGGGATGAAACCAGGTGTATTGAATGAAACAGGATTTAAGAAGTGTATTAATATAACAAACATTTAATTAATTAACTGCAATCCAGGGTGGGAGGGGCATCACCTCACCAAAGAGCCAGTTTAACATCTCTATGGTCCATGTGCTGATTACAAAGTTCACAGCCAATTAAGCTGTTGTCAAGCACATGGTCTTACAACCTTTTTTAAATACCTACGTTACACTAAAACACATTAAAACTTATTTATTAAGGCTATTGTGTAATTAATATTTTAATAGCCATTAGAACTAAAACAGTACGGACTGATGACTGTTTTAATGTGATGGCTGACTTTGTAACTGTTGTTTCATATAACTTCAAAACACTAATAACAAATCCATTAAGTCCTTTAGACAATTAACTCAGTATTACTTTTTTTACTTTAACACGCAAGAACATTTAAAAAACATCTGCTGAGCTTTGCAGGCACGATGTTCAACCAAGTCCATTAAGCCTGTGCAATGTTATCATCAGTTCTAAACAATCTTCAAATGATAAATAATTAACTCACTGCTCAGCCTGGAGGAATCGGGCCATCAACACAAAAGCTGCCCTCCCCAAAACACAAAAACTAAACCCTGCTAAGTGCAAGCACACTCTCCACAGTCCATAAATAACAAGCATCAAAATAGCCCCCTACAGGTCCTTTACTTGTCTCCTCTACCAGAGATAATATCAAATGCAGTGGGGGCTTGTATGGGGGGGGGGGGGTCCTGCTTCACTTTAATTTTGAAGAGAAGACAGTATGACAACTTTAGCAAAAACAAACAATTATATGTTTCAATTTGGTGGCTTACAAAAATCCCAACTACATGGTTGGGGCAAAACAGGGTTGGCCACAGCATCCCTGGAGGAGTAAGGGGTTATGGGTCTTGCTCAAGGACCCACAATAGTCATTTAGAACCTACTTTAATTTAGTATTTAGAATAGTAATAGGAACCTGGCTTTAAACCCACAACCTTCAGACTGTTAGCCCAACATCATAAGCACTGAGCTCTTAAACCATCTGGATGTGAAAACTGGAACAAAAGCCCTGAGACAATGTACTAATTCAATAAAAACTGATAACATGACTTAATGTAAGACTTTATTTATTTAAGGGTTAACAATTTTATACACAATTGTCATTTAAAGGCAGTTTTTGGTTTTATACTTCAGTCTGTTTATTCTTTATGCTTTGGTTTAATGTAAGAATACTACTTTAATTTAAAAAAAAACTTTGTTTAGTGACTTATTATTCATGCTATTTTGTATTAATTCACCCCACAGCAGTTATGCAAGCGTGTACAACTGCACATGGATATGTTGATTAATTCTAATACATAAATCTCCTCTATAAAAAAAAGACAGACACAAAAGACATGGATAAAAATCATACTAATCATTTAGGTCTCGATTCTTAAATTTAAAAAGCAAAAGAACCTTAGAGAACAGACAAAGCCACAACTGTATAAAAAAATAGAATAAAATAAAAAAAAACTCATCTAAAATCATTGCAGCATGATGTCAGTCACATTGACATAATGAACTGATTTAAAACTTTGATTACTTTGTAAAACACATGGCACCTGATGTCCATCACCTTCAGTGAATTATTTTTTATTTATTATTATTATTATTATAATACACACCAAGTAAAAAAATAAACCTTGTGGCCCAGCAAAGAATAATATTCTATAATCCATGTACTAAAGACTTTAAAGATTTATTAACCCCATTTCCACTAATTCCTCAAAGTACAACTCGGACACTAATAGGTAAACTTCACTGTTTCCATTTAATCAGCTCCATTTAATATGGATGCAATTTGTAGTTTTAGTTACCGACTATCAGCAATTTCTCTAAATTTATCTCCCTTTCCAATGAGCAACAACTATTTGGGTGATTATTCCATGCGACTAGGGGTGTATTCAACTACAGATTTTTTATGAACTGATTCGTCAGATTTTCCCTATAGTGGACTGATAGTGAATGCACAAGATGGTGCTATAAGCATAGTTTTTAAAAAAAAAAAATTTTTTTTATATTTTACAAAAGTGAAATTAGGATGATTTTATTTGACAAAACACAAAGACATTTCATGTAAAAACTAATGCTTAGCAGCAGCCATGGACACCCCCATGTGGTCAAAAAGGTACATTCGACTATGAGGTTCATAGTCGACTACGGTTCTCCGAATCGAATCAGCGAATATTGCAGCTCACCTCTACATGCGACACTAACGTTATGATGCCAATGTGTGCAATAAGTGGTGTATGGGTGAACGACACAAGAATCCACCACCTAAACACTACCACCTCCTCTGTGGTGGTCCTGTGAGGGGTATAATTGTTGAAGAACAAAGGCTATCTAGGTTGGTGCTACCTTTGCAGCTGCAACATCTCAGCTCTCTGAGTATCTGTAGAATTTATCCTGTCCCTTTATTCAAAATATGTAAGAGATCAGACAGAGATTGTGGAGAAGACGTTGCTCCATTTCAACAATTCCTATTCCGGTCACCCAGGTGTTTGGATAGGGTAGAGATCAGGGATCGGTGTTGGCCAAATGTTCTAATCTACATCAAATAAGCCCAACTCAGCTTTTAGGGATATCATGTTGTGCGGGTGCACGGTCATGCTGGAGGTGGAAAAGGCCCCCTCCCCAAACTGTTCCCACAAATTCGGAGGCATCCTGATGTCCAAACGGGTGCTTAAATTTTACCCACATGTAGCGTCAGTGAATAATTCATTCATTCATTATCTCCCGCTTTATCCTCTAGTAGGGTCGCGGTGGGATTCCCCATGCCCATCCAGGGGAGAACATCTCGGGCGCTGGGCAGATAGACCCAGGACAGGGCGCCAATCCATCGCTGGGCATACACTCACTCACACAGACAGACTCTATATGGGACAATTTTGAGAATTCATTTGACATGATCCATGTTTTTGGACTGTGGGAGGAACCGGAGAACCCGGAGGAAACCCACGCAGACACGGGGAGAACATGGAAACTCCACCCAGATGGGGATTCGAACCGGGAATCCCTAGCGCTGAGAGGAGAACATGCTAACCACTAAGCCACCGTGCCGCCCTGACAGTGAAGAAAACGTTTCAAACTCTGTAATGAGGCAACATGTCCCAATGTGACTCGACTCTTCCTGCTGATGCAATCGAGACAAACGTGTTAAAAATCAACGTGCAAGCTTATCTCCACAACAAAGTAGCGGTCACCATTACAAATAAATAACCACTCCTTAACTAGTGGCAAACTAGACATAAATAACCAGACCATGGCCTTTACATTGCCAAACACCTAGATTAAGATTTTAAACACTATTTACAAACCTTCGCCTCACTTTAAGTCATTAAAACTAATTATTTGATTCAGGCCTGTTAGTGGCCACGTCCCAATCTGCATGTACACTTCCTAACTCATGAAGTGCACTTAGGATTTCACTAACTGAACATACTGCAATGAGGCAATGTGTCCCAATACCAGATCAAATACACTTACACTAATTAGCAGGAAAGTTTGAGATTTCTGAGTTAATCTGCATTATTTACTGGCACTTAATCCTCAGGATATTTTATAAGATAGCTCTTATAACTCCAATCCAGTTCTTGGACTAAAAACAAACATCTGGTGTTTCAGATTAAGCTCCTGACCTCCATCCAGCACTTCCAAGTAATTCTATCGTCTCTTCTTTAGCCTCGACTCTCCATTTACAAAATGTCTCTCCTGTTTGGCCTGTGGACAAAACATTTAGGCCCGAGTTTAGACCCGACTCTGCCTGCTGGTGTAATCGAGACAAACGTGTTGAAAATCAACGTGCAAACTTATCTCCCCAACAAAGTAGCGGTCACCATTACAAATAAATAACCACTACTTAACTAGTGGCAAACTAGTTATAAATAACCAGACCACAGCCTTTACATTGCCAAACACCTAGTTTAAGATTTTAAACACTATTTGCAAACCTTCGCCTCACTTTAAGTCATTAAAACCAACTATTTGATTCAGGCCAGGGCGGCACGGTGGCTTAGTGGTTAGCCTCTCAGCGCTAGGGATTCCCGGTTCGAATCCCCATCTGGGTGGAGTTTCCATGTTCTCCCCATGTCTGTGTGGGTTTCCTCCGGGTTCTCCGGTTTCCTCCCACAGTCCAAAAACATGGATCAAGTCAATTGAATTCTCAAAATTGACCCATATAGAGTGTGTTTGTGTGAGTGAGTGTGTGCCCAGCGATAGATTGGCGCCCTGTCCTGGGTATATCTGCCCAGCGCCCGAGACGTTCTCCCCTGGATGGGCATGGGGAACCCCACCGCGACCCTAATAGAGGATAAAGCGGGAGACAATGAATAATAATATTTGATTCAGGCCTGTTAGTGGCCACGTCCCAATCTGCACATACACTTCCTAACTCATGAAGTGCACTTAGGATTTCACTAACTGAACATACTGCAATGAGGCAATGTGTCCCAATACCAGATCAAATACACTTACACTAATTAGCAGGAAAGTTTGAGATTTCTGAGTTAATCTGCATTATTTACTGGCACTTAATCCTCAGGATATTTTATAAGATAGCTCTTATAACTCCAATCCAGTTCTTGGACTAAAAACAAACATCTGGTGTTTCAGATTAAGCTCCTGACCTCCATCCAGCACTTCCAAGTAATTCTATCGTCTCTTCTTTAGCCTCGACTCTCCATTTACAAAATGTCTCTCCTGTTTGGCCTGTGGACAAAACATTTAGGCCCGAGTTTAGACCCGACTCTTCCTGCTGGTGTAATCGAGACAAACGTGTTGAAAATCAACGTGCAAACTTATCTCCCCAACAAAGTAGCGGTCACCATTACAAATAAACAACCACTCCTTAACTATTGGCAAACTAGTTATAAATAACCAGACCACAGCCTTTACATTGCCAAACACCTAGTTTAAGATTTTAAACACTATTTGCAAACCTTCGCCTCACTTTAAGTCATTAAAACTAATTATTTGATTCAGGCCAGGGCGGCACGGTGGCTTAGTGGTTAGCCTCTCAGCGCTAGGGATTCCCGGTTCGAATCCCCATCTGGGTGGAGTTTCCATGTTCTCCCCGTGTCTGTGTGGGTTTCCTCCGGGTTCTCCGGTTTGCTCCCACAGACCAAAAACATGGATCAAGTCAATTGAATTCTCAAAATTGCCCCATATAAAGTGTGTCTGTGTGAGTGAGTGTGTGCCCAGTGATGGATTGGCGCCCTGTCCTGGGTGCATCTGCCCCGCGCCCAAGACGTTCTCCCCTGGATGGGCATGGGGAACCCCACCGCGACCCTAATAGAGGATAAAGCGGGAGACAATGAATAATAATATTTGATTCAGGCCTGTTAGTGGCCACGTCCCAATCTGCATGTACACTTCCTAACTCATGAAGTGCACTTAGGATTTCACTAACTGAACATACTGCAATGAGGTCCCAATACCAGATCAAATACACTTACACTAATTAGCAGGAAAGTTTGAGATTTCTGAGTTAATCTGCATTATTTACTGGCACTTAATCCTCAGGATATTTTATAAGATAGCTCTTATAACTCCAATCCAGTTCTTGGACTAAAAACAAACATCTGGTGTTTCAGATTAAGCTCCTGACCTCCATCCAGCACTTCCAAGTAATTCTATCGTCTCTTCTTTAGCCTCGACTCTCCATTTACAAAATGTCTCTCCTGTTTGGCCTGTGGACAAAACATTTAGGCCCGAGTTTAGACCCGACTCTTCCTGCTGGTGCAATCGAGACAAACGTGTTGAAAATCAACGTGCAAACTTCTCTGCAACAAAGTAGCGGTCATCATTACAAATAAATAACCACTCCTTAACTAGTGGCAAACTAGTTATAAATAACCAGACCACGGCCTTAACATTGCCAAACACCTAGATTAAGATTTTTAAACACTATTTACAAACCTTCCGCGTCACTTTACACTTTAAACCACGAAGACATAAGGCTTTCAAACTGATTATTTGCTCGAGGCCTGTTAGTGGCCGCGTCCCAATCCGCATGTACACTCCCTACTCGTGAAGTGCACTTTGACAGCTTTACTAGCCGAACATACTAGTTAGTAGGGGAATGTGCGAAATCGAACTTCGCAGTTTAGCTGCACGTTAGTTAGTTAGTTAGTTACTTACTCAGTCCTTTAGTTAGTTGGTTATTCTGCGCGATAATAACGGTTGGCTTTTATTTGTGAGCAGAGGGAGCTTTAAGGGCTGCCAATGACTTCCGCTGTTGTTTTAGGTCTACGTTACGTTACACCGCGCTAACACGGTGACATTACAAACATCATTAATCGGAGTTTTTTTTAAGCCTTTGTTTTGCGCAGCGCTATAGAGCCGCTGAAAGTGCCTTACCTCTGATTTCGCTTCTCTCCTCGTCTCTCCCTAATGGCGCTCCGTGTGTTGATATAGAGCGATCACGTGACCTGCCAAGCGAGAAGACATAGACGAGCACATGCGTAATATCGCGTCTGCGTTCTGATTGACATGCGTCCGAGCCAATGAGTGCAGCTGGAGCGAGGTGTCACGCCCTCGTTCGGCCGGATAGAATAACATGCGAGAAGACAAGTAAACATCAACAATAATCATAATCAATATAATCATAACGCGTCTGTATGGAATTCAAATTATCATGAGTCGTCGTCGTTGTTAAAATACGATTGTTAAAATACCAGATAATAATATTGGGCGGGGGCGGCACGGTGGCTTGGTGGTTAGCATGTTCTCCTCTCAGCACTAGGGATTTCCGGTTCGAATCCCCATCTGGGTGGAGTTTCCATGTTCTCCCCGTGTCCGCGTGGGTTTCCTCCAGGTTCTCCGGTTTCCTCCCACAGTCCAAAAGCATGGATCAAGTTAATTGAGTTCTCTAAAATTGCCCCATATAGAGTGTGTTTGAGTGTGTGAGTGTGTGCCCAGCGATGGATTGGCGCCCTGTCCTGGGTCTGTCTGCCCAGCGCCCGAGACGTTCTCCCCTGGATGGGCATGGGGAACCCCCCCCGCGACTCTAATAGAGGATAAAAGCGGGAGATAACGATTGAATATTGGGCGGCACGGTGGCTTGGTGGTTAGCATGTTCTCCTCTCAGCGCTGGGGATTCCCGGTTCGAATCCCCATCTGGGTGGAGTTTCCATGTCCTCCCCGTGTCCGTGTGGGTTTCCTCCGGGTTCTCCGGTTTCCTCCCACAGTCCAAAAGCATGGATCAAGTTAATTGAGTTCTCTAAAATTGCCCCATATAGAGTGTGTATGTGTGAGTGAGTGTGTGCCCAGCGATGGATTGGCGCCCTGTCCTGGGTGTATCTGCCCAGCGCCCGAGACGTTCTCCCCTGGATGGGCATGGGGAACCCCCCCGCGACCCTAATAGAGGATAAAAGCGGGAGATAATGATTGAATATTGGGCGGCACGGTGGCTTGGTGGCTAGCATGTTCTCCTCTCAGCACTGGGGATTTCCGGTTCGAATCCCCATCTGGGTGGAGTTTCCATGTCCTCCCCGTGTCCGTGTGGGTTTCCTCCGGGTTCTCTGGTTTCCTCCCACAGTCCAAAAGCATGGATCAAGTTAATTGAGTTCTCTAAAATTGCCCCTTATAGAGTGTGTTTGAATGAGTGTGTGCCCAGCGATGGATTGGCGCCCTGTCCTGGGTGTATCTGCCCAGCGCCCGAGACGTTCTCCCCTGGATGGGCATGGGGAACCCCACCGCGACCCTAATAGAGGATAAAAGCGGGAGATAATGATTGAATATTGGGCGGCACGGTGGCTTGGTGGTTAGCATGTTCTCCTCTCAGCACTGGGGATTCCCGGTTCGAATCCCCATCTGGGTGGAGTTTCCATGTTCTCCCCGTGTCCGTGTGGGTTTCCTCCGGGTTCTCTGGTTTCCTCCCACAGTCCAAAAGCATGGATCAAGTTAATTGAGTTCTCTAAAATTGCCCCATATAGAGTGTGTCTGTGTGAGTGAGTGTGTGCCCAGCGATGGATTGGCGCCCTGTCCTGGGTCTGTCTGCCCAGCGCCCGAGACGTTCTCCCCTGGATGGGCATGGGGAACCCCCCCGCGACCCTAATAGAGGATAAAAGCGGGAGATAATGATTGAATATTGGGCGGCACGGTGGCTTGGTGGCAAGCATGTTCTCCTCTCAGCACTGGGGATTTCCGGTTCGAATCCCCATCTGGGTGGAGTTTCCATGTTCTCCCCGTGTCCGTGTGGGTTTCCTCCGGGTTCTCTGGTTTCCTCCCACAGTCCAAAAGCATGGATCAAGTTAATTGAGTTCTCTAAAATTGCCCCTTATAGAGTGTGTTTGAATGAGTGTGTGCCCTGCGATGGATTGGTTGATTGAGTTCTCTAAAATTGCCCCATATATATACTACATATATATACTGCCATTATATATGGCAGTGCATTGGTGTCCCACATTGTCCAACAAAACATAGTCTTTGTCCCACATCTGGTGAATTGGAATCTGGTCACCCTAATTGGTTTATTGCCCACGATGCCCGAAACACAACCATGATGTCATCATGATAGCAAAGATACACTGACAAGCCCTAAATCAAGGGTAATGGCTCGCTCGGTATTTAGTGTTTGTGCAGTTCATTTCTCTCTAACTTACATACCCAACTAGTTTTCTCTCACTTGTTAGCAAAGCATCCAACACTTCTGCTCTTCAACTCAACAGCTTTCACCAAAGCCCGTGAAGCCCCCCAGCTGGCTGCATTCCAACAAACTGTTGCTTGATGTTCATCTGGAGCAGATGTAATGCCTGAGAAGAAAAGCCAGTCCCTTCACACCTGTGTACATACGTTTATAGACATCCATGATTACCTTATGTTGCAGTGATTGAGGGGGACAGTCATGTCCCGTCTCCTTCTCTGAAAGCACTTCAAAGGGCTTTGAACAGCTGAAACCCCACTGACAGTGCAAACACTTTCATTGCAGTTTGGAACTAATTTCCTCTTTTGAACTGCTTCTGCCACCTGGGTGTATAATTTGGTGGTTGACATGTTGGGATGTGAATCGAAGCAGCTCCACCACCACGCAGTCTGCTTGGTGGGAAATTCGGTGAAGTCATGTCTCTTTTCCGGCATGACGGGAACACAAAGCAAAGTTTTTAAAGCTCTGTCCTGGTTGGTTTGGTGTGTGGGAAGAATTATAATGTTCCAGTAATGAATCCATCCATCTATCCATTATATTCCACTTAATCCTATGCTAGGGTGGTGGGGGGTCACTCCCATCCAGGGAAGAACAATTTGGGCAGTGGGCAGATACACCTAGGACAGAACGCAAATCTATTGCTGGACACAGAATATATAAGGGCAATTTGAAGCAGCCAGTTCACCTTGAATGCATGTTTATGGACTGTGGGAGGAAACCTGAGAACCAGGAGAAAGTCATTGCAGACACAGGGAGAACATGGAAACTCCACCCGGATTGGGAATAGAACCTGGAAATCCCCAGGACTGAGAGGCGAACATGCCAACCACTGAGCCACTGTTTTTTTTTATTTATAGAAAAAACATTTTAAGTTCTGCCTTTTTTAATGCCATACTGCCATTGAATTGTTCTTATGAGACTAATAAAGTTGACATGTGCCGCCCTGTTCCAATAAAACTTGTAGCTTATTGTTTATTACAGCTGATTGCTCATTATCTGTCACTTGACTCTTCTTTGTTAAACTCACAACGTGCTTAAACTACAAATCCTCAAGTTTTTTTGTATAGAATCTAATAATGTAAAGACTAGTTTTGGTTAATTATTCAGATTTATTTCTTGTCTTTGTGGAAATAAATCTATCAGAATCATCAGAATCAGATTAATAGGATTTATTAATCCCCGGTGGGAAATTGCAGTTTTTACAGATGCTCCATTTGTAGTGTTTACATATACAAAAGGGGAAATAAAAAATGAACAGTAAGCGCAGTAACATTAAACTAAAAGTACTAAAAATACGCAATAAAGTGAAAGCAAAGTGTCATGTGTATAGAATGTAATATCTGTTAATTAAAAAAATACTAATTAAAATATAGTGCACTATGTGGCAGATGGTAGAATAATATAAAATTATACATCTGAGTTAGGGCGACACAGTGTTTTATATCATGTTCGCCTCTCAGCGCTAGGATTCCCGGTTCGAATCCCAATCTGGGTGGAGTTTCCATGTTCTCCCGTGTCTGTGTGGGTTTCCTCCGGGTTCTCCGATTTCCTCCCACAGTCCAAAAACATGGATCAAGGTCAATTGAATTCTCCAAATTGCCCCATATAGAGTGTGTCTGTGTGAGTGAGTGTGTGCCCAGCGATGGATTGGCGCCCTGTCCTGGGTCTATCTGCCCAGCGCCTGAAACGTTCTCCCCTGGATGGGCATGGGGAACCCCACCGCGACCCTAATAGAGGATAAAGCAGGAGATAATGGATGGACGTTATTGCACATTGGAGTTAAAGTTGTTTTACTGAGTGAGGAGTTAAACAGACTGACTATATAGTTTATTATAGATTATAATTTACAGTGGCAGCACGGTGGCTTAGTGGTCAGTATGTTCTCCTCTCGGTGCTAGGGATTCCCGGTTCGAATCCCCATCTGGGTGGAGTTTCCATGTTCTCCCCGTGTCTGCGTGGGTTTCCTCCGGGTTCTCCGGTTTCCTCCCACAGTCCAAAAACATGGTTAAAGTCAATTGGATTCTCAAAAATTGTCCCATATAGAGTGTGTCTGTGTGAGTGAGTGTGTGCCCAGCGATGGATTGGCGCCCTGTCCTGGGTGTATCTGCCCAGCGCCCGAGACGTTCTCCCCTGGATGGGCATGGGGAACCCCACCGCGACCCTAATAGAGGATAAAGCGGGAGATAATGAATGAATGAATGAATGAATGAATTTACAGTGGCGGCACGGTGGCTTAGTGGTTAGCACGTTCTCCTCTCAGCGCTAGGGATTCCCGGTTCGAATCCCAATCTGGGTGGAGTTTCCATGTTCTCCCCGTGTCTGCGTGGGTTTCCTCCGGGTTCTCCGGTTTCCTCCCACAGTCCAAAAACATGGATCAAGTCAATTGGATTCTCCAAATTGCCCCATATAGAAGAGTGTGTTTGTGTGGGGAACCCCACCGCGACCCTAATAGAGGATAAAGCGGGAGATAATGAATGAATGAATGAATTTACAGTATATTTGTCACGTTATTTTAAAGGATAGTCGATATTTTTTGATTTGATTATGCTTGAAGGACATAAAAAAGGATTAGTGCATCCTAAATGGATGAGTCGTTCGTGCAATTCGCCCGCAGAGGGCGCTGCGTTGCATCATTTCTCACCCCGTGTCCCACATTCAGACGTGCTTAACCACACAGCCACGTGCTATTTACCCTATTACGGGGGTAATTAGAAATGCTGTGAATGTGCTAATGAGACAATAATTAGCGTAGTAAACACCCGCGCTATTGTTGTTAAGTCATAATGTACTAAAATGTACACAAACACATCTTTATGTCATGATAATTAAAACACAATAAAGAGTAACCGTACAAAGGTTCGTATGTCTGACTGAGCTGTGCTGCTAACACGAAGAGCTAGCTGAACATCATCACCGATGTTTTAATAACATAAGATTAACATAAATCAGAGGAATGATTTACAATGAATGGTGGTTAACACGTTCTCCTCTCAGCGCTAGGGATTCCCGGTTCGAATCCCAATCTGGCTGGAGTTTTCATGTTCTCCCCGTGTCAGCGTGGGTTTCCTCTGGGTTCTCCGGTTTCCTCCCACAGTCCAAAAACATGGAGCAAGTCAACTGAATTCTCCAAATTGCCCCATATAGAGTGTGTCTGTGTGAGTGAGTGTTTGCCTAGTGATAGATTGGCGCCCTGTCCTGGGTGTATCTGCCCAGTGCCTGAAACGTTCTCCCCTGGATGGGCATGGGGAACCCCCCCCCATGACCATAGTAGAGGATATAGCGTTAGATAATGAATGGATAGATGGAAATGACTTAATTTGCACAACAACTGTGTGGCACCGATGTTCAAAATGGTATAAAGTATTTAAACCTCAATTAAACCCCAATTTAACAAACTATCCATCGATTTAGCTTACACATAATCACATAATTACTAGGCTCACGGGGGGTGGGGGGTGGGGGGGGATCTGAGAAACCCCACTGAGAATCTTTGGGATGTTCTGGAGAAGATTTTTTGCAGTGGTCCAAATCTCCATCATCAGTACAATATCCATCCATCCATCCATCATCTTCCGCTTTATCCTCTATTAGGGTCATGGTGGGGTTCCCCATGGGGTTCCCCAGGGGAGAATGTTTCGGGCGCTGGGCAGATACACCCAGGACAGGGTGCCAATCTATCACTGGGCACACACTCACTCACACAGACACACACACACACACACACACACACACACACACACACACACACACACACACAAACACACTCTATATGGGACAATTTGGAGAATTCAATTGACCTTGATCTATGTTTTTGGACTGTGGGAGGAAACCGGAGAACCCGGAGGAAACCCATGCGGACAAGATCTTGGGGGGAAATTATTAAAAGTCTGGGTGGAGATAAATGTTGTGAGAAGCTTGTGGAAATGATGCCACAGAGAATGTGTGATGTAATCAAAGTTCAAGGCTAAAGGTGGTTGAGCTAAATATTAAAGTGTGAGACCTTTTTTATATATATATATATATATATATACTGGACTCCTCCCAGCTGCTGCTGCAAAACAGGAGTCCTGATGCGTTTAGAGCTTAATTGTCAGCAGAGCTCAAAAACTATAAAGGCGTCTAGAGGAAGCTATTGGGTGCTTTTAGATTTCCTGTGCATCATACTTTTTTTGGTGGTAAAATTAGATTTGGTAGGCTATATCTAAGATCAAGCGCGCTCGGGCGCTGTAGGTGTGTGAGACTAAGCTCCTCTGTAGGACTACTGCGCTTTGAAGAGCGCTGCATAGCCTCAGCCCACACAACATTCACAGTAAAAAAGCAAAGTCGAGTTTTTTTTTTTTTTTTTTTCCTAACGAAGTGAAGGGGAGAAGGAGGGTCGGGGGTAGAAGTCGGTGAGCTTCAGATACAGCAGAAAGAATGTCTGGCCTCCTTTTCCGCAGATGTGCTAATCACAGAGGAATGCCTAGAGCCCACTCTCTTTTTTCCACTGCCATACTCCCTTGGCTTAAGCTTTCCCACGCCTTCCCCCAGGTCTCCAAATTGTCCTGCTCTTGCACAGTGGGGTCACTCTGTCGCGCAGGGCACAAGAACGGCTCCGGATGGCGGTATGCAGCATTTTTACTGGACTGCAAAATAACATCTAAAGGGTCGCTCTCGCATGAGTGGGGTAAATATAGTCTTCGGATTGGACTGTGTGACATTTTAGGTAATAACACAGTTGCTGTGGGTTGTGTGTATCATCAGGGACTCTACATGCTCATTCAGAGTAAGGAGTCGTTAAATTAGAAGTGGGGCGGCATGCTGGCTTAGTGCTTAGCATGTCTGCCTCTCAGTGCTGCCGATCCGGGTTCCAATCCCGTCCTGGGTGGAGGTTCCATGTTCTTCCCGTGTCGGTGTGGGTTTCCTCTGGGTTCTCGGGTTTCCTCCCACAGTCCAAAAACAGATTTAAGGTAAATTGGATGCTTAAATTGCTCCCATATTGTGTGTGTGTGTGTGTGTGTGTGTGTGTGTGTGTGTGTGTGTGTGTGTTAGTGGACATGGGGAACCCTGATCCCAATCTGGGTGGAGTTTCCATGTTCTCCCTGTGTTTCCTTAAAAAGTCCAAAAACATGGATTTAAGGTAAATCTGCCTATCTAAATGCTCTAAATTGCCCCCATATAATGTGTGTGTATGTGAGTGAGTGTGTGCCCAGCGATAAATGAATGTTCTCTCCTGGGTGTATCTGCCCAGCACCCATATCATTCTCCCCTGTATGGACATGGGGAACCCTGATCCCGATCTGGGTGGAGTTTCCATGTTCTCCCTGTGTTTCCTTAAAAAGTCCAAAAACATGGATTTAAGGTAAATCAAATGCTCTAAATTGCCCCATATAATGTGTGTGTATGTAAGTGAGTGTGTGCCCAGCGATAAATGAATGTTCTCTCCTGGGTGTATCTGCCCAGCACCCATATCATTCTCCCCTGTATGGATATGGGGCACCCTGATCCCGATCTGGGTGGAGTTTAAATGTTCTCCCTGTGTTTCCTTAAAAAGTCCAAAAACATGGATTTAAGGTAAATCAAATGCTCTAAATTGCCCACATATAATGTGTGTATATGAGTGAGTGTGTGTCCAGTGATAAATGAATGTTCTCTCCTGGGTGTATCTGCCCAGCACCCGTATCATTCTCCCCTGGATGGACATGGGGAACCCTGATCCCGATCTGGGTGGAGTTTCCATGTTCTCCCTGTGTTTCCTTAAAAAGTCCAAAAACATGGATTTAAGGTAAATCTGCCTATCTAAATGCTCTAAATTGCCCCCATATAATGTGTGTGTATGTGAGTGAGTGTGTGCCCAGCGATAAATGAATGTTCTCTCCTGGGTGTATCTGCCCAGCACCCGTATCATTCTCCCCTGGATGGACATGGGGAACCCTGATCCCGATCTGGGTGGAGTTTCCATGTTCTCCCCGTGTTTCCTTAAAAAGTCCAAAAACATGGATTTAAGGTAAATCAAATGCTCTAAATTGCCCCCATATAATGTGTGTGTATGTGAGTGAGTGTGTGCCCAGCGATAAATGAATGTTCTCTCCTGGGTGTATCTGCACCCGTATCATTCTCCCCTGGATGCACATGGGGAACCCTGATCCCGATCTGGGTGGAGTTTCCATGTTCTCCCTGTGTTTCCTTAAAAAGTCCAAAAACATGGATTTAAGGTAAATCTGCCTATCTAAATGCTCTAAATTGCCCCCATATAATGTGTGTGTATGTGAGTGAGTGTGTGCCCAGCGATAAATGAATGTTCTCTCCTGGGTGTATCTGCCCAGCACCCGTATCATTCTCCCCTGGATGGACATGGGGAACCCTGATCCCGATCTGGGTGGAGTTTCCATGTTCTCCCCGTGTTTCCTTAAAAAGTCCAAAAACATGGATTTAAGGTAAATCAAATGCTCTAAATTGCCCCCATATAATGTGTGTGTATGTGAGTGAGTGTGTGCCCAGCGATAAATGAATGTTCTCTCCTGGGTGTATCTGCACCCGTATCATTCTCCCCTGGATGCACATGGGGAACCCTGATCCCGATCTGGGTGGAGTTTCCATGTTCTCCCTGTATTCGCATGGGTTTTCTTCAGGTTCTTCACCCATGGGGAACCCCAATCTGGGTGGAGTTTCCATGTTCTCCCCGTGTTTCCTTAAAAAGTCCAAAAGCATGGATGCTCTTAATTGCCCCCATATAGTGTGCGTGTGAGTGAGTGTGTGTCCAGTGATAAATGAATGTTCTCCTGGGTGTATTTGCCCTGCATGGACATGGGGAACCCTGATCCCGATCTGGGTGGAGTTTCCATGTTCTCCCCGTATTCGCATGGGTTTTCTACAGGTTCTTCACCCATGGGGAACCCCAATCTGGGTGGAGTTTCCATGTTCTCCCTGTGTTTCCTTAAAAAGTCCAAAAGCATGGATGCTCTTAATTGGTAAATCAAATGCACGGAAACCCGGTGTCCCCATATGTGTGTGTGTGAGTGAGTGTGTGTCCAGTGATAAATGAATGTTTCTCCTGGGTGTATTTGCCCTGCATGGACATGGGGAACCCTGATCCCGATCTGGGTGGAGTTTCCATGTTCTCCCCGTATTCGCATGCGTTTTCTTCAGGTTCTCCGGTTTCCTCCCACAGTCCAAAAACATGGATTTAAGGTAAAGGAAATGCTCAAAATTGCCCCATACAGTGTGTGTGGTTGTGTTTGTGTTTGTGGTTGTGTTTGTGACCCCCCCCCCCCCACCCCCCCGTGACCCCTAGGATTAAGCGGACGATATGGAATGAATGAATTCAAGTGTAAGAACCACATGGAGTTTCTAATAAGACACGGCTGTCCAACACATGCAGGGACACCTCCACCTGAACACCGGTTAGTATTTTACAGACCTCCAGGTGCATAGTGACTGCTGTGATTATGTGCACTCCACCCAAAACCACCCTGCCGTGTGGAGATGGATGGCTCATGGGGGATAAGCGCTCACACGAACACATGCGCACCATGTTGTTGGTGGGGAGTCGAGACACGGCCAGGCTCCTCGATGGCCTATTTTTGTTGTGTGTGTTTTTTTTTATTAACAGATAACACGAAGGCTCCTGCGAATGTCTGGCCCTGTTGCTGCCTGGAGCGCAGGCTGCACTGACCTGAAACCACTAATTAAAGAAGACACAGGCTTTGTATAAAGGCAGCCATGATGCAAGCTGACAGCTGGCGTGAACTACATTCGCAAAAGCAGCGAGAGATTGTGTTATGCAATATGTTGCTTTTGCATTAAAGTAGGTCTAAAGTGAAAAAACATCCTTTCTGATTCAGGGCAAATTAATTAGAGCAGAATTATGGAAGAACAGTCTGATCTTGGGATGTCCGTCTCTCAGCGCCGGGGATCCAGGTTCGCATCCCGATCTGGGTGGGTTCCATGTTCTCTCCGTGTCTATGTGGGTTTCCTCCCACTGTCCAAAAATATGGATCCCAGGTAAATTGACTGCTGTAAATTGCCCCTATACAGTATAGTGTGCCTGTGTGAGTGAGTGTGTGTGCCCAGCAATAGATTGGCACCCTGTCCTGCCCAGCACCCGAAACGTTCTCCCCTGGGTGGCCATTAGGAATGCGGAACCCCCCTCCCATGACCCTAGTAGAGGATTACAGGATTGTGTAACGGTTTGCATGTTCTCCTCTCAGCGCTGGGGATCCAGGTTCGCATCCCGATCTGGGTGGGTTCCATGTTCTCTCTGTGTCTATGTGGGTTTCCTCCCACAGTCCAAAAATATGGATATCAGGTAAATTGACATGATCCAGTTGCCCCCCATGACTGCTGTAAATTGCCCCTATACAGTATACAGTATACTGTATACCTATACAGTATGGTGTGCCTGTGTGAGTGAGTGTGTGTGCCCAGCAATAGATTGGCACCCTGTCCTGCCCAGCACCCGAAACGTTCTCCCCTGGGTGGGCATTAGGAATGCGGAACCCCCCCTCCCATGAACCTAGTAGAAGATTACAGGATTGTGTAATGGCTTGCATGTTCTCCTCTCAGTGCTGGGGATCCAGGTTCGCATCCCGATCTGGGTGGGTTCCATGTTCTCTCCGTGTCTATGTGGGTTTCCTCCCACAGTCCAAAAATATGGATCCCAGGTAAATTGACATGATCCAGTTGCCCCCCACGAATGCTGTAAATTGCCCCTATACAGTATAGTGTGCCTGTGTGAGTGAGTGTGTGTGCCCAGCAATAGATTGGCACCCTGTTCTGCCCAGCACCCGAAACGTTCTCCCCTGGGTGGGCATTAGGATTACAGGATTGTGTAATGGTTTGCATGTTCTCCTCTCAGCGCCAGGGATCCAGGTTCGCATCCCGATCTGGGTGGGTTCCATGTTCTCTCCGTGTCTATGTGGGTTTCCTCCCACAGTCCAAAAATATGGATCCCAGGTAAATTGACATGATCCAGTTGCCCCCCATGAATGCTGTAAATTGCCCCTATACAGTATAGTGTGCCTGTGTGAGTGAGTGTGTGTGCCCAGCAATAGATTGGCACCCTGTTCTGCCCAGCACCCGAAACGTTCTCCCCTGGGTGGGCATTAGGATTACAGAGATTTTGTAATGGTTTGCATGTTCTCCTCTCAGCGCCAGGGATCCAGGTTCGCATCCCGATCTGGGTGGGTTCCATGTTCTCTCCGTGTCTATGTGGGTTTCCTCCTACAGTCCAAAAATATGGAATTGTGGTAAATTGACTGCTCCCATGATCTAATTGCCCCCCATGACTGCTCTAAATTGCCCCATACAGTATAGTGTGCCAGTGTGAGTGAGTGTGTGCCCAGCAATAGATTGGCACCCTGTCCTGCCCAGCACCCAAAACGTTCTCCCCTGGGTGGAAGTTCCATATACTCCCTGTGTCTGCGTGGATTTCAACCTGGGTTCTCCAGTTTCCTCTCATAATCCAAAAACATGGATTCTTTGGATCTTGGGACGTCCGTCTCTCAGCGCCGGGGATCCAGGTTCGCATCCCGATCTGGGTGGGTTCCATGTTCTCTCCGTGTCTATGTGGGTTTCCTCCCACTGTCCAAAAATATGGATCCCAGGTAAATTGACATGATCCAGTTGCCCCCCATGAATGCTGTAAATTGCCCCTATACAGTATGGTGTGCCTGTGTGAGTGAGTGTGTGTGCAGCAATAGATTGGCACCCTGTTCTGCCCAGCACACGAAACGTTCTCCCATGGGTGGGCATTAGGAATGCGGAACCCCCCTTCCCATGACCCTAGTAGAGGATTACAGGATTGTGTAATGGTTTGCATGTTCTCCTCTCAGCGCTGGGGATCCAGGTTCGCATCCCGATCTGGGTGGGTTCCATGTTCTCTCCGTGTCTATGTGGGTTTCCTCCCACAGTCCAAAAATATGGATCCCAGGTAAATTGACATGATTCATTGCCCCCCCATGACTGCTGTAAATTGCCCCTATACAGTATAGTGTGCCTGTGTGAGTGAGTGTGTGTGCCCAGCAATAGATTGGCACCCTGTCCTGCCCAGAACCCGAAACGTTCTCCCCTGGGTGGCCATTAGGAATGCGGAACCCCCCCTCCCATGACCTAGTAGAGGATTACAGGATTGTGTAATGGTTTGCATGTTCTCCTCTCAGTGCTGGGGATCCAGGTTCGCATCCCGATCTGGGTGGGTTCCATGTTCTCTCCGTGTCTATGTGGGTTTCCTCCCACAGTCCAAAAATATGGATCCCAGGTAAATTGACATGATTCAATTGCCCCCCCATGACTGCTGTAAATTGCCCCTATACAGTATAGTGTGCCTGTGTGAGTGAGTGTGTGTGCAGCAATAGATTGGCACCCTGTCCTGCCCAGCACACGAAACGTTCTCCCCTGGGTGGGCATTAGGAATGCGGAACCCCCCCTCCCATGACCCTAGTAGAGGATTACAGGATTGTGTAATGGTTTGCATGTTCTCCTCTCAGCGCTGGGGATCCAGGTTCGCATCCCGATCTGGGTGGGTTCCATGTTCTCTCCGTGTCTATGTGGGTTTCCTCCCACAGTCCAAAAATATGGAATTGTGGTAAATTGACTGCTCCCATGATCCCATTGCCCCCCATGACTGCTCTAAATTGCCCCTATACAGTATAGTGTGCCTGTGTGAGTGAATGTGTGCCCAGCAATAGATTGGCAATACATCAATACATCAGCAATACCCCTGGGTGGGCATTGGGAATCCAGAACCCCCCTCCCATGACCCTAGCAGAGGATTAAAGGATTGTGTAATGGTTTGCATGTTCTCCTCTCAGCGCTGGGGATCCAGGTTCGCATCCTTGAGTGGAGTTTCCATGTTCTCCCTGTTTCTGCATGGATTTCCTCTGGGTTCTCTGGTTTTCTTCCATAGTCCAAACACATGGATTCAAGGTGAATTGGCTGCTCTAAATTGCCCCTATACAGTGTGTGTGTGTGTGTGTGTGTGTGTGTCTGTATGCCCAGCGATGGAACGGCACCGTGTCCGGAGAGTATTTTAATTTCAATCAAGTGATCTATTTTGTCTACTGTACTTACACATAGAGAAATGTGTCCTCCACATGTAACCCATCCGTGCAGTGAAACACACACACACACACACACACACACACACACACACACACACACACACACACACACACACACACACTGAGTAAACACACGTGCCTGGAGTGTGTTGAGCCCTGCATACGGTGCCTGGGGAGCAACTGAGGTTTGGTGCCTTGCCCAAGTGCACTTCAGCCAGAGTACTTGGTGGGCCATGGAATCGAGGACCTTCCAGGAAAGGTTCTTCAGGTTATAAAGCTGGTTCTCTAACCATAAGTCTCTGACTGCCCAGCACCCAAAATATTCTCCCTTGAATGAGCATGGGGAACCCCCCCCCTGCCCCCCATCACCACCACCCACCCACATGACCTTAGAGGATTGAGCAAATGCTAAGATGAGGACCCTGGAGATCTCCCCTGGTTTGTTTACAGATGGGTAAATAGTATAAGGTGTCACCCCTCCATGGCGGGACCTGCTCCGATTTCTCATTATACTCAGTCTCAGGGACTTCCTTAAAGCGAAAGAGCCTAAAGCCCAGGTTGATATATATGCTGAGCTATCTTTAGGTGGAAAGGAAGTGGGTTGCTTCAAAAAAAAAACCCAAAGCAGCTCTAATGATATGAGCTTAAAGCCTGCATTAGAACTGCAACCCTGCTCCACAGCAAGCCTGTGCCCTCCCGCCATGCCGTCCTCACTTTGTTACCCTCCACTCTAATTTCCAGTCCTCCGCTGGGCCAATTCTTCAACTATGTTATGGTAGAAACTGTTCCGCGTACTGTGAGAACACATTCCGTTCCAGCGGAGTGAAAAGCCATGAGCGAAGTCCAAAGAGGGAAGCGTTTGCACAATAATTCTCAGCACTGTGGTTTGAAGGCATCGCTTGAAACGCGGCATGGCAAACGTTTCGGCTGTTCCGTGCGCAAGAAACAAATATTGCGGGTTATTAAATAAAATCGTCTTTACAAATCGAGGCGGGCAGCGAAGCTGAGGGGTAATCTAAGAGAATGGAACCACAGAGGGCTTCTCTTAACTCCTGTTCAGAGCGGTGGAGTCAAATCTCCTCATGTCTCCGTGACAGGTTTGCTTTTACTGATCTCCCCAAGCAGGCTATCTGTATTCTCGTGACGTTCCCCTCCCCTTTATTAATGTTTCATCTGAGCACCGCGTGATGCTCCCTGATATATTACAACTAAAAGGCGGATGGAGAGAATTAATAAGGGTTGGAAATGAACGTTGCTTGTTTCACGTCTCGGGTTGGTTACGCAGCCAGCCGGGAAGAATCAACTGGTTAAAAGAATCAACTGGGGGTTCAAATCCCAGGTCCACTGAAGTTACCAATGTTGGTTCTGGAGCAAGGCCCTTAACCCTCATTGCTCCAGGGATGCTGTGATTAACCCTGTGCTCACCTTGTAAGTCCATCCATCCATTATCTTCCACTTTATCCTCTATTAGGGTCGTGGGGGGGGGGGGGGTTCCCCATGCCCATCCAGGGGAGAACGTTTCGGGCGCTGGGCAGATAGACCCAGGACAGGGCGCCAATCCATCGCTGGGCACACACTCACTCACACAGACACACACTATTTGGGGCAATTTGGAGAATTCAATTGACTTGATCCGGCGGCACGGTGGCTTAGTGGTTAGCACGTTCGCCTCTCAGCGCTAGGGATTCCCGGTTCGAATCCCCATCTGGGTGGAGTTTCCATGTTCTCCCCGTGTCCGCGTGGGTTTCCTCCGGGCTCTCCGGTTTCCTCCCACAGTCCAAAAACATGGATCAAGTTAATTGAGTTCTCTAAATTGCCCCATATAGAGTGTGTTTGAGTGTGTGAGTGTGTACCCAGCGATGGATTGGCGCCCTGTCCTGGGTGTGTCTGCCCAGCGCCCGAGACGTTCTCCCCTGGATGGGCATGGGGAACCCCACCGCGACCCTAATAGAGGATAAAGCGGGAGATAATGAATGAATGAATTGACTTGATCCATGTTTTTGGACTTTGGGAGGAAACCGGAGAACCCGGAGGAAACCCACGCGGACACGGGGAGAACATGGAAACTCCACCCAGATTGGGATTCGAACCGGGAATCCCTAGAGCTGAGAGGAGAACGTGCTAACCACTAAGCCACCGTGCCGCCACCTTGTAAGTCGCTTTGGATAAAAGCATCTGCTAAAGGACCAAATGGAAATGGAAATGGAAAAAAGCTTCATTTGGTTTATGGGTCCGAATCAAATGTTCTCTACTGTCAGCACACGAGAACGTCTGATCTTTTGTTCCTGCCGACGTTAAAATGTCTTTTGTTCTAGTTGGTCTCAACTCCCAGAGAGAGAATTCTGGGTTTGATAGATTAGGATTTCTACATTTCCATTTCCATTTGGTCAATTAGCAGACGCTTTTATCCAAAGCGACTTACAAGGTCTAGGGATTCCCGGTTCGAATCCCAATCCAGGTGGAATTTGCATGTTCTCCCCGTGTCCACATGGGCTTCCTCCAGGTTCTCCGGTTTCCTCCCACAGTCCAAAAACATTGATCAAGGTCATTTGAATTCTTCAAATTGCCCCATATAGAGTGTGTCTGTATGAGTGAGTGTGTGCCCAGAGATAGATTGCATGGATGGATGGGCATGGGGAACCCCCCCCCCAACCCTAGTACAGGATAAAGAAGATAATAATAGATGGATGGACCCTTTATGGTCTGAAGTGTTTGTACTTCACATAATAATAATAATAATTGGGCAAAAAATGAATTAATGAAAAGGTGGCTCGAATAACGATTAGGTTTGATACTTCTCCAGTGTAGCTGGTTTGTCCTTATTAACTGACTTGTGTAAGTTGCTTTGGATTAAAGTGTCTGCTTAATAAAAATGTAAATGTAAATGTAAGTAAAGCTACAGCTAAAATGCTAATTTCTTCGCAATAAAAGCCTGCAATTAATTCAAACAACGATGTATGCTGTAGATTTAATGTTGTTATCATCACTGGGACTTGAAAACCTAATCTAATAATCAGTATTCTACACATTCTGGACGAGATGCGTGATGACTTATTGGAGCTCTTCAGCTGTCGGAAATCAAATGGCTACATCACTGAGGCGCTTGCTTCGCCTTCATCGTATAAACTGATGCGGATGAAACAATGATGTGTTTGCTTTTTTTTTTTTTTTTTTTCTTCTTCAAAGCTCTTGGATTCTAAAGTGTATTAAAAATAGCTCTCTGTGACAGTTCCCCTGTAGGGCTGGCAGGAGGATGTGGGGGCGTACTCCGTCTGCATACTCATGAATATTCATAGATCCCGGTATTTGTAATGAGGGTAAAGATGTCAAGATGTTTCGAGGCCGTTCTCTTGAGCATTGCAGGAATGAGAACACATAATGAACACTTAATCGTCCCACGTAGATTATTTGCAGTCGCAGATCCTCGGGAGTCTTCGCATCTTGGCGCTATGCTTTGTCCGCCGCTCGCTGCTTTCTGGAAAGATGCTTGATTTAAACCCTGAGTCCTTATTTTCCTGGCACTAATGACTCTTCCCCTTGTGAGTGCCTGCGTGCGTGTGTGTGTGTGCGTGTGTGTGTGTGTGTGTGTGTGTGTGTGTGTGTGCGAGCTGAAGAGAGAGAAAGAATGACTAAGGGCTGATGTCAGTGCTCTGTCACCCCCCTCTCTCCTCACGTGATTATCCCCCAGTGTGGATCATGCTATGACTCTATCACTTCCTGACTGTTTACCTCATCCCCACCATTTTGATCACAGCCCATTGTTCTGGCTGCAGACAGCGTAATGGACGCCTTACATGCGTCTACACCACACCGTCGCTCCTGGTTTTCGCAGCGGCCAGCGGGCGACTTGCATCAGGGGGGTCAAAGGTCAACAGAAATCATCAATGAGGCTGCCGTGGCAGAGATACGAACCACAGCCTGCGTTCTCTTTTACAGAAAAGCCGCTTTCGTCCGTATTTATTCCTCGGAATTTTGGAATTTGATCATGTTTTGGTCAGATGGCCTCTGATTGTTTTGTACGTCATAATTTATACATACTCCATCATCTATTTCCTCCACTTATCATATAGATGGACTTTGTAGTTTTATAATTACAGACTGTAGAACATCTGTGTTCTTTGTTGTTGTTAGTCCCCTGTTGGTTCTCTGTTCTCTGTTGGTCAGGAGCATCACAGAACAGGTATCATTTGGGTGGTGGATTGTTTATTGTCAGTTCTGCAGTGACACTGATGTGGTGAGGGGGTTTTAGTGTAGTTTCATTTCTCCACCTCAGTGACACTGCTGGGATAGGAATAATGCGCCAACCACATAATCCCTGCTCTGTGGTGCTACTATTGGTGTTCTGATCATTAGAACAGAGTAAAGGGGACGTACACAGTATGTACTGTAGAACACAAACAGATGGACTACAGTCTGGAATTGTAGAACTACAAAGTCCATCTTTGTAGGAAGTGGAACTGAGAACATGGACAATAAGTGGAGCAAAAATTAGTATATATATATGGCGGCACAGTGGCTTAGTGTTTAGCACGTTCGCCTCTCAGCGCTAGGGATTCCCGGTTCGAATCCCCATCTGGGTGTTTCCATGTTCTCCCCATGTCTGCGTGGGTTTCCTCCGGGTTCTCTGGTTTCCTCCCACAGTCTAAAAACATGGATCAAGTCAGTTGAATTCTCAAAATTGCCCCATATAGAGTGTGTCTGTGTGAGTGAGTGTGTGCCCAGCGATGGATTGGCGCCCTGTCCTGGGTCTATCTGCCCAGCACCCGAGATGTTCTCCCCTGGATGGGCATGGGGAACCCCACCGCGACCCTACTAGAGGATAAAGCGGGAGATATTGGATGAATGAATATATATATATGTATATGTATTTATATATACAGTAAAATTCTCATCTCATTATCTGTCACTTAATCCTATGTCCATCCTGGGGAGAACCTTTTGAGTGCTGGGCAGATACACCCAGGACAGGGCGCACATACTCACTCACACAGACACACAACACACTATATGGGGCAATTTAAGATAGAGGCAAACGTGCTGAACACCACGCCGTGTCGTCCCTGTGTACTTATATAAATGAGATGTAATTGAGGATCACGTGTAAGTCTCCTGAGACATCTGAGGCATTCAGATGAGTTTCTAAAATTTGCATGTTCTCCTCCTGTCTGTACAGGTTCCGTCTGGCACCGTTCTATAAGGAAGGTATAGTCTGAAATGCAGAGCAGACCGGGTCGTCACCACACTACTTGGTGTGGACAACAGGCCATGGATGTGAGGGGTAAGTGAGGTGGGTCGAAGGTTCTAAATTGCCCTCAAATGTAAATGTGCGAGTGTAAGTCTGCCCTGCGATGCACTGGCGACCTGCCCAGGGTTTATCTTAGAGCTGCAGCATCCCTTGTGATCCTAACAGGACAAGAAACTTTCACAGAAATGATCTAGAACCCTGTTGCATCTTGTAGAACATCGACTATATCAAATTCCATTATTGACTCGCTGATGTAGAAATGATTCGAAGCGCTAATTTTGCGAACAGCAAATCGGCGCCTTTCAGGCCTCTCGCCACGACCAATCACATCCCATTCTGATCCCTAATCAGGCAGCCCGCTTTCTTCTTCACACTCTGATATATTAAGAATTTATAGCTGTATAAATTATGTAAACATTTAAAGGTCATCTTTTATTAATGGCGACAAATAGCAACGCTGACGGAAAAGCAAACAGTGTGAATACTTAACAGAACCACTCATCAATTCTGCAGTATGTTTCGAACGAGTCCTGTAATCAGCGGTCCTTTGTGGTTCCGTGTGCCATAGGGTTGTTTCGCAAAAACGAAATAAAGAGGATCATTGATTCCGATTCGGCGGCGGCGGAAGAAAGCCTCTTTAACCAGCTTTAAACACAGATTAATAAACTGAAGCGACGAGAGCGATGTCTCTTTTACAATTATTAACTCTCAGCCTAGTAATTTCACATACAGCTAAAGCAAGACAACAAGAATTCAATTACACACACACACACACACACACACACACACACACACACAACACAACACACACCCTCCCAAAAAAGGAAAAACAACTCAGAGTAAACCTCAGGCCAGCAATTTGTGTAAAGACACCAGTTTGCGTCTCGTAGAGAAAGATTTGTGTCATTGGAAATGAAGTGTCTTTGGACGCTGCGAGCTTCGTGTTTTTAATAGAATCGGGGACGCGGTAAACTAAGATGATTAAAATCTGAATTCCCCACGTGTGCTGGGAAAAAAAACAAAACAACAGGGAGCGGGATGGAGGGAGCGGATGGGGGGGGGGCGGGAATCAATAACTGCAATGCGTGGCCTGCGCTCCTCTCGTCTTCCTTTGCTCGCATTAATAGAAAAAATAATAATTAAATCCAAATTCCCATTAATTTGTTTTCCGTCAGTCTCCGGGGAGCTTATCTTTACCAGTTTTCTTTCGGTGCCTCATTATACTTTCTGATCAAGTGTGGGTTTTTTAAAGACTGCGGGTCTGCACCCTCCCAACACACACACACACACACACACACACACACACACACTCCCCCCTCCCCCACGGCTTGCTTTGCGCCTTTTGTACTTGCACTTATTATGTTACAAATGACTGAGGTATGGCTGATTGGGGCTGCCTGCAGAGAGGCCCCACCTCTGTTAATGACGCAACAAGACACCCCCACCCCGAGCACAAAAACACTAATGAAGAGCCACCAACACAAATCTCCATGTCTCACCACTGAAGGGATTGAGTGCACACACACACACACACCCACACACCCACACACCCACACACACACACGGCTGTCAGGAGGATCAACAACAGCCTGTGAACCCTCACACACACCCAGCTTAAATACACACAAACATGCATGCAGGCTTTAAATACGCACAACAATCCTGCCTTCGTCTTCACATGCTAATCTTCAGTGATCTGCGAGACTGAGCCAGATTACAGTGCTGCTGCTTCTTCTGCTCAGTGCAACCCTACAGGTGATGACTTGTGTGTCTTTTCTACCAAATCATAATAAGAGGGTATATACAGAGCCAATCTGCAACAGAGCTGAGATTTAGAACCCTGTGCTCACTATTAGTATGTGATGTTTAGTAGCAGTGACCCAAGTATGGGTGTGGGGTGCGGTAGTTCAGTGGTTAGAGCATTGGGTTATCAATCTAAAGGTTGGGGTTTCAAATCCCAGGTCCACTGAAGTTACCAATGTGGGTTCCTGAGCAAGGCCCTCAACCCTCATTGCTCCAGGGATGTTGTGATTAACCCTGTGCTCACCTTGTAAGTCGCTTTGGATAAAGGCGTCTGCTAAATGACTAAATGTAATGTGAAATGTAAGTATACATTTGTGGGCGTAGCAGCCCAATGGCTAAGGTGTTGGGTTGTCAATCTGAACCTTGGGGGTTCAAATCCTGAGTTTGCTGATGTTACCAATGTTGGCCCCTAACCCTCATTACTCCAGGGAGGTTGTGTTACAGCTGAACCTGGGTTCTGACCTCAACCATCAAGTTGGGATACTTGTAAGTCCATCCATTCTTTATCTTCCGCTTTATCATCTATTAGGGTCGCGGGGGGGGGGGGGGGTCCCCATGCCCATCCAGGGGAGAACGTTTCGGGCGCTGGGCAGATACACCCAGGACAGGGCGCCTATCTATCACTGGGCACACACACACTCATACAGACACTCTCTATATGGGGCGATTTGGAGAATTCAATTGACCTTGATCCATGTTTTTGCACTGTGGGAGGAAATCGGAGAACCCGGAGGAAGCCCATGTGGACACGGGGAGAACATGGAAACTGCACTCAGATTGGGATTTGAATCGATGAGAGGCGATCAAGGTCAATTGAATTCTCCAAATTGCCCCATATAGAGTGTGTTTGTGTGTGTGTCTGTGTAAGAAAGTGTGGGCACCCTGTCCTGGAGTATCTTCCCAGCGCCCGAAACATTCTCCCCTGGATGGGCATGGAGAACCCCCCCGCGACCCTAGTAGAGGATAAAGCGGAAGATAATGGATGTATGGATAATTAATAGTTTAGTTTACTACATTTTACAAGTAGCTTGCCCAACACTGCCTACGTATTTAAACCAACATTAAAGCTCGGTAAAAAGTGTTAAAACACATTTCTCTTACCTGTAATTACTTCTGGAATTCTAATGGTTTTTTGCATGAGTGTTCTTTAACTCTGTAACCTGAGCTTAGAATTATTACCATGATAACCACCACTCTCAACGTTCCAGAAACGTTGGAAACATTCCATTCTGCTCTGCGGACAGTGAAGGGTTTATAAAACCTAGATAATATTTCTTATAGTTTATTTGTAGTGGTGGTGTTTTATTCACTTTGTTCTCTTCCACAACGTTAGGTGATAACATCACTTAGCGCCCGCTACTGACTTTAAGATAGCCAATAGCTGCCCTCCTTACTGAGGAGTTGGGAACACTGACTCCCGCTAGTTTCAGTGTTGAGTTTTGTGTGTGTGTGTGCATATGTGTGTGTGTGCATATGTGTGTGTGTGCGTGTGTGTGTGTGTGTGTGTGTGTGTGTGTGTGTGCACCGTTGCCAACTCTTCAGTAAGACAGACAGTAGCTTTTGCTATTGGCTGTCCTAAAAGTTGCTAAAAGTCGCTAAATGATGTCACCAATTGTGATGTCACAATTTGCATAATATTAAATTTTGCCTGTTTAAAAAATAAACATTGTGAGACAGAAAAATGTGAGTAATAAACACGCCAACTCAATATTATTACCTAATATTTTTCTAGTTAGAAACATGAGTTCATTTTGGACAAAGCAACTTAGTGGCTTAGTGGTTAGCATGTTCTCCGCTCAGCACTAGGGATTCCGGGTTCGAATCCCCATCTGGGTGGAGTTTCCATCTTCTCCCCATGTCCATGTGGGTTTCTTCCGGGTTCTCTGGTTACCTCCCACAGTCCAAAAACATGGATCAAGGTCAATTGAATTCTCCAAATTGCCCCATATAGAGTGTGTTTGTGTGTGTGTGTGTGTGCCCAGTTATAGATTGGAGCCCTGTCCTGGGTGTATCTGCCCAGCGCCTGAAACATTCTCCCCTGGATAGGACCCCCCCCTTGACCCTGGTGGAGCATTAAGAAGAAATATATATTGCAATAAAATGTTAACAAGTCAGAAGATCTATAAAACAAACCTTGTTTAAATTGATATCTAAATCAGATAAATAGTGTTTTGGTGTTTTTAGAAACCCTTTCTTATTGTCAGAAACCTTAAACAGACACATTTACTCAGTATATTGGCAGACTTGAGTCACTTAAATTTTTTCTTGATTTGGGTTCATTCTTCTTATTTCTTGACAGATTTTTTGCTCTGTAGCTCTGATAGTTTCTAATAATGGATTCCGAATAAAAGACTGGTGATTACAGCACTGTAGCTGTATTTCTCAGTCAGTCAGTCAGTCAGCAGTAGAACAGATTTCATACGCATGTTCTGTAAAGTGTATCAATCAGCGGTATGATGTGAGATGTGAGTCAATGTTTTCAGTAACGCACCACAAATCAGCGTCATTCATAAATAACACGGCCCTTTTATAATCAGTGTTATTAAATCTGTCAAACATGGTCGCTGAACTCGGCTCGGATTAGAAAAGGGGCGAATGAGCTTGTTTACAGCCGAACTGCGGAGGCAGGAGGCGCCGTGGCCTAGAAAAGCAGGCTGGAGAAGGTCTGTCCGATTGTCTCACCGCAGGAAGGTTCTGCCATGTGTGAGCCCGGGCTCAGTGAATGGTGGCATCATCTGTGCACCGCGTGGGGGCTAAACTCTGGAGACTTGCCCCACTCTTCTTCCTCCTCATCTCTTCCCTCCTCTCCCCTGGCAGAGGAGCGACGACAGCCCCTCAGTCGGGCTTCTACCCCCACACGCCGTTGCTGTTTTCTCACTGAATGCAATAATCTGCCCCCTTTTCTTACTTCTCCACCCCTCCACCCTGACCCAGTGTAGGTCAGAGGGCCTCTGTTCAAACTGTTGCTGATTGTAAGTCGTACAGGCAGGGGGAGAAAAGCGCACAATTAGGCACAGATGGCCGTCCCTGCCTTGCCATGCTCCGGCTTGGCAGCTGCCACAAAACGCTGCTCTGGCCTATCCCGTTTCTCCTGTCCAGGTATCATTCGATATTTTTCATTTGTAAGGCGCGGTTGTAAGTCTTTAATCTGGGATTAGATGGCATCGGTTCTTGAAATGCCACCACCTAGTGGATCATGTCAACAGTGCTGTAGGTTGCAGCGAGTGCTACTTTGGCCTGAACTAATTTTTAAAAAGGAAAAATGTTCAGATCATTGAGGTTACACTGCAATTAATAACTTATATATACACCATTATATATACACCATTATATATACACCATTGTATATACACCATTGTATATACACCATTGTATATACGCCACTATATATACACCATTGCATATATGCCACTATATATACACCATTATATATATACGCCATTATATATACACTATTATATATACACCGTTATATACACACCATTATATATTCCCCATTGTATATATGCCATTATATATACACCATTATATATACGCCATTATATATACACTATTATATATACACCATTATACACACACCATTATATATTCCCTATTATATATACGCCATTACATATACACCATTGCATATATGCCATTATATATACACACCATTATATATACACCACTATATATACACCATTATATATACACGCTATTATATATTCCCCATTGTATATACGCCATTATATATACACCATTATATATACACCATTATATATATACGCCATTATATATACACCATTGCATATATGCCATTATATATACACCATTGCATATATGCCATTATATATACACACCATTATATATACACCACTATATACAGTATACACCATTATATATACGCTATTATATACACACCATTATATATACGCTATTATATACACACCATTATATATACTCCATTATATATACACCATTATATATACACCATTATACTGTAGTGTAGTGTAGTGTAATGTAGTGTGGTGAAGAGTAATGTGGTGTGTAGTGTAGTCTAATTGTGTGTAATATGGTGTGGTGTAGAGTAATGTAGTGTGGTGTATAGTAGTGTAGTGTTGTGTTGTGTTATGTAGTGCTATGTAGTGTAATATAGTGTGTAGTGTAGAGTAATGCAGTGTAGTAATGTAGAGTAATTTAGTGCCATGTAATGTAATGTAATGTGTAGTGTAGTGTGGTAAAGTGTAATGTAGTGTAGTGTTAGTTTAATCACCACATTATGATCCAACTCATTCTGCATAACACACAGAGAACCTGACAACAGATATGGGAGGACGGCATGCCCATGTTGGGTGACGACATGCAGGCATTGTTACCAGGTGACTGTATAGGCCAACATCATCTGCTCCAAAACCTCAGCTGAGGTTTTTCAACTTATTGCAAAGTCAAAACAGGTCAAAAATAACAAAAAGAAAAGCTGAATGTACCAGCTGCTGTGTTTGCTACATAGTGGCCTAGCTGTCTTTTCTTTTCTTCAGCTATATATACATATATTTCAAATAATGAAGTTTGGGTGACTTATTTTTCTAGAATAGGCACATTTTCTGACCGCTAGCCGATTATGATGTCATAACTCTTCTAACTACATGTTAGCGTCTCATCGGCAACCACACATGAAGAGCTGGATCTCATTCATCATCGCTTATTATCAGAGGGATCATTCACAAGACTTACTGACCAAACGTAATCAATTAAAATTTTAAATCAGTTATTTCCCTTTTAATACTAGCCCCTCCCTCAAGGACACGGCCCCTCCCCACTGAGTCTTAGTGTACCATTAATTCAGTGTGTGTACAATTAACACCGCAAAATCACTTACCGATGCACCTGGCACAGGGTGTATGCTAGGCCCCTTCGTGTTTTAGATGTAATAAATGGATTTTCTCAGTTATTGTGATATTGAGTTTGATGTTAATGACATGACCTTTAATTACAGTTTTAAAAAGGATGAATCCCATGGTCGTTTGAGTGGCTCGGCTTCGTTGCCACCGACCTGCCAGCCTCACTGTGAGTGTAACTCAGATGGCAGAACCCATAGCTTACAACCTCCCTCAGCCCGTGTGAGGAGAGAGCCGGGGTTGTGCATGGCACAGGGTAATTGGAAATCCATGACGAAATATGGAAAACTGCAAAGGAAAAATAAAAATAAAAATGAAGGTGCCAGAAAACTTTCTCACACTGTCAAATGGAAAGCTAAAATCAGTGTCCATTTCTGTCACTCAAGCTGCAATCTACACCGTCGTGTTGGCGAGACCTAATAATTGGACCTTAAGGTATCTATGTGTACATTTTGAGACGGACAACAAGATACATGTGTTACCAGGATCTAAAGAAATGTACTATTGGGGGTACTACCCCTGTAGGGTGACCAGATTCCAATTCACCAGATGTGGGACCAAGTTTGTGTGGGACAATGTGGGACACCAATGCATCAAGGTTGTCTAAAATAACTTCAAACAAACTTACTCTGCCCCTTTAACACATAACAGACTGCAAATAAAAACGTATATTTACATTTGGTCATTTATTGGACGCTTTTATCCAAAGCGACTTACAAAGTGAGCACAGGGTTAATCACAACATCCCTGGAGCAATGAGGGTTAAGGGTCTTGCTCAAGGACCCACATTGTTAACTTCAGTGGACCTGGGATTTGAACCCCCAACCTTCAGATTGATAGCCCAACACCATAACCACTGAGCTACCACGCCCATATATATATATATGTGTGTGTGTGCCCGACGATGGATTGGCGCCCTGTCCTGGGTGTGTCTGCCCAGCGCAGATTGGGGATCCAGGTTCGAATCCTAAGCTGGGTGGAGTTTCTATGTTCTCACGCCCGTGTCTCCCAGTCCAAAAACATGGATTCAAGGTAAATTGGTGCTCTCAATTGCCTGTATATAGTGTGTGTGTCTGTGTTGGATGGATTGGCGCCCTGTCCTGGGTGTATCTCCCCAGCGCCCGACATGTTCTCCCATGGATGGGCTTGGGGGACTACCTGCGAACCCTAGTAAAGGATTAAGAGGAAGATAATGAAATGATTGACTTACCAGTAACCCACCTTGATGATGGGGGTTGATTTGAGCACAGGGTCAGAATCCCTGTCTGGGTGGAGTTTCCATGTTCTCCCCGTGTCTGCGTGGGTTTCCTCCGGGTTCTCCGGTTTCCTACCACAGTCCAAAAACATGGATCAAGTCAATTGAATTCACCAAATTGCCCCATATAAAGTGGGTCTGTGTGAGTGAGTGTGTGCCCAGCGATGGATCGGCGCCCTGTCCTGGGTCTATCTGCCCAGCGCCCGAGATGTTCTCCCCTGGATGGGCATGGGGAACCCCAACCGCGACCCTAATAGAGGATAAAGCGGGAGATAATGAATGAATGAATGTTAACAAAGCCGAATAAATGTTATTTTATTGATGTATCTGCTCCTGAACGAGACGTCAAGCTCCTTCTGGTGTAATAGAGACTCGGCATATGGGGTAAATAACCGAATGAAATCATGCACAGTTAGGAGATGATGTCGATTTAGCTCTTCCACTGCGGCTGATAACACCACACAATACTCTCATGCATTACTATCATTTAATCTTCTTTCGTTACTGACCTGGTGCAAGACGGCGAGGAAGAAGAATCATTATTTCCATCTGCATGCTTTCCTCTGGGATGGGGTTCTGTGTTCCTGCATTGTTTTGCCTCCCACATACATTATGGTTATTAGACAAGATAAATGTCACGCCGTTTAATCAATACTTGTCATAAATGAATCATTAATTCAGTCCCAGCGTTGCATTAAGATTCCCGAGTAGTTTCGCGAGCAGAAACTGCTGGGAACAACAACAGGAAACGAACGGTCAGCGAACGATTGGTGCAGACAAAACCCAAATGTCAGTCAGTTTACTCAGAGTTGCTGTTTCACACAGCGGCTCGTAATTAACTGAGGATCAAATAAACCCCATGTGCTGCGATATTGATAGATGGATTGCAGACTGAAATAAACAGTGTTCTGAGGACCGGGGGATGATTATGATTATGCCTTTAATAAAACTAAGACGACGACTGGCTCACAGTAATGTTTGATTACTTCAGAGTCTCCTCCACATCATCAGCTTCATTTCCATCCAATCTGCAAGTGACATTTCCTGCTATTGTTCACCTCTTACACTTCATTCAATCGTTCAGTCATATTTAAGTTCAACCAAATTCCAGGTGATAGTGTGTCCGCCTGTCAGTGCTGCGGATTTAGGTTCGAATCCCGATCTGGGTTGTTTCAGTTTAAAAACATGGATTTAAGTTAAACTGCAGCTCTAAATTGCCCCATATAGTGTGTGTGTGTGTGTGTGTGTGTCTGTGTGTCTGAGTGAGTGAGTGTGTGCCCTGTGATAGATTGGCGCCCTGTCCTGGGTGTCCAGAACCTGAAACGTTCTCCTCTGGATGGGCATTTAGGTTGGAATCCCGATCTGGGTGGCGTTTCAGTCTAATACATTGATAGAAGTTAAACTGCTGCTCTAATTGCCCCTATATAATGTGTGTGTGTGTGTGTGTGTGTGTGTGTGTGTCTGTGTGTCTGTGTGAGTGAGTGTGTGCCCTGTGATAGATTGGCGCCCTGTCCTGGGTGTCCAGAACCTGAAACGTTCTCCTCTGGATGGGGATTTAGGTTCGAATCCCGATCTGGGTGACGTTTCAGTCGAATACATTGATAGAAGTTAAACTGCTGCTCTAATTGCCCTTATATAATGTGTATGTATGTGTGTTGTGTGTGTGTGTGTGTGTTTGTGTGTGTGTGTGTGTGTGTATGCCCTGTGATAGATTGGCGCCCTGTCCTGTGTGTCCAGAACCTGAAACGTTCTCCTCTGGATGGGGATTTAGGTTGGAATCCCGATCTGGGTGGTTTTTCAAACTAATACATTGATAGAAGTTAAACTGCTGCTCTAATTGCCCCTATATAATGTGTGTGTGTGTGTGTGTGTGTGTGTGTGTGTGTGTGTGTGTGAGTGAGTGAGTGTATGCCCTGTGATAGATTGGCGCCCTGTCCTGGGTGCCCAGAACCTGAATCGTTCTCCTCTTGATGGGGATTTAGGTTTATATCCCGACATTGGTAGTTTCAGTTTAAAAACATGGATTTAAGTTACACTGCTGCTGTTAATGGCTCCTATATAGTGTTTGTGTCTGTGTGAGTGTGTGCTGTCCTGGGGGCCCAGCACATGAAATGTTCTCCTTTGGGTTGGCATGACCCCCTCATGACCCTAGCTCCTGGCATGGAATTAAGCTGGAGATAAGATGAGATAAATTGCCCCAATGTAGTGTGTGAGTGAGTGCCCAGTAATAATTTGGTGCCTTGTCCTGGGTGTATCTGCCCAGGACCGAGACATTCTCCCCTGAATGGGCAAGGGGACCCCCCCCCCCCCCCAAGGGGATCCTTTTAAATTTGCATGTTCTCTCTGTGTCTGCATATGTTCTCTCATGAAGCTCTTGGAGATTTTTTTTTACACTGATCTATTTTGGCTACTGTACTGTACTTACACACAGAGGAATGTGTTCTCCACATTTAACCCATCCGTGCAGTGAAAGACACACACACACACACACACACACCACACACACACACACACACACACACACACACACACACACACGCGCACACACTGAGTGAAGTGAGAAGTGAGCCCTGTATACAGCACCTGGGGGCAAATGGGTTTAGGTGCCTTGCCCAAGAGCACTTCAGCCCTGGTACCTGGGACCGGGAATCGAACCGTGAACCTTGAGGTGGCAAAGCTGGTTCTTAACCACAAGCCTACGACTGCCCCATGGTCAAACACACAGCTGGGCTTGATTGACAGAGTGGTTTTTGTTTTAAAGGCTCTTTTCTTGTCTGTGTGGATTTATTTTGGTCCTGGTTTGTTCACACAGACGAAAACATGCTAGACTGGTATTGCCCTACCCATCTTTTGAGCACTGGGATAGGCTCCAGCACTTCGTATTTCCCCCATTTGGATTAAGTGTATTATAAAACGAATGCTCCTTCAACCAGCGTGTAACGTTGGCATGTAACATCATCAGTTCGTCAACGTTGTGAGAACATCCATCACAGTTCCCAACTACAACAACCAGCTGCAAACGAAATTACCATGTGTTATTAGGCATGGAGTCATTATACAAGAGCATTTTGCGAACAATTTAGCTCGGCAAATGTTGGGACTGCGGGCAAATGTTTGTTCTCTGCAACGCTGATGTTTCCCTGAACCACAGCCGAAAAAAAAAAGAATTATACCGAGAACAGATTTTTCTCGTTTGGTGCAACATGTTTTCATGTGGTTATTGCTCCCATATAAAATCATAAGAAGACTAAACAAGAGAGATGCCATTAGCGCAGACAATCAATTTCTTTCATAAGGTCTGAAATGAAGTCTGTCAGATTAAATTGAGTTACATTAAGGTGCTGAAGTCACTGATGGTTTAAGAACAGGAGAAAAGCTACAGGTCTATTCAAAGAGCCATGTGTCCTTGCACTGGTTCTCAAAGTGACTCCAGGTGTGCAACGTTCATCCTTCTGCTAGTTATTTAAAAACAACTTCGGCTTCATTCAAACCAACGCGTCCATGTTTGGCTTGTTTGCGAGTGGAAGTGAACCGATGAAGCTGCTGAATTGAAACATTAGGGGGTCTTCAGGATAATTAATCTCTTACAGTGTTATGAGAGGGGGTGAGAAAACGTTCCAGACACCCTCTTTTACACAATAAGGGTCTAAAATTAATATAATGATATCATCACAAGATTGGCGTCCTGTCCTGGGTGTATCTGCCCAGCGCCTGAAACGTTCTCCCCTGGATGGGCATGGGGAACCCCCCCCACGACCCTAATATAGGATAAAGCGGAAGATAATGAATGAATTAATTAATATCATCACAGTGCATTCCTCCAACTTTCCAAAAAATTGATATATGTTTAAGGTAAATTGGCCGTTTTAAATTGCCCCATATAGTCTGTGTGTGTGAGTAAGTGAGTGCCCCCCCCCTCCCGCGACCCTAGCAGAGGATTAAGTGTAAACATCCCCTCTGTATTATATGACACATACATAATAGCATTTTTATTATTGTATATAGTGATCTCTATTTTTATTACATTCTTTTTCTTTTTTAAAGTGCTTCTTGTAATAGATATATTCCATTTATCCATAACTTTCCCAATACGGTCACTTCTGCTGCTGAGAAATGTGAATTTCCCCAACTGTGGGACCAATAAAGGATGATCTTATATTATCTACTCTTAAAATAATAAATGAATGAATGAAAAGATTTAAATGGCCATAATTATTATAATGAATATTGTTCAATTCATGAATTCATTCAATAACAGAATTACACCATAGTCCTTGATGTAAAAGCTAAAAATAATAGTAAACAGATTAAAACAGTGCATCTTAAGGTCTGTATCATTTAAAGATGGTAACAAGTGACAGGATTTATTTGCCATAAAGCGTCATTCTGAGAGGTGTGTGTGCTTATTGTGTGATGCTTCTCTGATAGTTCAAGGCCCCTGAACAGAGTAAATATCAGGTCAGCGGATCAATATTTGATAGAAATGAATGAATGCTGTGAGCGAATTCAGGGCTTTGTTTTCTTCTTGCAGTAACCGATCTGCGATCAATTCTTAAATTCAATCAATAACAGAATTACACCATGGTCCTTGTTGTAAAAGCTGAAAATAATAGTAAACAGATTAACACAGTGCATCTTTTATGGTCTGTATCATTTAAAGATGGTAACAAGTGACAGGATTTATTTGCCATAAAGCGTCATTCTGAGAGGTGTGTGTGCTTATTGTGTGATGCCCCTCTGATAGTTCAAGGCCCCTGAACAGAGTAAATATCAGGTCAGCGGATCAATATTTGATGAAAATGAATGAATGATTGAATGAACACTGCAAGCGGATTTAGGGGTTTGTTTTCTTCTTGCAGTAACTGATCTGCGATCAATTCTTAAATTCAATCAATAACAAAATTACACCATGTTGTAAAAGCTAAAAATAATGGTAAACAGATTAAAACAGTGCATCTTTTATGGTCTGTATCATTTAAAGATGGTAACAAGTGACAGGATTTAGAATTTTGTCTCTCTGATAGAATTGCCTCTCTGATAGTTCAAGGCCCCTGATCAGAGTAAATATCAGGTCAGCGGATCAATATTTGATGGAAATGAATGAATGAACGCTGTGTGCGGATTCAGGGGTTTGTTTTTGTCGTGCAGTAACTGATCTGCCATCAATTCTTAAATTCAATCAATTCAATCAATAACAGAATTACACCATGTTGTAAAAGCTAAAAATAATGGTAAACAGATTAAAACAGTGCATCTTTTATGGTCTGTATCATTTAAAGATGGTAACAAGTGACAGGATTTATTTGCCATAAAGCGTCATTCTGAGAGGTGTGTGTGCTTATTGTGTGATGCCTCTCTGATAGTTCAAGGCCCCTGAACAGAGTAAATATCAGGTCAGCGGATCAATATTTGATGGAAATGAATGAATGAACGCTGTGTGCGGATTCAGGGGTTTGTTTTCGTCGTTCAGTAACTGATCTGCGATCAATTCTTAAATTCAATCAATAACAAAATTTTACGTTGTAAAAGCTAAAAATAATAGTAAACAGATTAAAACAGTGCATCTTTTATGGTCTGTAAAAGCTGGTAACAAGTGACAGGATTTAAAATAATGCCTCTCTGTAGTTCAAAACAGATTATCAGGTCAGCGGACAAGTGATGGCATGAATGAATGAACGCTGTTGGGGATTCAGGGGTTTGGTCTGTATCATTTGTAAAAGCTAAAAATAATGGTAAACAGATTAACACAGTGCATCTTAAGGTCTGTATCATTTAAAGATGGTGACAAGTGACAGGATTTAGACATTTTCGACTAATTTGCCATAAAGCGTCATTCTGAGAGGTGTGTGTGCTTATTGTGTGATGCTCTCTGATAGTTCAAGGCCCCTGATCAGAGTAAATATCAGGTCAGCGGATCAATATTTGATGGAAATGAATGAATGAACGCTGTGTGCGGATTCAGGGGTTTGTTTTCGTCGTTCAATTCAATCAATAACAGAATTACACCATGTTGTAAAAGCTAAAAATAATGGTAAACAGATTAACACAGTGCATCTTAAATGGTCTGTATCATTTAAAGGTGGTAACAAGTGACAGGATTTAGACATTTTCGACTTATTTGCCATAAAGCGTCATTCTGAGAGGTGTGTGTGCTTATTGTGTGATGCTTCTCTGATAGTTCAAGGCCCCTGAACAGAGTAAATATCAGGTCAGCGGATCAATATTTGATGAAAATGAATGAATGAATAAATGAACGAATGATTGAATGAACACTGCAAGTGGATTTAGGGGGTTGTTTTCTTCTTGCAGTAACTGATCTGCGATCAATTCTTAAATTCAATCAATAACAAAATTACACCATGTTGTAAAAGCTAAAAATAATGGTAAACAGATTAACACAGTGCATCTTAAAGTCTGTATCATTTAAAGATGGTAACAAGTGACAGGATTTATTTGCCATAAAGCATCATTCTGAGAGGTGTGTGTGCTTATTGTGTGATGCCTCTCTGATAGTTCAAGGCCCCTGAACAGAGTAAATATCAGGTCAGCGGATCAATATTTGATGAAAATGAATGAATGAATAAATGAATGAATGATTGAATGAACACTGCAAGTGGATTTAGGGGGTTGTTTTCTTCTTGCAGTAACTGATCTGCGATCAATTCTTAAATTCAATCAATAACAAAATTACACCACGTTGTGAAAGCTATTTGATGGAAATGAATGAATGAATGCTGTGTGCGGATTCAGCGGATTTAATAACAGAATTATACCATAGTCCTTGTTGTAAAAGCTAAAAATAATGGTAAACAGATTAACACAGTGCATCTTAAAGTCTGTATCATTTAAAGATGGTAACAAGTGACAGGATTTATTTGCCATAAAGCATCATTCTGAGAGGTGTGTGTGCTTATTGTGTGATGCTTCTCTGATAGTTCAAGGCCCCTGAACAGAGTAAATATCAGGTCAGCGGATCAATATTTGATAGAAATGAATGAATGAATGAACACTGCAAGTGGATTTAGGGGTTTGCTTTCTTCTTGCAGTAACTGATCTGCGATCAATTCTTAAATTCAATCAATAACAAAATTACACCACGTTGTGAAAGCTATTTGATGGAAATGAATGAATGAATGCTGTGTGCGGATTCAATAACAGAATTATACCATAGTCCTTGTTGTAAAAGCTAAAAATAATGGTAAACAGATTAACACCGTGCATCTTAAGGTCTGTTTCATTTAAAGATGGTAACAAGTGACAGGATTTAGAATTTTGCCTCTCTGATAGTTCAAGGCCCCTGATCAGAGTAAATCTCAGGTCAGCGGATCAATATTTGATGGAAATGAATGAATGAACGCTGTGTGGGGATTCAGGGGTTTGTTTTCGTCGTGCAGTAACTGATCTGCGATCAGCGGTTTGTGTCTTATTTATTAGGCGTCGTGTCAGCGGCGGATGGAGAGCAGAATTAAGAAGCGTGCTGTTCAAAGCGAAACGCTTTCTTTTGCCTCCAGACTGATAATGAAAGTTTGATTTCTGTAGGTCGGCAGGACTTGGGAGGTGACGTCACTTTGATTCCTTGAACTGAAGCGGAATGAAGCGCGGAGAGGAGCGTCTCCTTCAATCCGCCGTCCGTAACTAACACACACACACACACACACACACACACACACACACACAGTCAGTCAGTAACGCATCGAGTCACTCACACACACACACACACACACCGAGACTCAATTACTGCCCAATTCCCCCTTCTTCATCATCTCCTGCTCCGCCGGCCGTCGCAAAAAAACAGATCGGGGGAAAAAAAAAGTATTACTTCTCACCACCAGTCGGGATTATAATAAGTGTCGGAAAGTGCGGGTAAGTTTGTTTGTTTGTTATTTGTTGGGGATTTGTTTGTTTGGAGACGCCGTGGCTCTTTAGCGCTCGTGCTAACTCGACTTTCTTTAGGTGTCCGCGCGTGTCCCTCACGCGCTCGCCGCTCGCGCTCGAAGCTTTCCACATTTCAAGCAGAAGGCAACTTAAAGATGGAACGCTTTAACGCCTTCCGTCTCCATCTCCACCTCGGGCGACGCCGTGGAACCGAACCCGGGGCAACTTTGTCCGTTTCGGCTCGAACGAGCTCGCCCGTGTTGTTGTTGTTGGCGACCGAGTGACTTGATAATAGGAATCTGCCTTTGTGCCCTCACTCCACCGCTCCAACTCTCCGGCGTATTTCACCCCCAAAACTGCCCCCTTCGTGCCCCCAAACCCCTCGAAATCTTCCCCGAGACCCTCAGCTGCGCCCCGCCGCTCTTTCGGGTTCGGTCCGAAGCCGAAAAGTATTTTTAATCATTTTTTCCCCCCACCCGAATCGAGCGAGTTGTCCGCTGGAAGTCGAGAGCCGACTCTACCTTTGGTCTATTTAATGTCCCTCTCCCAGAACCGCTCTAACTCTCCGGCGTATTTCACCCCCAAACTGCTCCCGTCGTGCCCCCAAACCCCTCGAAATCTTCCCCGGGACCCCGGTCGAAGCCGAAAAGTATTTTTAATCTTTTTTTTTCTCAACCGAATCGAGCGAGTTGTCCGCTGGAAGTCGAGAGCCGACTCTACCTTTGGTCTATTTAATGTCCCTCTCCCAGAACCGCTTTAACTCTACGACGTATTTCACCCCCAAAACTGCCCCCTTCGTGCCCCCAAACCCCGCAAAATGTCCCCGAGACCTTCAGCTGCGCCCCGCCGCTCTTTCGGGTTCGGTCCGAAGCCAAAAAGTATTTTTAATCATTTTTATTTCACCCCGACTCGAGCAGAGTTGTCCGCTGGAGGTAGAGAGCCGACTCTCCCTTTGGTCTATTTAACGTCCGTCGCTCAGAACCGCGTTAACTCTGCGGCTCATTTCACGCACAAAACTGCCCCCTTCGTGCCCCCAACCCCCGCTAAATGTCCCCGAGACCCTCAGCTGCACCCCTCCGCTCTTTCGGGTTCGCTAGTAAGCCGAAAAGTATTTTTAAATAATTTCTCTCCCCCGACTCGAGCGAGTTGTCCGCTGGAAGTCGAGAGCCGACTCTACCTTTAGTCTATTTAATGTCCCTCTCCCAGAACCGCTTTAACTCCCCGGCTTATTTCCCCCACCAAACTGCCCCCAAACCTGTCGAAATGTCCCCCCAAACCCCCACCGGCGCCCCGCCACTCTTTCGGGTACGGTCCGACGCCGAAAAGTAATTTTAATCATTTTATCTGAGCGCGTTAATCATGTTAGCGACTGGAGGTAGAGGAACCGACTCTACCTTTGGTCTATTTAACGTCCCTCTCCCTGAACCGCTTTAACTCTCCGGCTTATTTCCCCCCACCAAACTGCCCCCGTCGTGCCCCCAAACCCCGCAAAAATATCCCCGCAGGCTCTTTCGGGTTCGGTCCGAAGCCGAGAAGTATTTTTTAAAATTAATTTTAGCGATTGGAGGTGGAGGAACCGACTCTACCTTTGGTCTATTTAATGTCCGTCTCTCAGATGATGACACTCTACCCGCTACAACATCTCCGGCTTATTTCACGCATAAAACTGCCCCCCTGTTGCCCCCAACCCACCTAAAATGTCCCCCGAACCCTCAGCTACGAGCCGCCGGTCTTTGGGTTCGCTCGGACGCCGAGAAGTATTTTTAATCATTTTATTTTTCGAGCGGAGTTGTCCGCTGGAGACAGAGCCGAGTCCGCCTTTGGTTTTCATTGCTGTTTAATGTCCGTCTCTCGGATGAGGAGCTCTTCATCAGCAAACGCCTTTCATTCGCATTACCCCCTTTTTTTTCCCAGCATTTCGCCCGAATTCGGGTCACTTTGGTCACTTTGTGTCGGAGCTGAACGCTCTCGCAGGCTGGGCGCTCGCGCTGAGGGATCGGTGGGGGTGCGGGGGGTGGGAGGGTGCGGGGGGGGGGTGGTTCGCTTATCTTGGTCGCTTCCTTAAAGAGAAGCAGCTGCCGCCGCCGCCTGACCGAGTTGTTGAAATTTATCCCCTTTGTGTATATTACAATATCCTCCATTTTTCCCCTGCCCTCTAAACAACAAGCCTCTCGCCATCTTGGTTGCTTCGCAGCGCGTCTGATCCGCAGCTCTCAGCGCGCGGCCTCCTTCACCGACGGAAAGAAAAGTTTTCGAAGCGTCTTAAGCGCCGCCGCTGACGTCATGCGAAGTTTAAAACACGGCCTTACGTCATAACGTCGCTTAATAAACCGAGGAGCTCTCGGGCTTTTAGGCACCGAGCTTTTAATAAGAACACGCATTTCGAATTGTGTGCTGATTAAGTCTGGAATTAAAGTGTTTTAATAATAATAATAATAATAATAATAATAATCAAAAGTCAAAGTCAAAGTAGGCTTTATTGTCAATTTCTTCACATACGTTCCTCACTTTCCCGCGGTTACAGACATTTATAATAATAATAATAATAATAATAATAGGGCTGCACGGTGGCTTAGTGGTTAGCATGTACTAGGGTTAGAAAAAGTAGGGATTCCCAGTTCGAATCCCCATCTGGAGTTTCCATGTTCTCCCCGTGTCCGTGTGGGTTTGCTGTAGGTTCTCCGGTTTCCTCCCATAGTCCAAAAACATGGATCAAGTTAATTGAGTTCTCCAAATTGCCCCATATAGAGTGTGTGTGTGTGAGTGAGTGTGTGCCCAGCGATGGATTGGCGCCCTGTCCTGGATGTATCTGCCCACGATGTTCTCCCCTGGATGGGCATGGGGAACCCCACCGCGACCCTAATAGAGGATAAAGCGGAAGATAATGAATGAATGAATAATAATAATAATAATAATAATAATAATAATAATCGAAAGTCAAAGTAGGCTTTATTGTCAATTTCTTCACATGTACACTACATACAAAGTAATCGAAATTACGTTCCTCACTTTCCCGCGATTACAGACATTTATAATAATAATAATAATAATAATAATAATAATAATAGGGCGTGGCTTAGTGGTTAGCATGTTCTCTCAAAACTAGGGATTCCCGGTTTGAATCCCCATCTGGAGTTTCCATGTTCTCCCCGTGTCCGTGTGGGTTTGCTGTAGGTTCTCCGGTTTCCTCCCATAGTCCAAAAACATGGATCAAGTTAATTGAGTTCTCCAAATTGCCCCATATAGAGTGTGTCTGTGTGAGTGAGTGTGTGCCCAGCGATGGATTGGCGCCCTGTCCTGGGTGTTCTCCCCTGGATGGGCATGGGGAACCCCACCACGACCCTAATTGAGGATAAAGCGGGAGATAATGAATGAATGAATAATAATAATAATGATAATAATAATGATAATCAGCGATGGATTGGCGCCCTGTCCTGGGTGTATCTGCCCTGCGCCCGAGACGTTCTCCCCTGGATGGGCATGGGGAACCCCACCGCGACCCTAAAAGAGAATAAAGCGGGAGGTAATGAATGAATGGATAATAATAATAATAATAATAATAATAATAATAATAATAATGTAGGGCAGCACGGTGGCTTAGTGGTTAGCACGTTCGCCTCTCAGCGCTAGGGATTCCCGGTTTGAATCCTAATCTGGGTGGAGTTTCCATGTTCTCCCCGTATCCGCGTGGGTTTCCTCTGGGATCAAGTCTATTGAATTCTCCAAATTGCCCCATATAGAGTATGTCTGTGTGAGTGAGTGTGTGCCCAGCAATAGATTGGCACCCTGTCCTGGGTGTATCTGCCCGAAACGTTCTCCCCTGGATGGGCATGGGGAACCCCCACCGCGACCCTAATATATACGATAAAGCGGAAGATAACGGATGGATGGAATAATAATAATAATAATAATAATAATAATAATAATAATAATAATAATAATAATAATATTGTAGGGCGGCATGGTGGCTTAGTGGTTAGCACGTTCTCCTCTCAGCGCTAGGGATTCCCGGTTCGAATCCCAATCTGGAGTTTCTATGTTCCCCCCGTGTCCGTGTGGGTTTGCTGCAGGTTCTCCGGTTTCCTCCCACAGTCCAAAAACATGGATCATGTCAATTGTCAATTGAGTTCTCCAAATCGCCCCATATAGAGCGTGTCTGTGTGAGTGTGCTGGGTGTATCTGCCCAGCGCCCGAGATGTTCTCCCCTGGATGGGCATGGGGAACCCCCCCCCCCGCGACTCTAGTAGAGGACAAAGCGGAAGATAATGGATGGATGGATGATAATAACATTTTAGGTTCAACTCTAACACGTTTTAAAGTGTGACGTGACGATATAAAGACAGTTTTGGTGTGTTGGTTCACAGGTGACATCATTTTTAGCACTGTTTTGCCTCCTGGTTGATGATGTCATTATGAAGCTCAAAGCTCTTCATCTTAAGATGCAGTTGCCACGTTTTGATCTGACCATTCGGATCGGGGCTTTTTTTCTTTGGCCGTTTTGATGCAACAGACCTTTGAATCCAGCTGATGTTTTATTTCACTCGATGCCCCTGACCAAGCAGCTTGTTATTAAAAGGATCATCATAACAAACAAGAGATTATTAAATAAAGTGTATTTCGAAATGACTGCCAGGGCTCCCCGGGGGCTTGCTGAACTGAAGAATCAGCCTGTTAAGGTTCTTGTTTATCAGACGCATTTATTCCAGGACTAACAAGTAGATGCACTAATTTTCCGACATATGTTCTAGGTAATAATTAAAGAACATTAATAGCCTTGCTTGTTATTTGAGGAGCCTCTACACGAGCACCTATTGAAAGAAGACTGGAAAGCCAGCAGATTGTGTATTGTTTTCGTGTTTGTGTAAATTCCATGGTTACTTCTGGAGCTGTTTGGTGCGGTCCACTCACCGATATTCGCCCTTTCATATGTAAAACAGTCACGGTGCTTGAAAACATTTTGCAGATTACACTAAAGTGCTTTAACGAACAATAACAAAAGTCCAAACCTGACCTAACTCTGCCCGTAAAGTGTTTGATGCGATAACTTGCAAAATCCAAATCACGGTGGCATATTGCCTTCGTTAGCAAGAAGCTCTGTTCGGTTGAAGTGAGCAGCGGTTGATTCGAGTCCTCAAAGAGCCTCATTATCATGTTGCGATGGTTTTCGGCTGTGTTCTGATTAGCGTGGGCACAGTCTTGCCTATCGCAGCGATCGCCATGATGTCAAGTGTGCCTTGATTTGTTTGTTCTGTCCATTCCAAGTGCTTTTGCTTGAGTAGATGGAAAACATGATTATTATAGAATGACCATATGCTCGATCATTGGCAGGCGTTAGGATATAACAGGTTTCTACCAGGGATCGGCGGTACGGTGAGGCCCGGCCGGTCTGGGTGCTTCGGGCGGCGTCCGCCTGGCGATCTGAGGCTTGGCCAGAATATTGGTCAGCTGTGGAAGTGAGTTCTTCCCATCTCTTTGTCTGGATGTAGGGAGGAGAAAAAAAAAAGCTGTGAGTGCAGGGGAGCAGATGTTGAGGCAAACATCCTGACGCGCTGCTTTTCTCTTGTGGGAATGCCGCCTCTTCCTCCTCCTGCTCCTGATGCATCGACTTGACAGCTGCTTGATTTCATGGAACCGCTAAGAAGCCATTAGCGGTATCAGTGAATTGAAACGGAACAGTCTCACTCACCCACTCTGCTCTTCCATTAGAAATGTGTCTATTGTTGGCTTTTTCTTTGGGTGTGCGTGCGTGTGAGGGTGCCTGCGCGCCTTTACCGCAGCTGAGCACACAGAAGAAGACCTCTAATACACTTGTGCTGTTTCTCTTACTGTGAATTAGGGAGAACAAATCTGTCAGGACCTGTTTGTGCTGTTGGGGTTTGAAGAGATCTCATACTGTGCTCTCTCATGCACACCCAAACTCACAAATGTCTTTAGCTGTGGCACACACACACACACACACACACACACAAAGAGAAAAAAAAAAAAAAACTGTCAGTTTTGGCCTGGAGTGGCTGCCTCATGCTTTCAGAGCAGGATGTTGTTTTCCTGTCAGGATACGGATAAGTTAGGGCCGCGAGAAGCCGCCCGCGCCTCCAGGAATTAGCTCTAATGTGCATTTTTTCCGATGTTTGCCCGAAAGTTGCAGCCAGGGAATCCGGGTTAGTAAGCTGATTAATATAAACGTAGGTTGCGGAAAATGCAATGCTGACAATCTTGCGTGCGCGCTTGCCTTCTGTGTCTAATCCACGAGTGCGATAAGAGAAGGCTGTTAGAAACGATGTTCTTGGCTCCGTCAACCTATTAGGAAGAACTCGAGAGCCGTTAAACTTCTGGGCCCGTTCTGTCCAGACTCAATGACTAATTCATCTCTTCTATGTGGAGTCACTACAGGCTGCGGAGCGGCGAATTAAACCAGAAAGAATAAGCGGCAACAACAGCCGCCGTTTAACAAAAGCAGGCCTTGTGTGTTACGGAGCGACACGGCGAGTTGTGGACGTTACCAGCGCCTAATCAGTTTAATTCTTTCTGACACCGTTAGACCATGTGGTCAGCTATCAGGGAAGCGAAGCCCTGCCACCTTGGCACACTGAACCAGCAACAGATTTAAGGCATGGAAACGGAAAATTAGGCCAAGCTGACTCGACGAAGCCAAAACAGATCAAAGCAGACTAGCAAGATGATGGTCGTGGTGTTTTTTTCCCCCTCCTGTTCGGGTCTAACTGTGCCATCTGAATCCCAGGTTACAGATACGGAGGCATGTGTGCATATTACTATTATTAGCATTATAGGCTCAAACTGCTGGGGACCGTGATCAGTTGTTATTTCGAATTATCAATAACCGTTCAGCATTCTTCAGCACGCATATTCGTTACTATGGAGACAGCTTTCGGGTTCCATTTAGCTAGCTAACATGACCTTATCTGCTGTTTCTGTAACCTGGTAATTAGTGTTAATCAGTTTCCAGCAATGACAGAGGTGACTTTAGTTTGAAAATGCTTTGTTTGGTAGGAAGTTAAATGTCACATGCACAGCGGGCTGCAGATATAAAGACGCCCAAAGGTCTTTAACAAGCAGTCGCTGCGAGGGACCATTACTCGGTGAAGTAAACTGAATTTGGGGGACCAGCAGACCAATTGTGAGATACTGCCCGAAAACAAGGTGGTGTCTTGATGCCGTACCCGTGACTGACACACTCCTCTGTACTGAACTGAACTGATAAAATACTGAAGTTCCTCTGTGTCTCTACTTTCGGTTGTTGACATGGCGTGAGGTCATTTAGCAGATGCTTTAATCCAAAGAGACTTACTTGGTTGGGGTCGGAGAACCGGGTTGGCCACAGCATCCCTGGAGAAGTTAGGCCCTTGCTCATGGACCCCCACTGGTATCTTCAGTGGACCTGGGATTTGCCCTTTTACCTTTTTACCCTTTTACGGGAAAAATGTGTACAGCTGCTTTATAACGTTCTCCACTCATCATATAGATGGACTTTGTAGTTTTATAATTCCAGACTGTAGTCCATCTGTGTTTGTTGTTGTTGTTAGTCCCCTGTTGGTTCTCTGTTCTCTGTTGGTCAGGAGCATCACAGAACAGGTATCATTTGGGTGGTGGATTGTTTATTGTCGGTTCTGCAGTGACACTGATGTGGTGAGGGGGTTTTAGTGTAGTTTCATTTCTCCACCTCAGTGACACTGCTGGGATAGGAATAATGCACCAACCACATAACCCCTGCTCTGTGGTGCTACTATTGGGGTTCTGATCATTAGAACAGAGTGAAGAAGTGACTGTAGTCCATCTGTCCGTGTTCTACAGTACATACTATATACGTCCCACACAGTATGTACTGTAGAACACAAACAGATGGACCACAATCTGGAATTGTAGAACTACAAAGTCCATCTTTACAGGAAGTGGAACTGAGAACATGGACATTAAGTGGAGCGAAAAGGAGGCGCGTCCAAACTTTTGACTGATACTGTATGTGATCAGATCAGATCTGTCCATTCATTCATTATCTCCCGCTTTATCCTCTATTAGGGTGGCGGTGGGGTTCCCCATGCCCATCCAGGGGAGAACGTCTCGGGCGCTGGGCAGATAGACCCAGGACAGGGCGCCAATCCATCGCCGGGCACACACTCACTCACACAGACACTCTCTATTTGGGGCAATTTTGAGAATTCAATTCACCCGGAGGAAACCCACGCAGACACGGGGAGAACATGGAAACTCCACCCAGATGGGGATTCGAACCGGGAATCCTTAGCGCCGAGAGGCGAACGTGCTGACCACTAAGCCACCGTGCCGCCCCAGATCAGATCTGTGATATCTAAAAATGTATAGCATTCACCTGGTTTGTATCTTTAGTCCATGTTGGGTTCTTTACTGAGAACGTGCACACGTCTCACAGCAGACGGAAGCAGGATGTGTGAGGCAGCCAGTTTATCCATATGTGATCGGAATGTCCTTTAGATACTCAGCTGCGTTTCCTAAACATTTGGAAATGCTTTTAACTTGAAGACGGAGCAGATTGAAGGCATACATGAGACTTCTGTGCATCCCTGCACATACACCGGCGAAGAACCAGTAATAAAATCCTTTAATAAAACAGCACGGTGTCATTAAAATGCCAGGGTCTTTCTGAATGTTTAACTCAGTGGAACGTCAAGGTTCATCCTTTTCGATGCCTTTTACAATATTCCAAACCACACAAAGACAGCTTGTAATCTTTTCTAATAGTGAAAGTAATTATACACCAGAAAGACAAAAATAATTAGACCCCTACATTACAGGAGTCTTCCACATCCCATTTCATGTTGTTCCCACCTTCAGCTCACAATAGAACAGCTTTTATTTACTGGGAAGGCTTTCTAAAAGATTTTGGAGTGCGTCTGCCACTTTATTACATTTGTACAATCTCTGAAACACAAGCGAAATATCAAAAATATATATTTTTTAAAAACCACCCCATATCGTGTGAAATGACTTTATCCTAAATTAATTCTGCTTGTGAAGGATAACATTTACAATGTAGAAAATGGGTAATTTATCCATAGAAAAAAAAAACTATTAATTAACACTAATTAGTTAATTAATTGGTAGATTGGGCGGCATGGTGGCTTAGTGGTTAGCATGTTCTCATCTCAGCGCTAGGGATTCCCGGTGCGAATCCCCATCTGGGTGGAGTTTCCATGTTCTCCCCGTGTTCGCGTGGGTTTCCTCCGGGTTCTCCGGTTTCCTCCCACAGTCCAAAAACATGGATCAAGTCAATTGAATTCTCAAAATTGCCCCATATAGAGTGTGTCTGTGTGAGTGAGTGAGTGTGTGCCCAGCGATGGATTGGCGCCCTGTCCTGGGTCTATCTGCCCAGCGCCCGAGACGTTCTCCCCTGGATGGGCATGTGGAACCCCACCGCGACCCTAATAGAGGATAAAGCGGGAGATAATGAATGAATGAATGAATGAGAAATCTTAACGGAAAAAAAGGCGGCCAAAAAAAACGTTTCCATGTTCTCCCTGTGTCAGTGTGAGTTTCCACCGGGTTCTCCGGTTTCCTCCCACAGTCGTAAAAACCATCTGGATCAAGTCAGTTTATTTGTTAATTCATCAATATTGCCCCTATAGAGTGTGTCTGTGTGAGTGGGTGAAGTGTGTGCCCAGATACACCGATGGATTGGCGCCCTATCCTGGGTCTATCTGTACCAGCACCGAGACGTTCTCCCCTGGATCGGCAGTTGGGGAACCCACCGCAACCCTAATAGAGGACAAAGCGGGAGATAATCCCCATGAATGAATGAATGAATGAATGAGAAATCTTAACAAAAAAAAAGTTAATTGGCGGCCAAAAAAAAAACGTTTCCGTGTCTGCCCCCGTGTGGTGTGTGGGTTTCCACCGAGGTTCTCCGGTTTCCTCCCACAGTCCTAAAAAGGATAAAGCGGGAGATCAAGGTCAATTAAATACAGAAAAAAAGGCCAAATTGTCCCAATTAAATACTCCAAATTGCCCCGAGTGCGTTAGTGTGTGTGTCTGTGTGAGTGAGTGTGTGCCCAGCGATAGATTGGTGCCCTGTCCTGGGTGTATCTGCCCAGCGCCCGAAACGTATAGTATACTAATAAAGTCATAACATGTCTGTCACACATATGTTCCGTGATCTCAGCGGGTCAGAGTTGCTTTCGGTCTTTGCTTTAATTAAGGAAGGTTCTTTAATGTGGCGATGCTGCCGAATGTTTCAAGCCGTGGTTTATTTGTCATCTCCGTGTTGATGTTAGTAAGCCGTTCCCCCTGATTAGTCATTCGCTGGCTGTTTCCTCTTCGGAGCTTGTTATAGACAGAACGGCTTCCTTTTCCTAGCCTGTGTGATATAACAGCCCTTGAGCTAGACTCCATCCTCATGGTGTGATCAGTACCCCTGGTAACATGGAAAGAGGCCTCTTCCTAAAGCCTCACTAGAACCCCAGTGGCTTGTTTTCCTGTAAACCCCAGCGAGATGCAGGGGCCGGCTGCAGGCAATTAGCTGCTTTTTCGCCTCGGCTTCCCCTGGGCTTCTATTTATCATTCGATGTGAGAATCTCCTTGACGAAAAGAACCCAAGGTTACTTCATCGTCGGCAGCCTGGGTTCTTGTTTTTCCCAGGCAAGGGGAAAAGGTTGATTCTTCCCTGAAGAAAACGCCGGGAGAGTTAAACGAGCGGCGTGAGCGGCCCCGCAACATCTCTTTCCGAAGGTGGAGGCAGAGCGTGTTTGTGCCAGGATGCCGGTCGACTCGCTTATTTCTTCCCTTTTGTTTTACCCTTCAGGTTGAGGTCAGGTTCTCACTGCGCTCTCGTGATGAGATCAGTCACGCTGAGCTCATTCTCCGGCCAGCGCGCTCGCGTCGGCACACGGGGCTGTCGTTCTGCTTTATTTCCGTCTTATTGTCCCCCTCATTCTCTCAAACGAGGGCCGGAGGAGCCGCACTTTCCTTTTTTGGGCCGAAACTCGCCGTTTCCCTCAGGTACCGTTTGCCCTCCACTCTGCCAGTCATATTGCTCATGTGCCAGCCGATGCCTCGCACACTCTCAACAACCCCCCCCCTCGTCTCCCCCACTGAGATAATAGAGCCCGAGCTGGAAATTTCAGTATTTTGCCCTATTTGTTCGCCTGCTTATCGCTGTATTTGTATCCTGAGCAGAAATGGGCGAGGACTGCAGGAATGGGAGGAATGGCAGTTCTCCTGTGGGAGAAAAAGACACAGCGAGAGAGAGAGAGAGGGCGGGCGAGCGAGGGGGGAGATAAAGAGAGAGAGAAATAAGATGGGATTTTGTTGGCACTTTTTAGATGAGCAGAATTTACTGCACCGAGACAGCTGTCTGCGGGACGTGCAGCATTTGACCCCCTCCCCTTCACTGCACACTCTGGCGCAGAGGGATGCTCGAAGACACTCCGAGATTGTGCTTGTACAGCCCCCTCTTATTTATTGATCCAGCTGCATTTAAAATCTGGTCACTCCTGCCACAAAGGCTTTGCTTTTTCGCTGCACCGGCACGGCGGCCACAGCCAGCATTTTTAATTTCAGCCGCGCACTGCAAGTGAGGCGGGGAGTCGGATGGAGCCACAGCGCCGAGCTTTTTTTAACTATGTGGCTTCAGCACGTTCTCCCTCAGCGCTTCCCGGTTCGAATTTCTGGGTGGAGTTTCCATGTTCTCCCGTGTCTGCGTGGGTTTCCTCCGGGTTCTCCGGGTCCAAAAACATGGATCAAGGGAGTCGGATGGGCGCCCTGTCCTGGGTGTATCTGCCCAGCGCCCGAGACGTTCTCCCCTGGATGGGCATGCAATGATAATGTGAAGACTTTGGCGCTCACGAGACTTTAATTCATATACACTATGTGGCTTAGTGGTCAGCACGTTCTCCTCTCAGCGCTACGGATTCCCGGTTCGAATCCCCATCTGGGTGGAGTTTCCATGTTCTCCCCGTGTCTTAGTGGTTAGCACGTGGTTTTCCTCCGGGTTTCTCCCCGGTTTCCTCCCACAGTCCAAAAACATGGATCAAGTCAATTGAGTTCTCCAAATTGTCCCATATAGAGTGTGTCTGTGTGAGTGAGTGTGTGCCCAGCGATGGATTGGCGCCCTGTCCTGGGTGTATCTGCCCAGCGCCCGAGATGTTCTCCCCTGGATGGGCATGGGGAACCCCACCGCGACCCTAATAGAGGATAAAGCGGGAGATAATGAATGAATGAATATACATTCCGGTGACGGGCGGCACGGTGGCTTAGTGGTCAGCACGTTCGCCTCTCAGCGCTAGGGATTCCCGGTTCGAATCCCCATCTGGGTGGAGTTTCCATGTTCTCCCCGTGTCTGCGTGGGTTTCCTCCGGGTTCTCCGGTTTCCTCCCACAGTCCAAAAACATGGATCAAGTCAATTGAATTCTCAAAATTGCCCCATATAGAGTGTGTCTGTGTGAGTGAGTGTGTGCCCAGCGATGGATAGGGATTCCCGGTTCGAATCCCCATCTGGGTGGAGTTTCCATGTTCTCCCCATGTCTGCGTGGGTTTCCTCCGGGTTCTCCGGTTTCCTCCCACAGTCCAAAAACATGGATCAAGTCAATTGAATTCTCAAAAATTGCCCCATATAGAGTGTGTCTGTGTGAGTGAGTGTGTGCCCAGCGATGGATTGGCGCCCTGTCCTGGGTGTATCTGTCCAGCGCCCGAGACGTTCTCCCCTGAATGGGCATGGGGAACCCCACCGCGACCCTAATAGAGGATAAAGCGGGAGATAATGAATAAATGAATGAATTCCGGTGACATTGATGTCATCACCTCGGTCAGATCGACGAGCAGATCTGTGCTTTGTTCGTATGTCCAGGTCGTGGGGTGGGGTTGGGGGTGGAGTGGGGTGGAGCGGGGCATCGTTTGCGTATCAGTAGCTGTGTTATAAATAACAGATGTTTACTTTTGGAGGGCAGTGCGTTTATGCTCATTAAATCATTTGAATTATTTAAATTCAAACCAAATCCTTAACCTCGATCCTTCAAGGCTTTTTATTATGGAGTTTTTGCATGTATTCAATGTGCAGGTTCTCCATCCCATCAGCGGGCCGTTTAGCTGGTCTGCTCTGGACTGAGAACATGCTCGTGTGTTCCTTTTCCACATTGCACTCAGTATTTACCGGGGCGGGGGGTTGGGGTGGTTTAGGGCGGATGTGTGTGTTTACTAATTCAAATCTACAGTTTGTAAAGTAAACAGGTGGTTTATTTATCATACCTTTAACTAATCATGAACCGGTCATGGGGGGAGGGGTTCCCCAAGCCCATCCAAGGGAGAACGTATTGGGTGCTGGACAGATACCCCCAGGACAGGGTGCCACACACACACACACACACTCTATATGGGGCAATTTGGAGAAATGAATTGACCTTCATCCATGTTTTTGGACTGTGGGAGCAAACCGGAGAACCCGGAGGAAACCCACGAGAACATGGGAGAACGTGCTAACCACTAAGCCACCGTGCCGTCCGCAATCTTCTAATATGTGGTTAAATATACTATATATGGGCGGCACGGTGGCTTAGTGGTTAGCATGTTCTCCTCTCAGTGCCAGGCGGTTTGAATCCCAATCTGGGTGGAGTTTCCATGTTCTCCCCATGGGTTTCTCCGCGTGGGTTTCCTCCGGGTTCTCCGGTTTCCTCCCACAGTCCAAAAACATGGGTCGAGGTCAATTGAATTCTGCAAATTGCCCCATATAGAGTGTGTCTGTGTGAGTGAGTGTGTGCCCAGTGATGGATTGGCGTCCTGCCCAGCGCCCGAGACGTTCTCCCCTGGATGGGCATGGGGAACCCCACCACGACCCTAATAGAGGATAAAGCGGGAGATAATGAATGAATGAATGAATAAATGAATGGGCGGCACGGTGGCTTAGTGGTTAGCATGTTCTCCTCTCAGCGCTAGGCATTCCTGGTTTGAATCCCAATCTGGGTGGAGTTTCCATGTTCTCCCCATGGGTTTCTCCACATGGGTTTCCTCCGGGTTCTCCGGTTTCCTCCCACAGTCCAAAAACATGGGTCGAGGTCAATTGAATTCTGGAAATTGCCCCATATAGAGTGTGTCTGTGTGAATGAGAGTAGATTGGCGCCCTGTCCTGGGTGTATCTGCCCAGCACCTGAAACGTTCTCCCCTGGATGGGCATGGGGAACCCCCCCGGGAACCTAATAGAGGATAAAGCGGAAGATAATGGATGGATGGATGGATGGATGAATATATTATATATACACTATATGGACAAAAGTATTAGGGAAACACATTCTTTCAGCCCTTTTGCCCCAGGTGCAGTGGTATGAAATGACCGAGTCATGAAGTCCTTTTCAGTAAAGACAACGAAGAGCTGGCTGGATTTTGCAACAGGTCAGTTTGTGAAATGACGTTCTGAAAAAGTGGAAGCATTTAGGAAGCGCAGCACTTTGAAGCAGCAAAGGCAGAGCTCGTAACAGTAACCCGTGCTCTGCTGACTCCATAACTGCGAGTCCTTCTCGGTCCTCCTGCTTTTGCATCAGCATAAAAACTGCACCGAGCTTAATGCCATCGGTTCCCACAGCTGAGGTTCTGCACGCAAGCCTTACATCAGCAGCCATGACGTCCAGCATCACATAGAGTGGTGTAAAGCACAGCGCCGCCGGACTCCGAGGCTCTAGAAATCTGACCTGACAGTCTGTTATATACAGGGCTGTTTTCAGTGGGGTTGGTTGTGGCCCTTTAGCTGCAATGAAGGGCAATCTTAATGTTCACTAATTAATTTGAAGACTTATTTTGGCGGCGGCACGGTGGCTTAGTGGTCAGCACGTTCTCCTCTCAGCGCTAGGCATTCCCTGTTCAAATCTCCATGTTCTCCTTGTGTCCGCGTGGGTTTCCTCCGGGTTCTCCGGTTTCCTCCCACAGTCCAAAAACATGGATCAAGTCCGGAATTCTCCAATTCCCCATATAAGAGTGTGTCTGTGTGAGTGAGTGTTGCCCAGCGATGGATTCCCCGTTCGAATCCCCATCTGGGTGGGTTTCTATGTTCTCCCCGTGTCCGCGTGGGTTTCCTCCGGTTCTCCGGTTTCCTCCCACAGTCCAAAAAACATGGATCAAGGTCAATTGAATTCTCCAAATTGCCCCCTATAGAGTGTGTCTGTCTGAGTGAGAGTGTGCACAGCGATGGATTGCCGTGTTCTCCCACCGCGTGGGTTTCCTCCGGGTTTGTTTCCTCCCCAGTCCAAAAAACATGGATCAAGTCAATTGAATTCTCCAAATTGCCCCATATAGAGTGTGTCTGTGTGAGTGAGTGTGTGCCCAGCGATGGATTGGGATTCCCGGTTCGAATCCCCATCTGGGTGGAGTTTCTATGTTCTCCCCGTGTCCGCGTGGGTTTCCTCCAGGTTCTCCGGTTTCCTCCCACAGTCCAAAAACATGGATCAAGGTCAATTGAATTCTCCAAATTGCCCCCTATAGAGTGTGTCTGTCTGAGTGAGAGTGTGCACAGCGATGGATTGCCGTGTTCTCCCCGTGTCCGCGTGGGTTTCCTCCGGGTTCTCCGGTTTCCTCCCACAGTCCAAAAACATGGATCAAGTCAATTGAATTCTCCAAATTGCCCCATATAGAGTGTGTCTGTGTGAGTGAGTGTGTGCCCAGCGATGGATTGGGATTCCCGGTTCGAATCCCCATCTGGGTGGAGTTTCCATGTTCTCCCCGTGTCCGCGTGGGTTTCCTCCAGGTTCTCCGGTTTCCTCCCACAGTCCAAAAACATGGATCAAGGTCAATTGAATTCTCCAAATTGCCCCCTATAGAGTGTGTCTGTCTGAGTGAGAGTGTGCACAGCGATGGATTGCCGTGTTCTCCCCGTGTCTGTGTGGGTTTTCTCCGGGTTCTCCGGTTTCCTTCCACAGTCCAAAAACATGGATCAAGTCAATTGAATTCTCCAGATTGCCCCATGTAGAGTGTGTCTGTGTGAGTGAGTGTGTGCCCAGCGATGGATAGGGATTCCCGGTTCGAATCCCCATCTGGGTGGAGTTTCCATGTTCTCCCCGTGTCCGCGTGGGTTTCCTCCGGGTTCTCCGGTTTCCTCCCACAGTCCAAAAACATGGATCAAGGTCAATTTAATTCTCCAAATTGCCCCATATAGAGTGTGTCTGTGTGAGTGAGTGTGTGCACAGCGATGGATTGCCGTGTTCTCCCCGTGTCTGTGTGGGTTTTCTCCGGGTTCTCCGGTTTCCTCCCACAGTCCAAAAACATGGATCAAGGTCAATTGAATTCTCCAAATTGCCCCCTATAGAGTGTGTCTGTGTGAGTGAGAGTGTGCACAGCGATGGATTGCCGTGTTCTCCCTGTGTCTCCGTGGGTTTCCTCCGGGTTCTCCGGTTTCCTCCCACAGTCCAAAAACATGGATCAAGGTCAATTAAATTCTCCAAATTGCCCCCTATAGAGTGTGTCTGTGTGAGTGAGTGTGTGCACATAGATAGATTGCCGTGTTCGTCCCCGTGTCTGCGTGGGTTTCCTCCGGGTTCTCCGGTTTCCTCCCACAGTCCAAAAACATGGATCAAGGTCAATTAAATTCTCCAAATTGCCCCCTATAGAGTGTGTCTGTGTGAGTGAGAGTGTGCACAGTGATCGATTGGCGTCCTGTTCTGGGTGTATCTGCCCAGCGCCCGAAACGTTCTCCCCTGGATGGGCATGGGGAACCCCCCCCGACCCTAATAGAGGATAAAGCGGAAGATAATGGATGGATGGATGGACTTATTTTGGGGAAACAGTTTAAGGAAGAGCCTGACTGTGGCCCAATGTTCTGCTCTTTTTGGTATTTCATTCATAGTGATGTTCTCATTGTGAGAAGACTTTCAAACATAAAGTACTTTTTGTAAACAATGACCGTGGGGCCGGCGCAGTGGTGTAGTGGTTAGCATGTTCGCCTCTCAGTGCTGGGGATCGAGGTTTAAGTCGTGGGTTTATTACTTTTATATTTCTGGTTTCTTCCCACAGTCCAAAAACATGACTTCACAAAGGTGAATTGGCTGCTCTAAATTGCCCCTTAGTAATTACATTACATACAATACATGTGTAGGCGGCACGGTGGCTCAGTGGTTAGCACGTTCGCCTCTCAGCGCTAGGGATTCCCGGTTCGAATCCCCATCTGGGTGGAGTTTCCATGTTCTCCCCGTGTCTGCGTGGGTTTCCTCCGGGTTCTCCGGTTTGCTCCCACAGTCCAAAAACATGGCTCAAGTCAATTGAATTCTCCAATTGCCCCATATAGAGTGTGTCTGTGTGAGTGAGTGTGTGCCCAGCGATGGATTGGCGCCCTGTCCTGGGTGTATCTGCCCAGCGCCCGAGACGTTCTCCCCTGGATGGGCATGGGGAACCCCACCGCGATCCTAATATAGGATAAAGCGGGAGATAATGAATAAATGAACAATACATGTGGCCATTTAGCAGAGGCTTTAATTTAAAGTGACTTACAAGTACCCCCCTTGATTGGGATCGGAACACGGGGTTGACGAATCATTCCTGGATCAATGAGGGTTAATGGTTTTGGGATTTGAAACCACAACTTTCAGATTGACAGCCCAACACACTAACCACTGAGCTACCACAACCATAACTGCCCCAATATAGTGGATAGTGTCTGTGTGAGTGACTGAGTAAGTCTGTGCCCAGTAATAGATGTCCAGTATCTACCAAGTGCCCGAAACGTTCTCCCCTGGATGGGCATGGGGAACCCCCCACAACCCTGATAGAGGATAAAGCGGAAGATAATGAGATGAAATGACTGAAGTAGCAGCTTAGTGATGAAACATGTTTTAAATAAATGTGGGGTATGTGGGAGGGTTACATCATTCATCTTCCAAAGGGGGGGAATGACAAAAGAAGTTGTGAGAACCAACTTACCTTTACATCCAGGGTGTGTATTTGTGTAAATAAAACCTTGTTGACTTCCGTTTCTGACTTATTTCCATCGGAGTAATGAAGTGCACTAGATATAGGGTGTTAACCCTTCTGCTGTGTTGCAGCTCGAACCACATAGTGGTGGTGAGACATCTTGAGTTTGGTTCTTGGTGGTTGTACAGAGTATAGAAACCTCTGTAGGGTCTAAAGGAGTGTGTATGTTAAATGTCGTGGTGTGTAGAGAACACACGCTGACTTTCACACTGATTTAGAATTCATGTTTTTTTACATGTGGCTTCTCTGACTTTATGTTAAACAGGTAAACATAAAGTCTATGATGATGATTAAAGTGTCTGTGACATCACAGCTTTGCTTTACAACTGAACAGCTAACACACATTATCGTACGAACTGAGATGCATCGCATTTATCACCTTTCAGCCCCCAGCAGCCGGTTCTTCAACCCCAGCGTTGTAGATGTAATCCATCCTCCCATTATCTTCCACTTTAGCCTCTACTAGGGTCACGGGGGTGGTGTGGTGATTCCCCATGCCCATCCAGGGGGGAATGTTTCAGATACACCCAGGACAGGACGCCAATTTATCACCGGACACACACTCACTCATACAGACACACTCTATATGGGGCAATTTGTAGAATTCAATTGATCTTGATCCATGTTTTTGGACTGTGGGAGGAAACCGGAACACGGGGAGAACATGGAAACTCCACCACCGTGCCTTTAGATGTAATGCTGATGTCATTTGTCCTGCAAGAACCTGAACTGAACTTAAAGAAGGATTTTTGGAGTGGCTTCCACTTTTACAGCCAGAAGGTCCTGGGTTTGGATCCCGGTCGTGGGATCTCCCTGTGTGGTGTCTGCATGGCCTCTCTGTGGCTTTCTGCTCACATTCTAAAGACTCGCTGCTGTGTTAACTGGGGATATTCAATTGCCCCAACCCTTATGACCTGTAATGTTTCTCGTTGGGGTTTCTTTAATGCTCTCCAGACATTGACCTCCTAAATTTTGAAACTCCTGGTTCTTCTGATTCTGAAAAAGAGTTGTCTTTAGTCTTGTTCTTGAATTATTTCCCAGCATGTGGAGTGGAGTCGAATCATACAGTTGGAGGTTTGGTGATTCCCAAAATGTCCTAAACTTCTGCAATTCATTAATCATAAACCACACGGGAGACTGTGTGAGCTGTAAAGCACTGAACTGTGGATTTGGGCTTTGTAGCTCTTTATCTTTTGATTTAAGGTTAAAAATCCCTCAGCAATTTGTTTATGTCTTTTCTGATGTGTCCTGTTGAAAAATGCCTCAAAGAATGTTTTTTCTTGGTAGACGTCATTATGTTTTAAAGGTTCTGGCAGGAAATTGCAAATGAAGCTGAAAACATTCGTTAAAAATGAATTTGCAGTATATTTTCCTTTCTAGCTCCTTCTCGAGCCGAGCGTGTGTAAACAGTGTAAGCGATAATTCACATGTAATTGGTCCAAAAACATGGATTCAAGGTGAATTGACTGCCCCATCAAAATTGCCCCTATAGAGTGTGTGTGTTCTTAGTAATGGCTTGGCACCCTGTCCTGAGTGCATCTGTCCAGGGCCCTGATGGTCATGAGGACCCCTCCCCCAGGAGTCGAGGATTAAATGAAAGATAACGAGATGGCTTCTAAAACACCTTTAACTACATAGAATCAGTGCCAATTTCTATATTAACACTTATATACAGACATCTCTCTTTTATATACTCAGAAAAATGGTCATTGTGGTTCTAAAATCTACGAACAGAAATGAATCCTCTTGATTTTAATCCAGAAGATAAAAGCGACCATTAAATTATTCACCTAAATGGAAAAGCTGTTAACAGTGTGTACCAAAACTACCCCCAACCTCTTTACCCCCCTCACCCCCCTCTCTGTGTGTGTTTGTGTTTTTCTCATCATGTCAGTATTCCTTTTGTTTCTGTCTTCACACACGTCAGAACTGATAATTGTCATTTCCCTGTGTGTAGATCTCAGTCTTTATTACATTACCATCATTATGTGCATACCACACATGCACATAATATATATATATATATATATATATATATATATATATATATATATATATATATATATATATGTATATATATATATATATATATATATATATATATATATATATATATATATATACACACACAAACACATATATATCATATATCATATATATAAAAATCATATATATATATATATATGTGTGTGTGTGTGAGTGTGTGTGGTTGCATATATATATATATATATATATATATATATATATATATATATATATATATATATATATATACATATACACACACAAACACAATCACATACACAATGTAAATTGTGTGTGTGTGTGTGTGTGTGTGTGTGATTTTTGTTTTCCTTACTTAATTGATTTGCAAAGTCATGCAGATGCAGTTGGATGCATTTCAGTTTCATGTTGATCGTGTTTTTAAACATCCTGTTAATTACAGAGTGGAATAAATAGATTGTATTGAGATGATCATCATGGGTAAATTCAGCACTTTGTGGTTGTCAGTGCAAACCAATTGTTATTTAGCACTGGATCTTTTTTTTTCTGTGTTATTTATGATGAAGTCCTGAGATATTCATCTCACAGACAGAAGATTAAACGAGGGCAGGACTGAACTTCTGTAAGATTTCATGTAAACCGATCTGTAAATCCGCACGAAACCCAAAATGATTAAAACACAGCCGTTTTAGTTCAACACTAAAAATTTAATTATTAATTAAGAGCTTCAGGTTATTACCCTGAGCATTCTGTCAACAGAGGCAGGAAAATCAAAATGTCTAGAATGCAAGTTGTTTTTACCTGTTGACCTGAATTATGCAAAGTTCAGTCATGCTGCAGTAAGCAAGTGTTTTTGACTATCCCGGTTTAACCTCAAGCCTTCTAAAGAGTACACAGCCCTTCTTTGGATTAGGTTTGGGTGAGCCTGAGCAATGCACTTAAAAATAAAAGAAGGCCTCCAGATTGAGAGGCCTGGATTACCTCTGATAATCCAGGCTTGTGCGAAAGGTGCAGGCGCCGCAGCCTGTTCGTGGAGCCCATGCACTCGCTGTTAGACGGCGCTAAATGTTTTCAGTGATTCTACAGCTATTAAACACAGTACAGCTGGGCCTGTTTTCACAATCATTCAGAGCAGTGTGGTTAGGCTGCTGGTGTATAAAGGAACCTGAAATAAGCACAAAGGTTGCAAGTTGTTTGATGTATAGAGGGTGTGTGTGTGTGTGTGTGTGTGTGTGTGTGTGTATCTGCCTGTGGGGAGGATTTGTGGTGTTGCTTGTAGTTTGTCTCACAGCATTTCAAACCAAGTTACAAAGCTATTTTCATTTCTCCGTCTTTCTTTTGGCTGATAGATGAGCTACAGATGTGTAGATTACTCGAGGGCTCATCATGAATTATGCCCCTGGAGTTGTTTTGTGGACACGAAAGGAGTGTTTTCAATGTATCTTCACTTCTCTGTGAATTAGTTTCATCTGCTGTATTGATTGATTATTGATTGATCAATTTGTTTCTTGATTATTTAATGAATTGATCCGTGCTGATGTTTTTCCAAAATTCTCACCACAAAGCTATTTGGTTTACTGCTATGTGAGTCATTTAAATGTGACTTTAATCTGATTAAAACTGGCTTAATTTAATAGTTGACCACTAATTGATTAGATGTTGCTGCTCTGCTTCTTAGCTGTCTGTAAAAAAAAAAGCTGCTTTACTCTCGAATCCCGAGAAGGGTGGCCCCCTATGTTCATATGTATAGCACCATGTCCACTTAATTATAGCACCGTGTCTATGTATTTATAGAACCATGTCTATATATTTATAGCACCATTTGCACAATGTCTATATATTTATAGTTCTATGTCTATATATTTATAGCACCATGTTGAATTAATTATAGCACCATGTTCACTTAATTATAGAAACAAGTCTTTATATTTATATCACAATGTCTATATATTTATAGCACCATGTTCACTTAATTATAGCACCATGTTGAATTAATTATAGCACCATGTCTATATATTTATAGCACCATGTGTATACATTTATAGCACCTTGTTCACTTAATTATAGCACCATGTCTATATATTTATAGCACCATGTCTATATATTTATAGCACCATGTCTAAATATTTATAGCACCATGTCTATATATTTATAGCACCATGTGTATACATTTATAGCACCATGTCTATATATTTATAGCACCATGTCTAAATATTTATAGCACCATGTCTATATATTTATAGCACCATGTCTATTTATTTATAGCACCATGTCTATATATTTATAGCACCATGTTTATCTATTTATAGCACCATGTCTAAATATTTATAGCACCATGTCTATATATTTATAGCACAATGTTTATGTATTTATAGCACCATGTCTATATATTTATAGCACCATGTCTATATATTTATAGCACCATGTCTAAATATTTATAGCACCATGTCTAAATATTTATAGCACCATGTTTATATATTTATAGCACCATGTCTATATATTTATAGCACCATGTCTAAATATTTATAGCACCATGTTTATGTATTTATAGCACCATGTCTATATATTTATAGCACCATGTCTAAATATTTATAGCACCATGTTTATCTATTTATAGCACCATGTCTATATATTTATAGCACCATGTCTAAATATTTATAGCACCATGTCTATATATTTATAGCACCATTTTCACTTAATTATAGCACCATGTCTATATTTTTATAGCATCGTGTTTATATATAATGGCAATAGTAAAAGGTTTTTAAAAAATCCCTTCTGTCACGTTCTGTGCTGAATAAAAACCTTATCTGTTCGCTTTTTGAATTCCCTGAATTCTCTAAGATTAAATGTCTAAATACTTATATAGTTACATAAAGTTTTGTTGTCGTGCAGTTACATCACTCTTATGATAGTTTTGTGGTCGTCCACAAAGAAGGAGGACAAACCACAGAGTGAATGGACTGCATTAGCGTTCATTCAGTCCTTCAGATAATCCACTAATGTACAGGATAAAAAAACATATACAGAAAACAACAAATCCAGTTCTGAACTAGGGCTGTGACATATTGCATCGCATGCAATTTTACATTTATAAATATATATCATATCCGATAATGCAGGTTTAATATAAGTGCAGGGAAAGCCATGTGCTAACTGTTGTAATACACCCAGGACAGTGGGCCAGACACACACATACAATTTATAAGGGCGATTTAGAGCAGCCAATTCACCTTAAATCCATGTTTTTGGCCTGTGGGAGAAAAGAATTCGAACCTGGAGCTCCAGCTCTGAAAGTCGGACATGCTAACCACTATGCTGATGGTCGTTTTACATACGTTGCATTTTTTCATTTGATTTGTAGGAACTTTATACAACATCAGATTTATTACAGAATATTTGAAATATTTAATATTTGATAATATAGTGAAATAATATAGAAATAATATATATTGAAATAATATAGTTTTAGTAGTAGGTGTTTGAAATTAATGAACAAATGTTGTTATCGCAGAAATACATGTGGTACATGTTAAAGTCACGTCACCCGCCCTGATTCTGAACATATAGTTACAGAATAAGAGAGAAGTGATTAAAAAAAACTATAAAAAATGTATTTTTATTATGAAAAGCACACTGAGTCAAATCTGGTCATGATGAGGACAATGACACGCCTTCTCATTCATAGATCGATAGAATACTTTATTCATCCCGAAGGAAATTTAGCAGCCACAATACTTTAACAGTACAATAAAAAATAGAGGGAAATTAAAAAAATAATAATAATAATAAAAAATAAATATATATATATATATATATATAAAATAAAGTGTCCAGTATGGGTGGAGATTATTCATTCATTCATTCATTCATTCATTCATTCATTCATTATCTTCCGCTTTATCCTCTATTAGGGTCGTGGTGGGGTTCCCCATGCCCATCCAGGGGAGAACGTCTCGGGCGCTGGGCAGATACACCCAGGACAGGGCGCCAATCCATCGCTGGGCACACACTCACTCCCACAGACACACTCTATATGGGGCAATTTTCAGAATTCAATTAACTTGATCCATGTTTTTGGACTGTGGGAGGAAACCGGAGAACCCGGAGGAAACCCACGCGGACACGGGGAGAACATGAAAACTCCACCCAGATGGAGATTCGAACTGGGAATCCCTAGCACTGAGAGGCGAACGTGCTAACCACTAAGCCACCGTGCCGCCATGGATGGAGATCATTCATTCATTCATTATCTTCCGCTTTATCCTCTATTAGGTTCGCGGTGGGGTTCCTCATGCCCATCCAGGGGAGAACGTCTCGGGCGCTGGGCAGATAGACCCAGTACAGGGCGCCAATCCATCGCTGGGCACACACTCACTCACACAGACACTCTATATGAGGCAATTTGGAGAATTCAATTGACTTGATCCATGTTTTTGGACTGTGGGAGGAAACCGGAGAACCCGGAGGAAACCCACGCAGACACGGGGAGAACATGGAAACTCCACCCAGACGGAGATTCGAACCGGGAATCCCTAGCGCTGAGAGGCGAACGTGCCGCCATGGATGGAGATCGAGTGATCAGAAATACAATACACAGTATTTTAAATGTCCAATACAATTGATATCATTACTGCAGTGTTTAATAGGGCTGTATTCATCTAAGGATTTTCATAGTCGAATCTGACTCGTCAGATTTTCCCTATAGTCGACTGATAGTCGAATCAGTTAAAATTTCACCACAAGATGGCGCTATAAGTGTAGAGCACCGTAAATGGGTTAAAGCGCACACATCATTAAAAAAATATATATTAACAGAAATTAGGATGTGTAACAATCACCTGCGGCAGCTGTCCCTCGTTTGCTTTCTGATTATCTCACTTGGGTGATTGGTTGGGTTAGTGCACGTCTTTAATTTGTGGTTACCTTACCCGATGTTGCTTTGTTCATTTACCTCCTTTCTGTTGGTGCTTCGGCACCACTTTTTAAATAAATTCTAGTTTTGGTTTTTATCCCGGTGTTTCAGTTTTTCTCCATCAGCATTTCTGCCACAGTGTGTTGCTGCGCATTTGTTCCGCGCAGGTCGCACTCTGTTTAGACCGGCTTACGCGTAGCCGGATCCCGGGAGACGCTCATTATGCGCGAGCGGCGTTTGCGATTTCCCCGCGGAGCCGCTCATCTCCGGGGAAAGACGGACATTTGTGACAGGATGATTTTATTTGACAAAACGCTTTATATATATAACGAAAACAAAGACATTTCATGTAAAAACTAATGCTTAGCAGCAGCCATGGGCACCCCCATGTGGTCAAAATGGTACATTCGACTATGAGGTTCATAGTCGACTACGGTTCTCCGAATCGAATCGTCGAATCAGCGAATATTGCAGCTCACCCTAGTGTTTAACGAGGACGCAATGTCAGCATCATGAGGAACCTGCACCAGCTGAAAGGACGAAGCCGTGTCCAGAAAAAGGATTCAGAAACCCTGTTAATAATCAGTCATCAGGTCCCAATACAATGGCTTAACCTTCCTTCGTTGTTGCGCAGCACATTCTCATCACCCCTCTCGTACCTCCGTCAGTGCAGCTCGTTGAACCCGGTCCTGAAGTGCCCCCTAATACATTTCAAATAACATCAACTCCATCATGCGGCTCCTTTCTCTTTCATTACTGCACACCGATTTGCTCGGCCTCTGTTCGGGGCTTTTTCCAAACCCCTGAGGGCAGTCGGGCAATTAGAATCACTTCAGCAAATAATTATTATCCTCATTTTATTATTATTACTTTTAAAAATATGAACGCACAGGTTACCAATGAGACGAGTCCAAAGTGAGCGAAGGTTGGGCACTAAGTACTGAAGAGCAATGGAATGATGGTGGTGTGGGGATTTAGCATGTTCGCCTCTTGGTACTGGGATCCAGGTTCGAATCCTGATCTGGGTGGAGTTTTCATGTGTTCACCGTATCCGTGTGTGTTTTCTCGGGGTTCTTCACTTTCCTTCCTCAGCTCAATGAAATGGATTCAAGGTAAATGGGCTGCTCTAAATTGCCCCATATAGTGTGTGCGTGAGTGCGTGTGTGAGAGCGATGGATTGGCCCTTCGAATCCGAGCTGGGTGGAATTTTCATGTTCTCCCTGTGGGTTTTCTCCGGGTTTTCCAATTTCCACAGTCCCAAAACATGGATTGAAGGTGAAATGGTTGGTTTAAATTGCCCCATGTGTATTTCCCCTACATAGGGTCTGAGTGAGGGCGGCACGGTGGCTTAGTGGTTAGCACGTTCTCCTCTCAGCGATAGAGATTCCCGATTCGAATCCCCATTGGGGTGGAGTTTCCATGTTCTCCCCGTGTCCGTGTGGGTTTCCTCCGGGTTCTCCGGTTTCCTCCCACAGTCCAAAAACATGGATCAAGTCAATTGAGTTCTCCAAATTCCCCCATATAGAGTGTGTGAGTGAGTGTGTGCCCAGCGATAGATTGTCCTGGGTGTAGCTGCCCAGCGCCCGAAACGTTCTCCCCTGCATGGGCATGGGGAACCCCCCCGCGAACCTAACATAGGATAAAGCGGAAGATAATGGATGGATGGATGGATGGAGGGTCTGAGTGTGTGCTCAGCAATGGGGTGGCACCTTGTCTTGGGTGCATCTGCCCAGAGCCTGAAATGTTATCCCCTCCCCCCTGCAACACTAATATAGGAATAAGTGGAAGATAATGGGAGGAGATGAGAGAACCATATCTAGACCCTGAAATCCTGGAAACTAACTTGTTCCATTGCATACACTGAACAGTGAGCTCGGGCTTCTGTGATCCAGATGCAGACTCACATCGTGCTGGTGATTTGATGTGGCGACTAAAACCCGGGCTTCGGTGCCACACTATACCGTGTATCTGTTCTAATAGGATCCAGCTGAGGCAGCCTGGCACTGTAACTGTAATTAGGCGATTACTGAATAAGTTCTGCACTTACTCAAGCTTAGAAGTGGTACAACAGCCAGTACTAATTGCAGGTGACTTATGGAGGGAGATGCTGCTGCTAGATGTCACTTGTGGAACATGGCTTTGTGTCTTGTTGCTGGGTGTTAAAGTCAATCCCACGCTCCAGCTCCCAGGTGGAGTCCAAAAAAAGCTTATTTAGGAGTGTTGTAGCAACAAGAACCCTTCTGGTGAAAACACTTTCTCTTTGGTGCAGAGAAGGCGAGCATCCAAACCTTTTTTCGGACTGTCAGTCTGAACGTGCATGTGAACATCTCACAGGGTCCTGTCTTACACCCTGTGCAAGCTGCTTCGTCGTTCTCATTGCTGTCTTACACCCTGCCAATAGCCTATTCTCGCGCCATTTAAATAGCAGCGCTGCTTGTGAATATAGCTACACGGATGGGCGTAATGAAATGTGTTCAGATACATTTCTGGCATGTTGCTATCTTGGCGAAGGAAAACAACCTCGCCTGACACATTCTCCATTCACAGTTACCTGGAGAACCTCATGGGGCAGCGCAGAGTCCAGGTAGCTTCACCGCTCGAAGGACGAATTAGGACAGAGACTGTGAGGCTCAGCCAACATCAGTGTCTGACGTTACAGGTGCTCTTATAATAATGTATTGTATATCACGCATCGATACGAACGTGAAGCGCTTAAAGGTGTGCGTTATTGTCAACAATGTCATCCTGGATGAACGGCTCAGCCAATCAGATTTAAGGACCGGAAGTATAAGCATTAGCTTCATCTTTATCCTTTACTAGGGGGTTCCCCATGCCCATCCAGGGGAGAACGTGTCGGGCGCTATGCAGATACACCCAGGACAGGACGCCAATCTCACTCGCACAGACACACACACAAACACACTCTACATGGGGCAATTTGGAGAATTCAATTGACCTTGAGCCATGTTTTTGGACTGTGGGAGGTAACCGGAGAACCCGGAGGAAACCCACACGGACACGGGGAGAACATGGAAACACCATTCAGTGTGGGATACGAATCTGGAATCTCTAGTGCCACCCACATGTTCTCTTATAATAATGTACTGTATATCCGCATTGATATGGTGGGGGTTGGTTCCCCATGCCCATCCAGGGGAGAACGTTTCTGGTGCAGGACACCCGAATGGATGCCATTCTATCACTTGATACACACTCACTCACACAATCACACAAACACACTCTATATGGGGCAATTTGGAGCATTCAATTGACCTTGATCCATGTTTTTGGACCATGGGAGGAAACCGGAGAACCCGGTAATTGTCAACAATGTCATCCTGGATGAACTTCTCAGCCAATCAGATTTAAGTATGGGAATGACCTTTTTTAGCGGCATGGTGGCTTAGTGGTTAACACGTTCGCCTCTCAGCAGTAGGGATTCCCGGTTCGAATCCCCATCTGGATGAAGTTTCCATGTTCTCCCCGTGTTTGCATGGGTTTCCTCTGGGTTCTCCAGTTTCCTCCCACAGTCCAAAAACATCGATCAAGTCAATTGAGTTCTCCAAATTGCCCCATATAGAGTGTGTGTGTCTGTGTGAGTGAGTGTGTGCCCAGCGATAGATTGGCGCCCTGTCCTGGGTCTATCTGCCCAGCGCCCGAAACGTTCTCCCCTGGATGTTCATGGGGAACCCCACCGCGACCCTAATAGAGGATAAAGCAGAAGATAATGGATGGATGGAAGTTATATATACATATACTGTTTGGAGAAATGTGCCCAGAGATGGATTGGCGCCCTGTCCTTGGTGTATCTGCCCAGCGCCCGAAACGTTCTCCCCTGGATGGGCATGGGGAACCCCCCCCCACGAACCTAATAGAGGATAAAGCGGAAGATAATGGATGGATGGAAGTTATATATACATATACTGTTTGGAGAAATGTGTCCAGAGATGGATTGACGCCCTGTCCTTGGTGTATCTGCCCAGCGCCCGAAACGTTCTCCCCTGGATGGGCATGGGGAACCCCCCCACGAACCTAACAGAGGATAAAGCAGAAGATAATGGATGGATGGAAGTTATATATACATATACTGTTTGGAGAAATGTGCATCTGCCCAGGTGTATCTGCCCAGCGCCCGAAACATTCTCCCCTGGATGGGCATGGGGAACCCCCCCACGAACCTAATATATTATAAAGCGGAAGATAATGAATGAACTACCCGTTTTATAATAATGATTATGGCGAACATACTAACGAGAGACCAGATATTTTTTTACTCGGATTAAAGGAGAGCATCGTCTACGTGCCTCTGTTGTGAAACGTGATGTGCAGCCCTCAGCTGCTCTGTGGAGCTGCCGCTAAACATCCGCCATGTCCTTCACTGAGCCCAATATCAGTCCTAAAAATGCCAGCCCTCACTCTGTGTAATTATGACACGCCGGCTTTTTGTTCGATTTCCACTTTGATGCTTTCAAACGCCAAGCGCTCCGATGCAGGCCTGGAAAAGTAACGCTCATCTATCACGGCTGCTTAAGCGCCTGTGTGAGACCCCGGGGACACCGTCACCCTGACGCTCAGCGTTTGCTCCAGACCTGCTTTCCGTTGCCTCTTTAAAAGACGGGGATTTTTTTTCTTGCCATGGAAACGGCTGGACGGCGGGGTGATGGAGGCGTGGAGCGCCTTGATGACGGATGACCGACTCGGTTGCCTTTCTGTGAGTGAGTGTGTGTGTGTGTGTGTGTGTGTGTGTGTGTGTGAGGGCCATGACAGCTGCGTAGGCAACAGAGTTGACCTTCACGCAGTGAAATCTCAAGGCCTGTTTGGTTACATGGAGCTCTGCTGCTCCTCTGTAATCACCAGCGCTGGTGAGTGACGCAGTTCAGCACTGCTGCCACAAATCTGAACTGGGGAAGCAGCTCCGTGTGAACTGCAGAACTCCCCGTGGCTGAGGGTTCGAGTACCATACACAGTTTTAAGGGAAGAAGGGCAGATGGAAGGTAAAGTCTTAGAGATTTTGTTTCTCATCTCATTATCTTCCACTTATGGGGTCGTACCACGTTTCAAGCACTGGGCAGATATAAACACCCAGGAGACTATTGCTGGACACACACACACACACACACACACACACACACACACACACACACACACTACATGAATTTTATATATCCATCCATACATTATCTTCCGCTTAATACTATACTAGGGTCTAGGCTCGTGGGGGGTTCCCATCCAGAGGAGAACGTTTTGGTTGCAGAGCAGATACACCCAGGACAGGGCGGCAGTCTACTGCTGGACACACACACACACACACACACACACACACACACTACATTGGGCCAATTTTATGTACCCATCCATACATTATCTTCTGCTTAATCCTACACTAGGGACTAGGCTCATGGGGGTTCCCCATGCACATCCAGGGGAGAACGTGTTGGTCGCTGGGCAGATACACCCAGGACAGGGCGCCAGTCTACTGCTGGACACACACACACACACACACTACATTGGGGGCAATTTTATCTACCCATCCATACATTATCTTCTGCTTAATACTATACTAGGGACTAGGCTCGTGGGAGGTTCCCCATGCACATCCAG